>JAEQBA010002664.1:181610-351756 GCA_019434445.1 Phalangium opilio
CCATTAAAACTAATTAAACGAACGGAAAAGTTCAGGTAACATAACAATAGCCTTTAAAGAAGGGCTTTTTCTAAAATAAAATGAAAAATAAATGATATCTTATTATAAAATAGTTAGAAATTAATTAGTATGAAAACGAGGACTACAGCGCAGCCATTGCTTTAGTGGCGTGTGCTAGATAAAGCCCCTTACCACTATGGGATTGGTTGAATTCTCATAGGCTGGGAGAGGTAAAGTTGAGGTAGGGGTAAAAGGTTTCGTTTACCTTAAAAGTCCGTTCTTTTAAAGTATCATGTTACGTTACCTGAACTTTTCTTTAATTCTTTAAAATAAGAGTATGAAAGATACGAATAAACTACGCAAGTAGTCAAGGAGAGGAGGATAAACTTTATGCTTGTTCATCTTTACCACTGTAATAAATTTCCGTTTATGCAGTTTAGCACCATACCAGAAGTTAAAAGAATTTGGCGAAAAATTCAAAAAAATCCAGCAGAATCACTCTTGCCATATGAAGTTCTCTTGTCGAATGACACGATATCAAAGGTCTTAAGACGAAAAGATTACTTTGAGATTATACTTTATTCATCTGGAACCAAGATTCTGCATGACCGATTTAATAGAAAGCAGCCTTGTGGATTTCACTTAACGCCTCTTAGCGATTTTTACCATATTCAAAGCTCTTGTTTACAATAAATTCTTACCTTCAGACATGAAAGAAAACTTAAAACATTTGTGAGTATATTCAAGTGAAGTTTATTTTTGGTAAGTGAAAGACACCTGAAGATAAAGTGTATCAGACCACACATTTTCTGGTCAACCGGACTGATATCGTTATCCAGACTTTCAACTTCCCTCCAAAATAGTTTTCCCTGATATTTCCCAGACCCTTTTTTAGGCCATTTTCAATTTCACTGACTTTTCCAGGTAGTGTGCAAACCCTAGTGGAGCTTTTTTAGTCGTGGACTTTAGTTTCACGTGATCTTAAATAGCATTAAACTAATTTAGTAAATAACGTTTTTCAATGTTTTATGAATTTAGAGCCATTAATCTAGTTGAAAATGGTTTCGTGACACGTGCTGTTGAAAAGAGTTCGGAAAACTATCACCATTGCCTCCAAAATCTGGATGAAGAGGGAGTTATCCAAATCCAACTTGCCATGTGTTTGGCATCTTTATTTTTTTACTTTAGTGGACTGTTCTGCGCGTGTGTTTTCTTTGTGGAAATAGAATGTAAAAGAAAATTGTTGCGAAACGGTCGCTGTAATTAAAAAATCTGATCAGGGATTTTATTCTAATACTCAATCAGAAATTTCATCAAAATCTCTATGCCCCATGTAAGTCAGTTTCTTGTAAAATTTTGAATCCTTGCAAATGCTTATACTACGCAATTAAAACCAATTTCGCTTATCGATTAAATTTAATTTCAAATTGCAATACTTATATAAATATATATTTTCTGGTCGTTTGTGGGTTTGAAAGAGTGTTAAGAATTGTGCATAAATGCAGTTTTTTAAGAACTGCGTAGCAAACTCGTTTCTGTATAATGGAATACTGTAAGACGCCACTAAAGCAATGGCGGCGCAGTGGTCCTTGTTTTTAAGACTAATAAAATGCTAATCATTTTGAAATAAAAAATCATTTATTTGTTTAATATTTTTCCTTTTATTTAGAAAAAGGCCGTTGTATTAAGGATAATGTTATGCCACCTGAAATAAATAAATTGCTTTTTGACTTGTAGAATTGTATTGTTTCGAAGCGTGCCGACTGTAGTGTAGCACTACGGTCTATGAAAGTATTGATTGATATTAAAGGAGGGTGAAGTAGAAAATCAAGTGATTTTTTTTCGATTCGTCTACTAATTATAAGACCAGTCTGCATAGTCAAAAATTCAGGAAATACTTCCGAATGATTTTAAAATTCAAATTAGGTTCAGATTTTAAGGATAATTTTAAAGAAGGTCCTCCGACCAATCGCGTAACGCCTTGCCTTTTTATTAACAAAATTCTCGTGGCACGCTCCATGTCTCGCGCCACGATTATCACGTCGCGCGCGAATTTTATCAAATCTCGTGATAAACAAAAAGGCAGGGCGTTACGCAATTAGTCGGCAGTCCTTGTTTAAAATTATCCTTAAAATCTGAACCTAATTTGAATTTTAAAATCATTCAGAAGTATTTCCTGAACGTTTGACTATGCAGACTGGTCTTATAATTAGTAGAAGAATCGATAAAACATTACTCGATTTTCTACTTCACCCTCCCTTTAAGAGTGCAAAGGTATGCTTCATCTACTTTAACTGATATTGCTGACGCCGTTTATCAGTTTTGTTTCTTTTATAACCACTAAAACTAGCTAACATATAGCTTAAGAGAATAATGATTGGCTGTTCTATGTAGGGCAAGGTATACCGGTATAATTCATTTAATAAATTGTTTGTTTACGCTATTTCCTGTCTTGTATAGGAGTACTATTTATCCTTCAATGTGGATGACAAAACAGTATCTGTGGAAGCATGAACGATGCAGTAAGGTAATGTCATAAGGAGATTATCTCTCTCTCTAAGGGCCCAAGATTCTATGTTACGGTTGAAATGTATGTATGTCCGATTTGGTTAGCCATCCGTCTCATCTCAAGTGGTATAATAATTGTATAGGCTCAACGAGGCTGAGCGCATTCGCTGCAGAGTAACCCGGCATTGAACATTTTTCCCTCCTTCAAAGATTTCTCACGACAGCTCTTCGTGATTTTTACTAAGCGCGAATTTACCTCTTGTGTCTGAGAGAACTGGGGGGGTTCTGAAAATTCTCTTACTTATTTTTTCCCCTCTAATAGTCTAGAAACTTCAAATATTTTATTGGCGGTTTGCAACACACGTGATAAATGAAGCATCCAATAGAGAGGCGGGATCCTTAAAGTAGACGATTTTGTTTAGTCGGACGGTCACGTACGTTTAAGGGGTCTCGGGGAACCTTGGAACCGAGGCTTGCGGTATTCGAATCACTTGGCTTTTCTACACACCCTTTAGCGTCAAAATTTAACATTAAATAGAAATTCATAAACGAATATTCTCAAAACACACTCAGTGCAATTTCGCGGCAGAAAAGGCTATTCTGAAAGTCCAAAAATGTCGCGAAAAGTCTTTACAAGTGGATATCAAACCTAAAACTTTAGCTAAAGTAACGCAAACGTTGCTTTCTCCACCAAAGCTTAATTTGAAAAATCTTTTCAAGTGAATATCACGACTAAAACTTCGTTTAAAGAAACGCAAACGTTGGAGGGAAAAAAACTCATTGTATTTTAAAGCAAAGTATTGTTATTATAAATAAATCCCGTTATTAACATATGGTCCAAATTATATTTCAAGGTGTAAATGTAAAAACCCAAACAGATTTGGTTAAGTTTGTGGAACCAAAAGCTAAAAAATTTCGTAAGTTTTGTCTTTACAATTTTTTTTAAAATAATTACTTCCTTTCAAATTGGTTGTCTTAAATAAATCCGAAATGTGTTTAACTATACCTAGAGAGGAATGAAAGAACTCAAACTAATCCAGTAAAGTTTGCGGAACTAAATCCTAAAAAATTTCGTAAGTTTGGTCTTTATAATAAAATTTATAAAATAAAAGAGTAAGGATGACGGTATTGAACCAAAAATTTGACCCCCCTTCTTTCCCCCCTTTCAGGGGGGGGGTAAAATTTTTGGTTCTATACCGTCATCCTGGGGGTTGGGGGGATGGGGGATTTGAAGACGTCACGTGATGGTGTTGGCGGGGGGGATTGATGACGTCACGTGATGGTGCTGGCGGGAAATTTTAATTTATTTTTAGTGTATTGGTATGACGTCACGGCTAATTATTTTATGACGTCACCTGGCTGGTACCTGTAGGGATAGGCTTATGCTAATGTAGATCCTGGTTGGTTTATGCTATATTAGATCCTGCAAGATAGGCTTATGGTAGGTTATTCTAGGTTTATTATAATTATGAATCAGAATTTTAGTCAAAAACCTTTAATAACACAATCAATTCCAATTAATTCGCGAATGTACGCATCATTATTTAAGCAAATGTAGAATAAATTATATAATTGTAGCTTACGCGTCAAGTTTTTGTCACGAACCAAGTTACAAAACTCTTCGAAAATGATCGAAGGAACTATACACGCTGCTAGGAAATTTTTTACACGGTCGTAATCATTGTGAGACATAGTACCGCGACTTACATAATATTTCTGATATATATCATTCATGCGTTTTACAATCGCTTCATACATGCATTTAATAACTTCGGCTTGATCATTTAAAAGCTTGAAGTGAAATCTCATAAAACTAAATTTCTCGTTCAGTTTCCCTGCCTCGGCCTTTGTTAGAGTGAATACGCTACCATCGTTGAATACTATCCATAACGGTTATTTTTATTTTCAAGTTCAAGTAACGATAATTACCCCAGTCACCACTTTCTATAGCTGAATAGATCTCCGTCCACTCCTCCATAAATTCCTTCAAAACGTCTTCCGAGATGGTGAGAATTGTTCCGTCCTTTGTCAAAAGTAGGCTTGGCTCGAATCCATTTACCCCGAAAACGGCATAACATTCATTACTTAGTCCAACACGGGCGTTCACGCGGTAAGCTCCGATCTTGGTGGACATTCTTAGGACAGGTCTTTACGGTTTAAAAGCTGAGGACTGAATGATCTTTATCGCGAGATATTCTGGAGTGCGGGGTTGATAATTAGCCTGAGGGTATATTGACTGGTGCTTTTCTTTTTTTATTGCCCTTTATTGCCCACCCAATAAGACCTTAAAAGGGGGCGTGGCTAAACCAGTTGTATTGTTATCAATGGAATCTGAGTGATTTATGACGCACCACCAACGTGTTAAGACATTCCATCGGCTTTTTATTTATACGTAATATTTATACATAACCATGGTCAGACGGGTCTATGGCCATAAAAAGGGACAGAACTTGAACAAAAGAATTTATCCCCATCCGTTTTTATTTTTTTTACTACAAAGACGTGTCTTAATGGGTTTAGGGGCATGGTCGAATCAGTTGTATTGTTATGAATGGAATCTATTTTCGGATTTATTGCTTTGTTAGTTGGTGACTCTTCCTACCACGAAACATTTAATTGTTTCCAGGTGTTTGCCCCGAAGGCATTATCCTGACAAGTCTCAACATGTTATGTCTTTGTTGCGTTACCCGAAATTAAAGTAATATTTTTAAAATACCAAAATGCAAATTCAACTAGGATGAAAGTAACGGCCACTATTTTCCCTGGCTTTGAAAGAGCTTCGCGAATTAACGTCTGCTTAGTAACAGCATCCATTACAATCTAACCTTTCATCCCCTTATTTGGGATATAAATAGCGTCTGATTTGGTCAGGACCTCATTTGATTGTTACACACCGCCAGGATAAGATGAATCGAGAAATTACACGTCTAGAAACGTTTGGTGCATTTGCGAGTACGTTTGTAAAACCGTCAGAACTAGCCCGTCATGGGTTTTACTATTTAAGTTCGGGGACCGACGCCGTTAAATGCCATTTTTGTGACTTAACGCTACGAGGATGGGAACCTAACGATAATGTTTTCGAGCAGCATCAGAAATTCAAGGCAGACTGTCCATTACTTCAAGGATTACCAACAAATAACATGCCTATATTCATCCAAAACCCATTGACTAAAGACATGCCACAAAACAGAAAGTACAGAGATGTCCCTCAAGAAGAGTGGGAGAAAGAAAAAGTCATTCCGCCAACCCAACCCATACCAACAACACTTACTCCGAATGACGATATTGTACTAAGAATTAAACGCGTTAATCTCGAGAAAGCTATAATTGAAATGTTTATTCAAGAACTTTTGCGACATGAAAGTTAGATCCTAATATTGTAATATATTCCATACCTTATTTCGTTTCTAAATTATAAAAGAACCAATCAAAAAAACTTGAAATGTAACTCGAAATAAATATAACTTTTTTCCTTAATTTGTTCTTTGTAATGCTATTATACCTACTACAGTCTTGACAAAACCTTTTCAGTGGTTATAGTGTATGATGTTACTTGGCGTTTACCAACACATTTCGTGTTAAAAGTAAAACGTTTTTGAACATTTACAATGCCAAAGACCCATATCTTAGTGCTTTAGTATTTTTAACATAGTTTTTATACGTGTTTTAGTATTTTAACTTAGTTTTTACAAGTGTTTTCAATTTAATTTAGTATTTTTTATAAGTACTTTCAATTTTTTAAAGTACTTTCAATTTAGTTTTTATAAGTACATTACTGTTTTACTGTTTTATTGTTTTAGTATTTTATTGTTTTATCATAAGTGTTTTAGTATTTTATTGTTTTATCATAAGTGTTTTAGTATTTTATTGTTTTATCATAAGTGTTTTAGTATTTTATTGTTTTATCATAAGTGTTTTAGTATTATTATTATTTAAGCCTATTCAGATTTATCATTAGTATTTTGTGTTATTTGTATTTTTAAACTATCCCAATGGCCAACTCTAATGTAGAAATTGAACTCCCTATTGAAGTTGATAGTTTTTTAGGCGACTTTCCAGACTCGTTAGAAATAGCCTTTTTAAATGACGATGACACGTTCTTGGCAAACTATGCAACCCCTCGGTCTATCAATAGCTCTCCGTGTCCCACCCTGTCTATGGCAAACAATAGCCCTTCTCCTCCTTTATCGCCTCTGGAAGAGGCGTTTCAAAACGACGATGTTTCTTTCTTAGACGGTTATACTACCCCTCCTATAGCTCCATCTCAGAATGAGTCAATGGATGAAGGGGAAGGACAGGTAGGGTGTGGGGTTCTTACTCCTCCACCCCCATCTCCGCTAGTTGCACCACCAGGTGTAAACGTACTTTCTAGCGGGGTAGTGTCCTTCCCCAATTTTAATCTGGATGGATGGGAAATGGAAGTACAATTTGACAATAACATCGTCAAATCTGTAAGCGACTTCCTAGAATACGTTTTGGACGACTGTTTACCCGATGACATGATTGCAATTTCAATGACAAGCATTAGTAATCCAGGCATTGAAAACGCGGACTTTAGTTTTAGAAGAAGGGATCAAATAGATATTGGATTTATATTAGAAGTAGTCGCTGATAAGGCGTATAATTCCGAAGGAGGATCAAGGTTTTTTCTCGGACCTATAGGAATAACCATACAGCGAGTGAGGTTGCCCCAAGGCGCCTACCGTTCGAAAAGGCTAGGAATTTGTAGCTTCGAGACTTTTGCCAGGGAGAAAAAATGCGTTGTTCAGATCAAGAACAACGATCGGCTATGCCTCCCTTATTCCCTAGTTTTTGCTAGAATACACAGGGATCATACAATGCATACCCTTGACAAAAGCCTCGAGGCAGATTTCAAAACACTATGTCGTCCCACTATTAGGAAAAAAGCAGGAGAGGCTTAGGAAGATGGCGGAGGAATTAGCCTTGGCGGCGGAAGTACCATTGGACGAATGCACAGGGGCGGGTGCTCTACCTCGATTTCAATCGTACTTGGCTGAATACCAAATTATAGTATTTACAGTTAGAGCAAACGTCCCCTACCGTATTTTCGGGGAACCACATTTTATCCCCGTGCCGATGGTAATCCAAAGCCACGGCTATACCTTTTCAACTATCAAAACCATTTTGACGTCATCACTAAACCTAAACCTCTCTTCAATTTTCATTATTTCTGCGAGAGGTGCCTTGTGGGATATAACAACTTTGACTTTACTCACGCTTGCAACAAGTTTTGTTATTCCTGTCAAAGGGCCGAAGATTGCGAAGGGGGAGAAATTAGATGCGGGACCTGCCATCGCGACTTTAGGGGGCAAGAATGCTTTGACGCCCATAAGGCTAGTGGAAGCAAAACCTTATCCGTATGCCAAAGGGTTTTTAATTGCCCCCGTTGCGCAAAAACAATAGATATGGGCAAACGCAAGTCACCCCATTCTTGCGGAGAAGTTTATTGCGTCATCTGTAATAAATTCAACCCACACCCCCACTATTGTTTCATGCAGGTTACCGACTCTAAAGCCCACCCTGCGTCTAAAAATGCTAAGACCCATCCTGCGGTTACTATCTTTTATGATCTCGAATGTGTTCAAAATACCCCAGACCCTTCAAACCCTAATGCTTTCCTACACACTCCTATCTTATGTATTTCTCAAAAAATCTGTGATCAATGCATTCTCGAGAAATCTGATCAATTTAATTGCGCCACCTGCGGCCCTCGAGAACGGGTGTTTCTCGGGAATGATCCTGTTCTGGATTTTTTTAAATTATCTTAAAGAATTCCACAATTCTCCCAAAATAACGGTTATCGCCCATAATAAGAAGGGCTATGATTTACAATTTCTGTACAAAGCCATGTTAGCCATCAAAGCGTGGCGCCCTCAAGTGATAATGACGGGAACGAAGATTATGCAAATTCGACATGAGAATTTGACATTTATACACAGAAAAAAAGTCCTTAGAAACTAAGCACTTGCCTAAACACGAAAATGCAACAGATATTTTATCATGTTTAAAAACACTCATGTTTAAAAAAGAATGGTGTTTAGGTTTGCAACACCTTATGTTTAGGTTCAAAATGTGTTGATCGCTTGTCATATATAGTATTTAAACATGTTTAAGGTGGTATATGTCATGTTATTGTGCTATAATGCTTAGTAACAAAACGTGTTTACACGATTATATGCCTAGTTGTATAACATGTTTTCAGGATTATATGTTTAGGTTTTAAACATGACTAAAGGTTTATAAGCTTAGCTTCCTATCGTGTTTAAGGGTTTATAAGCTTAGTTTTAAAGACATTTGCAGGTTTATCTTGAAATATTTGAATGGTGTCGGTTTAAATACATAGGTTGAATTAATTCCTGCGAAAACCAAATTTCCGTTGAACTTCAACTTAGCTTTATTTAAACGTTCAGTAGCATTGCGCCGAATCCCGTTCAACCGAACGAACCAGATTCGACCGAAAACCCTCACTTTGGCGGATTTACGATGCTGTTCAATGGGACAATCCCATTGCACCGAAAATCCCGCACTTCCGGGTTTTCCCGATGGAATTTAAATTAAATTAACTTAAAACAATTTACGGCTTACGTAAAATGAACACTAGATCGAAACATTTTCGAAATTATTATTTTAGAACTAAGGATTATAAGAACAAAATAGTAATAAATCAGCAATATATGACATAATAAAATCAATTGCTAATATTGATTTACTTTTTATGTTATATTCATTATGAAAATACTTTAAGCCAGCCGTTTTAAGGCTCGTTCACATTACCCAACTTTAGTCAGCTGACAAATCATAGACTTGTCAGGCCGACTTGTCACCCAATTTAGTTTAGTCAGGTCACACCACCCAACCAGTCGGGCCGACTACCTTTGAAACACAAGAGGGTGTACAAAGCCGTACATAATAATAGGAGTGATATGTTTTGGATTATAAATGTTCAAACTCATATTCTCGAAAATATTCGACTACTTTACGAGCATCAAAGCTATTCCCACTAAATAAGGATCTCCGACCAATCGCGTAGGGCCCCGCCTTTTTATCCACAATTTTCTCTTGGCACGCTCCGTGTTGAATCAATTTATCGCGAGATTTGAAAAAATTTGCACGATGTGACAATTGTGGCGCGAGACATGGAGTGTGCCACGAGAATTTTGTTAACGAAAAGGCACGGCGTTACGGGATTGGTCGGAGTTAATTTTTTGAAATTATTCTTAAAATCTTAACCTAATTTGAATATTAAAATTAATGGGAGGTATTTCCTGAATTTTTCATTGTGCATACTGGTCTCATGATTAGTAGAAGAATCAATAAAAAAATCGCTTTATTTTCCACTTCCCACTCCCTTTAAGAGAAAACTCGCGTCTTTTGAAGAGGAGAAGCGGTTTGAAAATATTGTTATTTTGGCCATGAGCCCGTGATATCATAATATTTAGAACTCATATTAATTACGTCTAGGTCTTAAGCCCGATTCATTGCAGCCTAGAGAATATCTCATTCATGATGGCATATGCGCTTCACGAGATCCCTTCAAATTGACATATTCGACTATTCCATATAAGAAACAACTTCAGAGGAGAGGAGGTTGACTATAGCCTCCCGCGTTTAGCGCAAATGTGAGGCCAGGGATATATTTAATTTTAGAAGTGGGAATAGAGATTAGAGTAATCTAGGAGCGCGTCAAATTCCCGGACCCCCTTCCACGGAAAGGAGGGGAATGAAAGAAGAGGCGTGTCAAAGCGACAAAGGTAAAAAGGAATAACGTATTTTTTGCCGATCCCGTCAGTAACGTCAGCAAAACGTAGTTTAATTGAGCAATACGAAAATTTAAACTTTTCATCACGCGTTAGAGGGAGGGCTCTATACTGGGCAATGAGTCGGACTGAATTAAACACTAACCGTTCTCGAATCCTGCTTCTAAAATTAAATCTATCTCTATTGAGGCTTAATAATAAAGCCGACCACAACCAAAGCATGGGCAAAGGCGTATTTCACAACTGACGTTCAAAGCTACCGATGGAAAAACCTAAAAATTAAATGAAAAAAAAATGAATGCCGGTAACAATGATCACTAGTGAAAATAACAGCTATCAGCTAAAACGAACCCGAACGGTAAACACTTGAAGTTGGTCTCTGCGCTGCTGGTCTGCTACTCCTTTCGTTTATTTTCTATGGCAAAAATACTAACTTTGGGAGGTATTGGGATATTAGGCCGTTTTGTGTTTTAAGACTTTTATTGTGTAGGAAAGATAACTAGCCTTTTAAAAGAAATTTTGGATAACTATTAATATCATTATTGATAACTAGTTAAAAGTTGAAAAATATTTAAAAAATTTGGACGACAATTTTCAAATAACAAGACTTCCTTCGAGTTTCAAATTGAAGAATGCTCGTGTGGTTTATTGAACTATTTTATACAAACAAGACAGTCACTTTCAGCTTGAATTGTTGCTTGATATTTTATTGGACATCCTCTAGCCCTTAAAGGGAGGATGAAGAGGACAATAAAGTGATTTTTTTATCGATTCTTCTTCTAATTATAAGACCATTTTGCATAGTGAAACATCCAGGAAATACCGTCTTCGTTCTTGAACTATCTATTACAAACAAGACTGTTATTTTCAGTTTCAATTTAAGCTTAATATTTGGCTTAACCTCCCTCAGCACTTAAACACATTTTTAATCTTTTATTAAATGACAGACATAAACGCTAAATCGGGTTCAAGTCGGGCCAATCCAAAGCTTCAATTCCTTCGTTCTCCAGAAATCTTGCAACGAGTCGGGACGTATGGGTTGGGCAATTGTCCTGTTGAGCCTGAAACCATACACTAAAACAATGTTTTAAGCTAGTCAAGAATAACTATCAGGTTATTAATATTAATACCGGGCACGACGTGGGCTGGTTACTCATACGGAGAAAAAAATACCAGCGAACAGTTCGCATCTCTATTTTTAATATTACAATGCTTTACCTCCTAATTTCATTAGAGTTTATGTCTGTCTTTTAGAATACGATTGAGAATGTGTTTATTGGGATGGTGAAATTAAAAATCTAATAATTTTTTATCGATTCTTCTACTAATTATAAGACCATTCTGCATAGTGAAACATCCAGAAAATATCTCCGAATGGTTTTGAAATTCCAATTAGGTTCAGATTTTACGGAAAATTTGAAATAATGACCTTCCGACCCATCGCGTAACGCCCTGCCTTCCTATTGACAAAATTCACGTGGCACGCTCCATGCCGAATGAAATTTATCGCGAGATTTAATAAAAGTTGCTTGCCATGTGACTATCGTGGCACGAGATATAGAGCGTGCAACGGAAATTTTGTTAACAGGAAGGCAGGGCGTTAAGCTATTAGTCAGTGGTGCTTATTTCAAATTATCTTTAACATCTGAATCTAATTTGAATTTTAAAATCATTCGGAGACTGCATTTCCTGAATGTTTCACTGTGCCACTGTGCATATAATGGTCTCATAATAAGAAAAATCGATCAAAAAATCACTTTATTTTTCCTCTTCATCCTTCCTTTAACGACTAGGGGATGTCCAATAAAAGCAACAATTAAAACTGAAAGTGACTGTCTTTTTTGTAAAAAATAGTTTAATAAAGCACACGAACATTCTTCAATTTGAAACTCAAAGGAAGTCTTGTTATTTAAAAATTTTCGTCCAAATTTTATAAATAAATTTGAAATTTAACTAAATATTAAAATTTATCCAAAGTTTCTTTAAACAGGGTCGTTTTTCTTTCCTACACAATAAAAGTCTTAAAAAGTTAAAACACAAATGGCCTAATATCCCAATACCTCCCAAAGTTTGTTGTTTAGCCATAGAAAATAAACGAAAGGAGTAACAGACCAGCAGCACAGAGAGACCAACTTCAAGTGTTTACCGTTCGGGTTCGTTTTAGCTGTTAGCTGTTATTTTCACTATTGATCATTGTTACCGGCATTCATTTTTTTTTCATTTAATTTTTAGGCTTTTCCATTTGAACGACAGTTGTGAAATACGCCTTTGCCCATGCTTTGGTTGCGGTCGGCTTTATTATTAGGCCTCAACAGAGATAGATTTAATTTTAGAGGTAGGAATAGAGAACGGTTAGCGTTAAATTCAGTCCGACTCATAGCCCAGTATAGAGCCCCTCCATCCAACACGTAATAAAAAGTTTAAAATTTCAGACTGGCTCACTTAAACTAGGTTTTTATGACGTTGCTTACTGGGACGGCAAAAAATACGTAATTCCCTTTTACCTTTGTCGCTATCACCAGCCTCTTCTTTCATATCCCACCGTCCCGAGGAAAGGGGTCCGGGACTTTGAAGCGCGCCCAGATTACTCTGTTCCCTATTTCTGCTTCTAAAATAAAAAAATCTTTCAATGGCCTCACATTTGCGCTAAACGCGGAAGGCTAAGGGCAACCCCAGGCTCCGTTTAGCGAAGCTCAATCGCTTAGCGAACGTTCCTAGCATAGAAGCCATCTCCTCTGAAGTTGTTTCTTATATGGAATAGTCGATTATGTTAATTTGAAGGGATCTCGTGAAGCGCATATGCCATCATGAATGAGATTTTCACTAGGCTACAATGAATCGGGCTGAAGACCTAGACGTAATTAATATGAGTTCTAAATATTATGATATCACGGGCTCATGGCCCAAATAACAATATTTTCAAACCGCTTCTCCTCTTCAAAAGAGGCGAGTTTTCTCCTAAAGGGAGTGGGAAGTGGAAAATATCGATTCTTCTACTAATTATAAGACCAGTCTGCACAATGAAAAATTTAGGAAATACCTCCCATTGATTTTAATATTCAAATTAGGCTAAGATTTTAAGAATAGTTTTAAATAAGGAACTCCGACCAATCCCGTAACGCCGTGCCTTTGTGTTAACAAAATTCTCGTGGCACACTCCATGTCTCGCGCCACAATTGTCACATCGTGCAAATTTTTTCAAATCTCGCGATAAATTGATTCAACACGGAGCGTGCCAAGAGAAAATTGTTGATAAAAAGGCGGGGCGCTTAGCGATTGGTCGGAGATCCCTATTTAAAATTATCCATGAAATTTCAAACTAATTGTCGTTTAAAAATCGTTCGGTGTTATTTCCTGGATGTTTCACGTAGTAGATTGGTCTAAATTCTAATAAAAGAATCAATAAAAAAATTACTTTATTTTCCACTTCACCATCCCTTTAATGAACGTCTGATTTGTTTCAAAGTATTGCGCCACAAGACCAATCATATATATATGCATAAAGTGTCATAACATCTAACAAGCATTATTACGACAAAGATTCGATACTCGATTATGAATTATCGCCACTCTAACCAAGTTTGCCAGAATTTGAATAAAGGCTGATTACTCGTGACCTATTCATCCGAATTGAATTTATTGAACACTTTTCAAATATGAATCGACCCCAAGGAATCCGAAAATCGCATTTATATCCTCGAGAATCCAATATTTTCAAAGTTGATAATTTTGACATTTCCGGTTTCCGGTATAAGTATGCAAAGGACAACTGTGGAACGGGTAAAATATGAAAGAGAAATGCAAAACTTTTATAACGCACTTTATTCCAGAGCGCTAGCTTGAATAGTTTTTGAAATATAGTAAAATATGTGCGAAAAACGCAACGCGCAAAGACTTTTTTAACAGTCTGTACAAAATAACCGAGCGAATTTCTTTGCGGACACCGGCCATGTGGTGTATACTGTTTGTGAAGATAACTATTATTTTAAACTTTTTGAATTGATTCATTAAAGTTGAGGCAATATATTAAGAGGAGCGGTAAGCGCTAGCTTTCCACTGTACATTTTGTCTCTCCCCGCGTCTCGATCAGCTCTCTCGCGATAGGCTGGGACTAGCCAAGGGTTGGACCATAAAATTTCCATTTGGAGATAGGGACTTTGGAGGATTTTAACCAACCCCCTCTATTCGGAGAGTCGTTCTGTCAATGCTACGAAGCGCGACCTAGAACAGTTACTGTTTGCCACTAACCAAGGCACACGTGACTTACCGACAAGTTATGGAACCATGTATTGGTTAAATGTCATCTAAAGCATGGGCTTCTAACAAAAATAAATAGGGGAATGTGTCGGACTCTCTCTTTCGTCTGTGGGTCAAATCTGATTGACTGATACCATTTTAAACACCTCTCGCGCGCTTGAGCGTCTCGAAATGCATGTCAAGCTATGGCAAAGGCAGAAAAATATGGCAGTCCGACACTTTCCCCTATTTAAGGCTGTTTTTCCGCAAAAAGTTACCGATTTCGAACACTAGATGGCGCTCTACATCGTAATGGGGGATCCCCCTTTTTTTCGGGAAATCAAGACGAGGAAAACACGTGCTAGCCCGAATGCACGCCGCCACATACAGATACAATGGGTCTTATCTATTGCAAAGAAAGGGTCAGTGTTTGGTCTTGGATAGAAAAGTGGGTCTAATGGTTTATTGGCAGTTACTGACATCGCTTGTCAGTAGAAAAGTAAATACAAAGAAGCTAAAAATAAGCTTCGGAGGGGAGTCATTTCACATAGTAAGATTTCTGAAAACAAATAATGAAATATTTTTCTTTTTTGAGTAAATTGTAACTTGTAAGATCAAATTGTAATTTTTATTAATTTTGGGTCGGTCTATATTTCGTGTTTTGATATTTCCCCATCCGCTTAACAATTTAGGAAAGCTTCTTGGCGAGAGAGGGAGATTACCCCAATAGCGGCCCCGTCTGTTGGTTCCTCTGAATGTAATTTCCGAAATTGTCTATTGCTGAGATAATGAGACTTTGATGAATTTCGTAGGTAGAAGATTTAGGAGAAATAGTTACATAAAATATTTGCCAGTATTCTGTGGTAGTATCAGTATTCAAGCCTTCTTCCAAATTATTTCTTTAATTTCTTCCTTCCGGAATCTTCGACAGCATTTTTTCTTTTGGTTGACTTCACAGAGGCCTGTTCTTGAGCCCTTACAATGTAGTCAGGATCTCGACACCTCTTACCTCTAGGAACTTGCGGATCTATGACTTCCGGTAGGATACAGTCCAAGTAAAATGACTTTAGTTTTGGTAGCATTACTTCATTCCACATGTTTTCATCCTTTTCAATTTCTTCCACGTGAAGCTCGGTATCTTCGTCTACAAACAGAATGAAGTAGCATTTCTGTTTTCCGGTGATATTTAGCTGACCTTGAACTTGAAAAAAATAATCGTGGTTTCTTTTTAGTTTTAATTGGTCGTTAACGATTTGCAGGCAAAAGTTCTTAGTTTTCAACGCATGATCCTGCAACTTCGTTCCTTTATTTTCATTTCTAGCCGAAGGCGCCGTTTGTTATTTCCACTATGGCATTTTCCGCATCCAACACACGGAGCTTGCTCCTAAGAATCCCTTTTCCAAATCTATGAAAAGGCCGCTATTACGAGCTTCTTTTTTATTCTCCATCTGAAATCGGTGAAACGCTACGGACTTATTTTTCTACCCGTATTCGGTGCTGGGGGTGCTAAACACCGTTTTATAAAGAAATTGTTTCACAAGAGCGTGACAGGATGTTTTAGTCATTCGTTTGACAACCTTTCCGAAGTTAGAGGCTGTGAGTCGGTGATGTTTGTTGCCATCGTAAATCGGGATACCATGTTGACCACGTGACTGATTTTCAATATTGTCTCTTTGCTCTTTGGTTACCTGCAGATTTTTCAAATGACTTTCACCAGCAGCTTTTAGTTGCTCCTGGGTCAGTGGAGTTTGTTCGGGGAGCGGTTCGTAGTCGGTGTTTATCGGCGGTAGCTTCGATTTTGTTTGAAGTACTTTATGAGCGGGTTAGCGAACAAACGCTTCGAAGTTGCGACATTTCTTTTTCTACTCCTCTCGATATGACGCTTGAAATATATTCCTGGACTTTTTCCCGCCGAGAACCTTTTGTACGGGGACCTGTGAAAGCTAGCGTCTCCTTTCTGGTACGATAGTCCGGAAACGTATACTCGCCTATTCCAGCCCCCTTTCTGTGAATAGTTAATTCTCTTACCCCCAATGAACTTAGCAATTTGACTCATGAACAACTCGGCACGATTGCTGGTTTCATTCAGAAACAATCGATCTGCTTTGCTTTTGACTCTATCCAGTACAGCCATCATTTGAGGATAGGCGCCGCTCTCTTTCAATTTTGCCAATTTCGCCTTGCTTTTTTCCTTCTCTTCTTCCGTTTGAATCTTCTCCCCTCGTCGATATTTACAGAAATACTCCCTACAGTTGTCATGTTGTCCAAATACATGAAGAGGTCCGTTTGCTAAGTCTCGTCGTAGGTCTTCGGCGTTGCCATTTGTTCGAGAAACGTGTCCAATGGCGCTTCTCGCCGCAATTGTCAATCTCTTTATTTGCGGTTTCAAAATACGAACCCTTGCGTCGTAAGAATACTTTGTATCCAATGTGATTTTGTGTAAAGATCCAGTATAGCATTTAACACAGTGATTAGCGCATTCTAATTTCGTGACCTTAAATCCATAAGATACTTTTTCCATGATCTTGGAATGCACGCTCGAATCACCATCCGCAATGAACCGGTTGTATCGTAGTCCGTGCATTGTCTCGCTGCATTTGAAGCCTTCAACAATTATATCGGCCTCCATTGCCGAAGATGAGCCATCCCAGTTTCGGTAGCACTGGTGATCACTCCGCTGTGCTTCAGTCTTCTTGCTATCAAGTACGCATTTGTAGCAGAATTTGTTGCGTATTCCTACAAAAACCAGCTTCTTCGTTCGATAGCCAATAATCGCGGCTACTCCCGAAGGAGCGTTGTAGTTGTGACCGTAAGATCGTTTACTCCAACCACCATCACAAATAACTGTAATGTACGGAACACCATCCTTGTCTACATCTCCGGCTTCGACGGCCAACCTTCGTTCTTCCTCCCCAGCTTTCTTCATTTCGTCAGTCAGATGGGAGCTCCAAACGTGTTCCAATTCGGTCTCGATTCTTTGATACCTTTTATAGCTTATTGGGGGTATGTTCAATACTGCCAAGACACTAGAAATTTGGGTGTGTCCACTTCCGGATGTAACAGCCCCCCAAACAGCATTCTCGTTGACACCTGGTTTGGAGTTTTCAGACGTTCTCGTTTCAGTTCTTTTGCAAGATGAACATTCGAAAACAAAGTTGCTCTCGAGGCCCTCGTGAATTTCCTTCACCCATTTTAGGTTTCCCGCTGTACATATTTTTGCGTGCTCTGCTTGCAACTTCATACTCCAATCAAAGACATGTTGAATTTCTACGATTCGATAGCCAGTGAGGTTTGAAGGGAGTAGAGCGTTTTTATTTTGTTGATTTTCCTTAGCCAGATATAGATCATTGTCGGCAAATATACGCCTAAACCGAGAAACAAACGGTTGAAATTAAATATACATAATGTTAGGGATATCTAAAATGAAAAAAGCTGTACGCGTGAACGCGTGGTTACGTGACAAGATTTGTTCTATCACGCGTACAAGTACACGTTTTTCATTAGATTTGTCAATCTCTCTAATGTAAAACAATTTCATATAATTACCTAAATTCTAGTTGCCCTAAATCAAAACGATTACGATTGCGACAGCTGACCGGAGTGCAAGAACGCGCTTCAATTCTTGATCGTTTCGGAGTGCTCAAATGTTCCGGTTTCTTAGGTCCTTTCGGAGTACTATTCGTATCATTTTGCTCCATCGTTTCTTCAGAATTTTCGTAATTAGTGGGTACTTCACCTAACTCCTGATTTATATCGACTTCGGGGTTCTCCTTGGATTGCAAATCTTTGACAGTTTGATGTCGCAATTTCGCTGATTTTGCAGTTTTGTTTCTTTTCGCAGTTTTATATCTTTGCTTACTACCCATCGTTTTTAATAACTTCCTATTCAAATAGTAAAAATGTTTCCTAGCACAAAAATTATAAAGAAGCTAAAACTATATTCACAGTCCGAACCAGTTGTTATAACCGAGCACATAAACTAAACTAGAAACATATTTGTAAAATACCAAGTAACCAAACACTTTCTTCGATATTCCCCCCCACCAACAGAATGTGGGTTTTTCTACTGAAAAATGCAGAAGTCTAAGCCAAGTGTTGTCTCTCAACCCCTATTCCACCTCCCCCTTTTCCCATTGTAAGTATTGTCAAAAACTTTGGCTTCGGAATGTCCTTTATAACCCTAACTAGACCCCCTTCCCTTTCGACTGCCCCTTTCTGAGCGGGAGAGAAGCAATTTCTCTGTTTTGGAAACACCACCTACCCCTGGCGGTTTTCCTTCGGAACTAGGACTCTGTGTTAATGCAATGGATAAATTATAAGGATGTATTTCATCCTACGGTTATTTAAAACTAAACTAGCATGTTATTTTATTAATACCTTATAAAAAAGGTGAGATTTCGATCTATGATTTGAGAGTAATTTTATAGTGATACCATATTCAGAACTGAAACTACAGGCCAATAACCTGGCCTTCTATTTTTTGGAAAAAGTTAAATTTTGACTTACAACCCACTTATCATTTAAAATAAAAAAGATATAGGAATCAAAAAGTACTCAAATCATACATTCAAATGTTTTGAACCAAATGCCATATTTCGCAACCCAATTGGTTTGCTATTTCTACAAAACGGTAGGATGAAAAGGAGACATGTGAGGGCAAAACTTGATTGACTTTAAATAGTTATAACTAATGATTCCGATATTTGAGATGGACAAATCTAGCACCAGTACATTAAGCAGACTTTTCTCTATTATATTTGAAACCCTAAAATTTATAACTGTAATAATAAATGAACTACGTTGATATAATCAATGCTCAAAAACGTTGTTTTAAGGGAAGAAGAGCCTTAATTTTGCTTCTAAGAATCAAGACACTGTTTACTTCTGATTTACTACTCATAACTATGGTCAAAGAGTGGGGAGGGAGTAAAAACGAAAAACGAAACGAAAACTCATAAGATGAACATCTATGTATGGCAATTATTTTCTTAGCTTGAAATCTAACTTTGCATTCCTCTACACCATGGAGGCTGTATTTAAGAGCCTTCCACTGTACAATTTATCTCTCCTTGCGTCTCGAGCGACTGACTGGCGGTAGGAAGCGTAGATATAGCTTCAAATTTACTCACGACGGTTCTTCTTCAATCTCGTCGCTCATGTGTTGCGCGAAATAATCTCTGGCCATTCCCTGACGACTCATGATTTCGTCATAGGTTCCCCTCTCGATGATTCGTCCGTTGTTCATGAAGAAGATCTCGTCCACTTCTCGGATGAAGCTCAAGTTGTTCGTCACCAAAACTCTCGTCTGTAAGAGATAGAGTTGCTATTTGTAGAGCGAGCTGGGAACTACCAAACAGAAGTAGATATAAAAATCGAAATACTGACATATTTTGATTCTAGAGCCAAAAAGGAGAGAAAGAGGGCGAGAGAATCAGTATAGGCAGCCGTGATCCATGCGTGGTGAAAACAGGGGTAAATCTACGGTACACCGCGGCGCCTGAGCGCTGCTTTCTCGCGCACTGTTGACGTAGGGGATGACAGAGATAAGGCGAGGAGGTCAATCTCCCAATAAGCAAAGGATGTGCGTCCTAAAACTAAACGTACCGAAAATTGTTTTTACTACTCCCCTATTTTCCCATTTTTCGACGGATTTTATAAAGCGCGTTTCTATCTCTCTCTACTCTTTGCTAGAGCCGCTATTGTAGAACGGACTTAAATAAAAATCAATGCGGCTTAGATAAATACGTATATACGAGATGTCAGCTAAAATTTATTTCACAGAAAATACACTACTTACTTTCCGGGCCACCATTGTCAACTACTATCGGGATTTAAACGAAAAGACATATCCAACCCTAGTTAATGGACGCTTAGCGCTTTCATAGAAAATGTAAGAGTAACGTTATATACTTTTTTTTCGAAGAAATCCCTTTGGTCCGATGACTTCGTTGAAGAGATGTTTGGCCACATGTGCGTCAACCGCGCCCAAAGGGTCATCAAAGAGATAGTCTTATATGGTTGAAAAAGTGAAATTATTTACCCTGTCAAAAGGGCAGGACTAATAGACACTACGTCGGACAGAACTTGTAGGACCACTCCAGCTATCAAACAAGATCCGATTGTCCTCAACAAGGGCCAAGCAATCGACTTGCTTTGATATATGCTTCTGTTTGGTTCTGAAATTTCCATGTCTACGTCGTCACTTTTGGTCCCAGCTTGGGGTTTCCAGTGTTTTTCGAAAATTCGTGAGACAGTCAGCGCTCGCTCCGAGTTATTCAAATCGTACACATCTGATGGCTCCAGGTTTTTCTTCCAACCTTTCCACAGGGCGCTACAATTTGTTTAAAATTTAGAAGAAAAACTTGAAAGTTAGAATTAAAACACAATGAGCGGCGATGTAATCCCTTCAAGCAAAAGTATATAGATATAAAAACAAAAAGTGCACTTCATTAACACTTCCCTGCCTTTGGCTGTAGACGACATGTACACTGAGAAGCAAACTACCCTCCGCTCAACCGCCTACAGGAACTAGCCAATCAGGGAAGAGTTTCTTGACGTCATAGGTTTATGGAAAGCAGTACATGATGCTGGCGATCCACATGTTAATTATTGGTACTAGGGCCAGCATCCGCTACTTTATGAGCCTAATCACGGCTTGTTCCCTGTGCCACGGTCGGGAAGGTAATCATACGCAGAGGGATGTTGACACTATTCTGGGATAAAGGAGGGCTTCTCATATTACACGGGGCAGCAAGTTTTAACAAAGTTTACTTTTTGCTTTTATTTCTATATACTTTTGCTTCATGTAAGGGTATTATATTAGAACACAAGAACGGGACTAGATTTACCTGGTAAGCCATGAATGTACCATTCGTGAACAAAACGATGCATCATCTTCCCTTGATTTCTTAATGTTTGAAAATAATCATAAAAAATGTCATTTAAAAAAAACAAAACAAGAGTATATGTTCCATAACAGGCATACATCTTATAGGAATTATAGTGTAGTAATTTTTTCATCGTATCTAAGCGGATTTTGTGAAAAGACCTTGGCTATCATTACGCATGACGCATTTTACCTTTCACAGGGCCGGATTAAAGCGGGGGCGAGGGGAACTGCCCCCCCCCGGGCGCAAGGTTTGTTTGGGGCGCATTGAGTTAAACTTATCCCCCTCAGCAACATTTGATGTTCTTTTTTCCGTCTTAAAGGGCTGTCCAGACTGACACATTTTGCAAGTTCGCATCTTCGCTTTGCTTGTTTGCAAGATAGCACTACTGTCCACATTGGGTTTTCGCTACTTTGCGTCCTCACCTCGGGAAAATACAAATTTCTTGCGACTAGGCCAAGAATTTCGCGCCATCGCGAGAAAAGCACCAATCACAGACGAGAGGAAGGGTGCGGCGATTAGTTTAGTTTTTCTCTTTGGACAACGTCGATGGAGAATGGCAGATGGCGCAATGATTGCTCAAACTTTATTGGCTCTCAGAATTGGAAAAGCAAAATTTTTGCGTGTATCAGAACAGAAGTGCAAATGTTTTTCGTGATCTGTTGCAAAGATGCGAATAGACGAAGGCGCGACTACGCGAACGCGAGTTCAATGTGGACAAAGCTATAGGGGGTGTAAAATTGCTTAATCCAGCCCATTGAACCATGCATGAGCACCCGCCCTCGCGTGCGTTACTACTATCCAAGGAAGTTGCACAGTTAGAAAGACGTTAAAGGAATACTCTCCCCCGTAAACTATCATACTGATTTTAACGCCAGATGGCGAGACCATCAGGAAACGTGTACGTTTTATTTGAAATATGTACATCAGTCACCATGGCCAATTGAGTCACGTGGTACAAAGACCTTACATTAGAGACTGGGAAATATAACAGAAACCGTGGCTTGCAGAAGCGCTGGGTTCGGGGGTCCTGATTTTGGTAATTATCGCGTCTTCCTCCTCTCTCACACCGGGTTTCTTTGAATTTCTTTCGCCATCCGGCCTCTGCTGGGAAAGTTTTGGCTTTGGAACGATTCGGTTTAGGCTGTTTATTTTTAGCCACATCGTTTGATGGAGGTATAAGTTTGACTTGGTTTGAAGAAGATGTAGATGTAGAAGAAGAAGTATCGTTCGTCTTATTAAAGGGAGAATGAAAAGAGGGATTGGTGATTTTCAAAGCGAGAGGATTATGATTTGTCTATAGCAGTGCATTGGGAATGTACTCTGCACATATAAATTAATTAACTTAGAGTAAAAATGAATAAATTGTGCTAAGGTGATATTTTTCATTCATTGGTGATTTTAAAGGAGAAAGGATTATGATTTATCTATTGACAGTACAATGCGGATGCTCTGTGAGAATATTAATGAACAAACACTAGTATCTGTATGTCTTTTGTGAACACACAAATTTGTCATATTAAGGTTCACTTAGATGTTACGGGTAATCATTTTAGCACTGTTAAAGGCGTCGAGGGGTTATGCAATAATGAAAATTTTCGTTCATAGGTGATTTCCATTGATTAAAAGGGATAGGGATTCATTGGTGATTTAAATTGGACGAGGATTAGGGGTTATGTCTAGATTACGGTTAATCATCGAGGTGCAACTCACTAGAAACTCGTCGATTTTAAACTAAATTGGCATTAAGGTATACTTAGAGGTTACGAGTACTGTTAAAGACAACGCGTCGAGGAGCTTTTCACTAATGGTAATTTTCACTCATTGGGGATTTATTTTATATTAGTGATTTTAAAAACGAATTTGTTTAAAGGTTACTTAGGGGTTGCGTGTAATTATTTTAGAAACGTTGAACGTAGCGCGTCGAGGAGCTACTCACTAAAAGGTCATTGACGATTTTAGAAGAGATTGGGAATAAGGGCTATTTTAAATAGTGGTTCCGGGTAATCATTTTAGCATTGTTAAGAGCAGCGCGTCGAGGAGCTATTCACTAATGAAGATTTTCTTTCATTGGTGATTTTTATTGATGCATTTAAAAGTGATAGGAATTTATTAGTGATTTAAAATTAATGGGCATTAACGGTAACTAATACCTATTCCAAAGATAGAATGTTCTCGATAGATGGAGAATTACAAACGATACTCGATTCGAATTAAACGAATATAATTCGAAAATTCAAGTATTCGCACAGCCCTAACTGAAACACGTATAGCATTTCGCTTCACGGGAGATCCCTGCTAGCTTGGATGAAGAATAGTTACACTTGGATATATCACTCGTAGTATAACGTGTGCTTCTGGTCGCGGTCGCGGATGCGCATAGAGGGGTTCTAAATTTGGTAACGCGACAAGCTGTTTTTACCGGAAATGATTATTTTTTGGTTTCCGTTTGTTACGTCGTCTGCTCTGATTCCGTTTGAATTTGAAAAATAAACGGTGGTTAGGGTTAAATCGTTTTCAGTGGCTTTTGTTTATGCGGTGATTTATGATTATTATTATTATTAATTTATTGATGCATATGTTGGTTACAAAAAAATATATTATTTATAATTCATCGTCCCTGCTACATGAGTAACAAAGTGCTCGTGCGTAGCAGGGGCCATACTTGTATGTGTAGAAGCAGGCAAGGAAATTAAGGAAATGAAAAACATAAATTTAGCACTTAGGAGTAAATGGTTACAAATTACAAATCAAACATTTCATATAGCTTAAAGTATCTAGTGTTAATTAACCATGTAATAATGTTTTTTTTATAGGTCGTTAGATTACTATTTTGCTTTATATTGGTATCTAGGTTATTATATAGTTTAGGCCCTAAGTAGGTACAGTCGCGATCAAAAGTTTACGGCCGTTTTCATTCGGTCGCCATTTTTTTTCTATAATAGCTAGAGCGACGAGTAAGACGTTTTTGGAAAGGCTGAACGCTTGAAAACCCGATGCCATCGCAATTAATAGAAAATCTTGAAAGGGGCACGAGCAAGACATGAATGTGTAAATTATCGCAAAATGACGTCTCAAAATATTTCTTCGAATTTGTTGTGGTTGGTCTCATTTTATGCATAACGTTATCCAGAAACCGAATCTGTTTTCAAAATTTAAATCGGATTTGAACTTCAAAGGTTATAAAGGAAATAGTGACGCAAAAAAACAGTTTTTCATTAATTATAATTAAATTAGAGTCAACCCGACTATGCTTAAGCTATAGCTGGGAAAAACAAGTTGGGCCACACCGTATTAAAATCTAGCTTCACCCTAGAACGTAAACTTATACAATTGTAATGGAAATGTTCACTAGTTGTCTAAATCGCGGATATTTGTTTAGACATGTGAAGGTGGAAGGGTAGACTAATGGGAGGCGCCTGGAAACTTGAATTTCGTTCCGGTGGCGCTTATTCACGTTTTCGACATTAAAGTCTCAAAGAGTCATGTTGGTAGGTGATTCGCAAATTTGAGAATCATCCACGCTTTGGATGACTGAAGGAGAATTGAGTGCTTACCGATTCATGATCGACATTGTTTCATAATGGCTGGTTGCTGGTCGGGGTTTCTAGACAGCCGGACAGAATCTGAATGATTTTGTTTGGGTGACTACTGTTCAATAACAGTGATAGAACTGGACAGGGCGAATGTTTGTAGAATGGTGTAATTGACGAAGGACGTTTAATGTCGGGGTTGCGCAGGGAATGTGGAGTTGTGGCTGATATTGATCCTCAGCATGACAAAATATGCACACGGCAACGTTGAAACCTCATTGCCAGCTTTTTTTGCCAGGGAAAAACTACAAGGTAGGACACGTGTGACACGTGATATTATTTAAGCAGACAGTGTCTGTTGCATTTGGACAACCGCCATTTGTTTTTGGAGCGCCTAGAATGTTGTTGCGCAAAGATAGGGCAAAATTTGTATACCCGCGCGTTCAAGTTGCCATATCAACCAGAAAAATCGAAAGCACTCACTCACTGTGTTTGTAATGCGTAAGAGAATTTAGATATAAGAGAGAAGCAACGGTTTGAGTCTTTTACCGGCTTTACGTGTTTTTCTCTTCGCATTGAGTTCCGATTTTAATTTTTTTTTGCCTTAGACAATATAAAGAAGGAATAGCAGATAGACCAATTTTTTAAAGGTTTACTGTTAATTCAACCCCTCACGGCTTATACAACTCTGCTGCTGGAAAACGACTCTTATACTACTTAAGAAACTGTGTTTCACGTTTTTACCAGTGGGCAGCTGTCCGAATCGAGCAGGGCGGCTGAGCCGCTCCCAAACAAATTACCTTGAAAGATAATAGGCCTATTTCATGTTTTTATAGTTTGACCTTTCAGAAACAGTACGAATCTGTTTGAAAGAGTATAGTGTTGAATCGCCTCTAGATGGGGTAGATTTCCCTTTTCGAAGCCTGATTTTTCCTCGGTAATATTTACTATTTGCCTACTAAATTTTCAATTGTTAGGCAACAACTAGTCTGTTGTCAAAGCTACTTGCATTAAGGATATAGATTAATTTCAAAAGAAGGTTCGCATGCGGTTGCAGAGTTAGTACAGGGTAAATACGCATTTTTTGGCCAAAGAAAGGAACTAAATATGACCAAGCTGAAAATTTCAGAATCCAAAGAGCTTATGGTCCTAATAAACGTCCCAAAAGTCCCCAAGCCTCCGGTGCCGGCTTTCGCCGCCATATTGGAAAATGGCCGCCATACCGGATGTTTCCATATCTCGAGATCTAATAGACCGATTTACATCACGTTTGTTTTAAACGATGTCTTATGACGATTACAATCCAAATAAATCCAATTTTGTAGCCCTTACATTATTATTACAGAGGTGTTCACGCTTATAATGGAAAAAAAATTCAAAAATATTTTGCTTTCCAAAATTCTTAAATGTTAAACGTATTTTAATTTTTTCTAAAATCATCGTTATTTACATTTGTTTACGCTCAATCATACTAAGTTTTCCGTTTGAAAATCGATCAAATTAATCTCGAGATTTATTGAATCGTTTGAGACCCCACGCACATTTCGGCGCGTAGTAATTTAAGCCTGGTAGCCGTTCATGGAACTGCATGGCGCCTCAAGCGTTATCGATTTTTTTCGCTTCAGTGTGGATTTTCAGTTTTAGTTTCTGTTCCAATTTTCCAATAGAGTAAGCTATGTCTAACGCATCACTATTTTTTTAAAAGTACTTGAAAAATATTTAATTTAAACTAACGTTAGTTAAAATTAAAGATGAATGAGGCGAATAAGTGCGTTTTGTGTTCTGAACCTTTGAGTGGCGAAACTGCCATCGTGACAAGAGGGATTAAAACATTAATCGAATGCAGTTTGAAAAGGAAGGATCAATTACATCTAAAACTACAGGATGTCGCAAGTATTTCAGTTCATACTTTCTGTAGGAAAAATTATACGCGTCCCTCGAGCATTGAGGCTCATCTAAAAGCCACTTCCACTGAGACATCTGGAAATGAGTTAACTGATAATGCAGTGAGACTACGATCATCTCTCGAACAATTTGACTTTAAGACCAACTGTTTATTTTGTGGAAAGATTTTACTCAGTGAAAGGCAAGAAAAACAGGAAATACGGTATCGCATACCAGTTTCAGAAGTGACAACCCTAGAGATAGCTGACGCTATAAAGAAACGCGCTCTTGAACGAAACGATGAACTTGGGGAAATTGTTAATGCGCGTGTAAATTCAGTTGTGGATTTAGTTGCCGCAGAAGCAAAGTACCATAGACCATGCAAACTCAATTTTTTCTTGCATGAAGAATCATCAGGAAATATAGGACGACCTGAAAACCCAGAACTAGGGGAAGCATTTTCCAAATTATGTTCCTACTTGGAAAATAATGACAAATGTCAATATTCCTTGGATGATTTAGAAGAAAAATTTAAGGCATTTTCGCCTTCAAAATGCATGTACACCACCAAACATTTAAAAAACAAGCTAAAAGAAAGATACGGCGATAATATTACGTTGACTGATATGAAGGGGGCAACCTGCGTCGTTTCCTTTAAAGATTCAATTGGAAAAATTCTACACGAGAACTGGTACAGCAACAAGAAACAAACGCAGAGAGAAGAACAACTGAGAATTATAGAAGCAGCAGCCGACATAATTAGACAAGATATAAGATCTGAAATATACGATACGAATTTGTATTCCAATTATGAGACTGATATAAATGTTGATGAAATACACATTCCAGAGGCGTTACAAGTTTTCATTGACCGGGCAACTAAGATGAGAAATGATTCTGGATCTTATAAGAGACAACGACATGCAATAATGGAGTGTATAATATCGATATGCAGGCCTAGGTCGTTTGTACCAAAGCTGCTAACTGCAGTTCGAGTGTACATTCACAGAAAATACGAATCAAGGTCTTTAATAGAAATGCTACATAGCTTGGGCATTTCAGTTAGCTACAAAGAAGTAATCCGGTTCGAAGAATGTGCTTTAGTTCATCCATCCACAATGGAACACCCAGATTCCTTCATACAGTTTTCATTCGACAATGCAGACTTCAACATCAGGACTTTAACTGGTCATGGCACATTTCACAGCATGGGAGGGATCAAATGTAGTACTCCAGAAAATAGAGAACTGGGAGCATCTGTTGGAATTCCGCGTCGCAAAAACTTAACAACTCAAGACGTGCTTTCTCGCGGGGACGTACCGATTAAAGTTTACCAAAAACCCAGTACTTCTGGGATGAAACATATAGATATTCAAGATTTGAACTACCTTATCAATGACAGAAAGTTAAAAATAAAGTATTTTCTGGAACTCGATACCATGTGGATTTCAACTTATTGCCTCAACGCGGATCCAAGCCCCAGCTGGAATGGTTATATGCAGGTAGCGACGAAAGCTGAGCCGTATGATAAGAGCCTGATCAACGTTCTACCATTTATAAATTTGGATCCCAGCAATTTAACCACTATCTTCACCGCTCTTTTGTATGCCAAAAACGAATGCGAGAAACATAAGCAATCTATTTGCTTAGTCACATTTGATCAGCCTCTGTACTGGAAAGCTCGGGAAATGGTTGAAGTTTCAGAATCGGATGAAATTTTATCAAATATCACTGTAAGACTGGGTGGATTTCACCTTCTTATGTCATTTCTTGGATCAATTGGCTATATTATGGCCGGATCGGGCTTAGAAGATATCTGGGAAACAGTCTATGCCAAAGCATCTGTAGTCCATATGATATCAGGGAAAGCTTTTTCACGGTCACTTAGGGCGCACTTTTTAACCCAAGAAGCCTTAGCCTACGAGTTACTAAAGGAGAGCCGTGATGCTAATGAACCAGCTTTTGAGAGTTTAAAAAAAATTCATAAAGATGTATTTAACGGAGACACGTCAGTGGACCAAGCGCTTAAAGAAGATTGTGTCCAGATAATTGGGCATATAATGGCAGGAAAGTTGACAAACGCAGAATACAAGAATGCAACAGGAAAGCTTTGGGTGCAATATTACAGACAGGTGGAACTGTTACGTCTTTACATTCGAGCCGAGAGAACTGGAGATTGGTATCTTCATTTGTATTGCATCAAAGAAATGCTACCATATTTTCATGCGGCAGGCCATTTAAACTATGCAAAAAGTGCTCATTTGTACATTCAAGACATGGTCTGTCTTGAAAAGAAGATGCCTGAAAGTGAATTCAAGTTACTCGTAGAAAAAGGATACTTCACTATCAGACGATCAGATCGCTTTTGGTCAGGAATATGGTCGGACATGACCATTGAACAGGTGCTCATGAGGGCCATCAAAACCTCCGGGGGCCTGACGAGAGGTCGTGGTATAACAGAGAGTACTTTGGCTAGATGGGTACTCACTTTGCCAGCTTGCACAAGGGTATGCGATGCCTTGGAAAGATATTGTCAAGTTGGTTTTGAAACTTCCGAGCAGCATGTCGAACTGAGAAACTCTAGAATTACGAAAGACGATGCTGACTTCAAAACATTTAAGAAGTGGATTGACACACACCCTCCTTTTTCCATTCTATCCGATACTCTAATGTCGCTAGCAACGGGTGTTGAAGCAACTGAGGTGGTGAACTGTTATCTAGCAAAAGAACTCGGACTGAGATCCATTTCAGAGATGGTTGGAATGTCTTTTGCGGATGTAAAACTGAAAAGGTCGAATAAGGTTAAAACTTTGGCTTTACAAATTAACTCTGTAAAAATTCGAAATGAAGACGTCGCGGTGAATCCAGAGCAGTTTTTCAATCGAATAATGTGTGTCATCAATAATAAGCCAAATAATCTGGAAAATTACATGTCTTACGAGCTTTCAACGAAGCCAACTGCTATTTTTGATGATATATTAATGCGCAAGACTAAGAAATCAGCCTTGCTGGAAATTCTAGAGCCTCTTTCAATACCCAACGAGTCCTTACCTTCAAGCCCGAAATTCGTAGTTGATGGTGGGTATTTGCTACATAAAGTTGTTTGGCCGAGACCAGCAACGTACACCGAAATTTGTGACGCCTACTTGTCGTATGTATTTAGCCATTTTGGTAGTGCTGCTACAGTAGTTTTTGATGGATACGATACAACAACAAGCACGAAGGTGGTTGAACAGAGCAGGAGAAGTTTCAGAAATGTATCAACTGATATTGTTATTCAAGCCAACGCTTTCGTTACTGTGGGCCAACAAAACTTTTTAGCCAATAAGAAAAACAAGGCCAGATTTATTGATGTTTTATCAATGCACCTTAGGAATTCTGGAATTAATGTTCTACAAGCGAAAGCGGATGCGGACACATTAATTGCAAACACCGCACTAGAGCTAGCTAAAGCAACAAATACCGTCACAGTTGTTGCAAATGACACTGATATATTAGTAATTTTAGTGACGCTTTGCCAAACCTCTATTTTTCTTCATACACCAGGCGTGGGAAGCAAGCCAGATAACATTTTAAACGCCAGATCAATTCAAAACAACTTAGGTGAAATGGCGGATTCCTTATTGGTGCTGCACGCATTATCTGGATGTGACACAACATCGGCGTTTTTTAAAAAGGGAAAGAAAACCGCATTCAAACTAATCAAGAATGACGAAGAGTTAAGGAAGAAACTGAAAATATTTACAAAAGACAGGGCTTCTCCAGAGGAGCTCGCGGAAGCGGGAGTCATTTATATTGGCTCTGTATGGACAAAAAGCGTCGAAATCCTTAGATGAAGCGAAATACTATTCTTATAACCTAATTGTTGCCAATCAATCGCTATCTGCAAGGTTTTCTTAAGCAAATCTTCCGCCAACTACAGATAGTGCCAGACAACATTGCTTGAGAGCTTACTTGCAGGTGGATATTTTTAGTTAATTTTGTTTGAATGTATGAAATTTTTTTAAAATAAACTCTGAATTTAAATTCATCCTAACCTATGCATAGATTCAACAATGGCTAGGAAAAGACTTAACGCCAACAGAATGGGGGTGGCAACAATCTAGTACGGGTCTTAGTCCCATTCCATTTCTGAAACCTTGCGCTCCTGCCGATCTATTGGAAATAATTAGTTGCAAGTGCAAAGCGGGATGTACTGGAAGATGTACGTGTAAAACTTATGGCTTGTTTTGTTCCGCTGTGTGCTATTATTGTAGAGGAAATACTTGCAACAACATTGAAGATATCTCCCACGAAGAAGTTTAGGGTCTGCAAACGATTCAGTAAATATCGATATATATATAATACATGTTAAAATGGAAATTGTAGTTCACTGAGTCAAAACTAATGTAAATATTCATCATAAAAAATTAAAAATGCAGTTAACATTTATTAATTGTGGAAGGCAACAATCTAAAAAAATATTTCCCATGAAAAACGTGAATACTTTAAATTATTAATTTAATTAATAATTTAAATTAATATTAAATTAAGGGCTACAAATAAAAATTGGCTGCATTATACTCCTCATAAGACATCGTTTGAAGCAAACGTCATGCAAATCGCTCTATTAGATCTCGAGATATGGAAACATCCGGTATGGCGGCCATTTTCCAATATGGCGGCGAAAGCCGGCACCGGAGGCTTGGGGACTTTTGGGACGTTAATAAGGACCATAAGCTCTTTCGATTCTGAAATTTTCAGCTTGGTCATATTTAGTTCCTTTCAAATTCATATCTACCCTGTACTAAGTTGTAGGATTGAGTTTCCGCTGGTGTAGTATTCCGCTTTCAAAACGGATCCCTTCTTACAAGTCAGTGATGGCGGCTCCTTTTGACCCGCCTTTCTATGTTTATCAGTAGGGTGTTTTCGTGGTTCAATGATTACAAGAAACGGTGATAATAACGTTGGCCGAATCGAACTCAATTCCGGTTTGGCAGAATTTAATGTGGCCGCTATATATTTATATTGCAAATGTGTAAAATCAGTTTGGTGGAATCTGTTTTAATTAATTAATTCCGGTTCTGTGGGCAAGCTTTATTATATATAGACCGAAAAAAATAACACAGTTGGAAAATAATGATAATTTTTATTCAATTTTATTTTGTTTTCTACTTCAAAGATAATCATTCGGCACATTATAAAGGAATCAGTGTTAATAATTAACTAATACTACAATTTATACTTAATAATGCGACCAGTAACCGCCATTATCGAACACTTCTCTTACTCGATTGGGCATTGACTCATTGTAGGATTGGAATAATTCCGCCTTCAGCTTTAGATCTCGCCAAGCATTTTACACAGCCTCCAACAACTCTTGGACATTTCTCACGTTTCTGTGATCAATAACACGAACCATTTCCGCCCAGAGATTCTCAATTGGATTCATGTCACATCCCTTAGCAGGCCAATTCATGACCTTCAAATAAAATAAACCATTAACTACAAGGTCGCAATGTCCAATTGATTTAAATACTTATACAAAAGTAAACAACATAACTTACTCTAAATCCATGGATTTCCCTAAGCCTTTCCAAGGCTTGGGTTGCGATTCTTGCCGTGTGAATCGGGGCTCTGTCATGCATAAAGTCGAAGTCCCCGTTGGGAAACCTTTCCAGGATGCTTGGAAGGCCATCGTTCTCCAATAACTCGACGTATCGTTGCGCGGTATTTCTCCCTTGGATGTGAACAAGACATCCGGAGTTAGCTGCCGATAGCCAGCCCCAACAATTTACGGAAAACCGACCGCTTCTTTGAACCTCGGTTACGTATGGTTCGTCGAAGCGAGTACCGATTGGTCTTCTAACCCAGATCTTAAATATAAAATATTGACGAATGCTTAAACTATTATTCTAATTACTCGTTAAAAACACTCATTACCTGGCCATTGTGCCCGACAACGAAGCTTTTTTCGTCCGTGAATATCACTCGCGCCCACTGCTCGGGTGTCCAGTTTAAATGGTCTCGTGCAAATTCTAGTCTCCCTCGTCGGTTTTCTGCGCTTAGACCCGACTTCTCTTTCTTGCAGGCAATGCGTCCGTGAAGGTCATGCCTGATCAACTCCCTTCTCACAGTTGGTAAGGACGCTTGGAGTTCTAGTTCCGTTCGCAGGCCTCTGGCTGTCAGAAATGGTTGCGCTCTACTGGTTCTAACTAGACGACGCGAATCTCTGGCCGACAAAACCTTAGGTCTTCCGGCTCGTTCCAAGTCCGCCCCGCCATTAAACTCATTGTTGCGGAATCTATCTACCCAGGTAGCTACTGCAGCGCGAGAAACGTTCGACTGCCTTGCAATTAATCTATTTGAAAATCCTTGTTGATGCAACTCTACTATCTGACGCCTAACTTCTATTCGATCGCCCATTTTTCGCGTTAGGATTCCAAGATTGAACTGTGATCTATCATGGGTTTCATTCGCTTTTATACTTTAATTTTCTTACTAATTTTTTATCGCTTACATTTTAGGTAAAACATTAGCTGTATTTAATCCGTTGCCAATTGGCCAGGAATTGTAAAGGCTTAGGGAAATCCATGGATTTAGAGTAAGTTATGTTGTTTACTTTTGTATAAGTATTTAAATCAATTGGACATTGCGACCTTGTAGTTAATGGTTTATTTTATTTGAAGGTCATGAATTGGCCTGCTAAGGGATGCGACATGAATCCAATTGAGAATCTTTGGGCGGAAATGGTTCGTGTTATTGATCACAGAAACGTGAGAAATGTCCAAGAGTTGTTGGAGGCTGTGCAAAATGCTTGGCGAGATCTAAAGCTGAAGGAGGAATTATTCCAATCCTACAATGAGTCAATGCCCAATCGAGTAAGAGAAGTGTTCGATAATGGCGGTTACTGGTCGCATTATTAAGTATAAATTGTAGTATTAGTTAATTATTAACACTGATTCCTTTAAAATGTGCCGAATGATTATCTTTGAAGTAGAAAACAAAATAAAATTGAATAAACATTATCATTATTTTCCAACTGTGTTATTTTTTTCGGTCTATATATAATAAAGCTTGCCCACAGAACCGGAATTAATTAATTAAAACAGATTCCACCAAACTGATTTTACACATTTGCAATATAAATATATAGCGGCCACATTAAATTCTGCCAAACCGGAATTGAGTTCGATTCGGCCAACGTTATTATCACCGTTTCTTGTAATCATTGAACCACGAAAACACCCTACTGATAAACAGAGAAAGGCGGGTCAAAAGGAGCCGCCATCACTGACTTTTAAGAAGGGATCCGTTTTGAAAGCGGAATACTACACCAGCGGAAACTCAATCCTACAACTCTGCAACCGCATGCGAACCTTCTTTTGAAATTAATCTATATCCTTAATTCAAAAAGCTTTGAAAACAGACTAGTTATTGCCTAACAATTGAAAATTTAGTAGGCAAATAGTAAAGATTACCGAGGAAAAATCAGGCTTCGAAAAGGGAAATCTACCCCATCTAGAGGCGATTCAACACTATACTCTTTCAAACAGATTCGTACTGTTTCTGAAAGGTCAAACTATAAAAACATGAAATAGGCCTATTATCTTTCAAGGTAATTTGTTTGGGAGCGGCTCAGCCGCCCTGCTCGATTCGGACAGCTGCCCACTGGTAAAAACGTGAAACACAGTTTCTTAAGTAGTATAAGAGTCGTTTTCCAGCAGCAGAGTTGTATAAGCCGTGAGGGGTTGAATTAACAGTAAACCTTTAAAAAATTGGTCTATCTGCTATTCCTTCCTTATATTGTCTAAGGCAAAAAAAATTAAAATCGGAACTCAATGCGAAGAGAAAAACACGTAAAGCCGGTAAAAGACTCAAACCGTTGCTTCTCTCTTATATCTAAATTCTCTTACGCATTACAAACACAGTGAGTGAGTGCTTTCGACTTTTCTGGTTGATATGGCAACTTGAACGCGCGGGTATACAAATTTTGCCCTATCTTTGCGCAACAACATTCTAGGCGCTCCAAAAACAAATGGCGGTTGTCCAAATGCAACAGACACTGTCTGCTTAAATAATATCACGTGTCACACGTGTCCTACCTTGTAGTTTTTCCCTGGCAAAAAAAGCTGGCAATGAGGTTTCAACGTTGCCGTGTGCATATTTTGTCATGCTGAGGATCAATATCAGCCACAACTCCACATTCCCTGCCCAACCCCGACATTAAACGTCCTTCGTCAATTACACCATTCTATAAACATTCGCCCTGTCCAGTTCTATCACTGTTATTGAACAGTAGTCACCCAAACAAAATCATTCAGATTCTGTCCGGCTGTCTAGAAACCCCGACCAGCAACCAGCCATTATGAAACAATGTCGATCATGAATCGGTAAGCACTCAATTCTCCTTCAGTCATCCAAAGCGTGGATGATTCTCAAATTTGCGAATCACCTACCAACATGACTCTTTGAGACTTTAATGTCGAAAACGTGAATAAGCGCCACCGAAACGAAATTCAAGTTTCCAGACGTCTCCCATTAGTCTACCCTTCCACCTTCACATGTCTAAACAAATATCCGCGATTTAGACAACTAGTGAACATTTCCATTACAATTGTATAAGTTTACGTTCTAGGGTGAAGCTAGATTTTAATACGGTGTGGCCCAACTTGTTTTTCCCAGCTATAGCTTAAGCATAGTCGGGTTGACTCTAATTTAATTATAATTAATGAAAAACTGTTTTTTTGCGTCACTATTTCCTTTATAACCTTTGAAGTTCAAATCCGATTTAAATTTTGAAAACAGATTCGGTTTCTGGATAACGTTATGCATAAAATGAGACCAACCACAACAAATTCGAAGAAATATTTTAAGACGTCATTTTGCGATAATTTACACATTCATGTCTTGCTCGTGCTCCTTTCAAGATTTTCTATTAATTTTGCAGGCATCGGGTTTTCAAGGGTTCTGTCTTTCCAAAAACGTCTTACTCGTCGCTCTAGCTATTATAGAAGAAAAATGGCGACCGAATGAAAACGGCCGGAAACTTTAGATCGCGACTGTACAATGTCTTTGTCCGATGGTTTTATTCTTAATCTTGGCTAAGAGATTACCAGCTCGAACAAATCGCGCATCATAAGTTGTTGTTGGTAAGAATATTTCTTTGTTTTTGTAAGTGTATAATAGTATAGTTTTAGCGTAAAGTTGTCTAACAGAAAAGACTTTAAAATTGTCATACAATAGATATTTCGAGTAGAGATTATTTTTTCTGAGACATATTCTTATTATTTTTCTTTGTATTATTTCTAAGGGTTCAATTACATTATGGTACGTGCCACCCCAACCGATTTGTCCGTATGTTCTTATTGATTGAACTAGGGCAAAGTAGACAGTTCTAAGCCATTTCAATGACAAGAAATTTCTTAATTCCCGAAATTTCCTTAAGCAAAATCTTAGTCTATTAATAATGTTATTTATGTGGTGTTGCCATTTTAGGTTTTCATCAATGGTGACTCCTTGATATTTTATTGTATTTACTCTTTCTAGTCTCTGACATTTATCATCACAGTTACGACAGTTGATTTTATCATGAATTAGTAGTTGATAATCTAGGTCATCCAATTTTCGTGATGAGAAGCAAATATATTTAGTTTTTTTTATATTAAGAGTTAGTAAGTTTTTGCTTAAGTTTGTGTATATTTTATTTATTGCGCACTGGGATTTTAAATATACTTCATGCCAGCTTATTCCTTCAATAAGTAATGTCGTGTCGTCAGCGAAAGATATAAGTTTGCCATCGAATTTAAGATCACACAAGTCATTTATATAAATTAAGAAGAGGATTGGGCCTATAACGGTCCCTTGTGGGATTCCATAAGTCATAGTGAGGGAATTACTATATGTATTATTAATTTCGACTACTGTTGTTCGTTTGTTTAGGTAGCTTCTAAACCAATTTAAGGCGGTTCCTCGTATACCTGCCAGTTCTAATTTTTTAATTAATATCGCGTGTGATACAGTATCAAAAGCTTTTTTGAGGTCTAAGAATACTGCTATTGATTTTTTATTCGTGTCTACGTTATTGTATAAGTTTTTTGTTATTTGGTAGATAGCATCATCGGTGCCCATTTTATGTCTGAAACCAAATTGATTATCTGAGAAATAGTTATACTTCTCTAGAAAACCAGTTAATTGGCTTTTTATGATTTTTTCAAAAATTTTTGATACGTTACTTAATAATGAAATCGGTCTATAATTTTCTAATTCAAGTTTACTTGCTGTCTTATGTATGGGTATTATTGTAGCTTTCTTAAAGATATCGGGAAAAATGCCTGTGCTTAGAGAAAGGTTTACTAAATATACTATTGGGTCAATGATGCTATCTTTCAGTATTTTTATGCTTTTGATGTCTATATCATCGTGTCCCCTTGAGTTCGAATTTTTAAGTGAGTTGATTGCATTTTCGATATCTCTCGTAATGACTGGATTAAAAAAAAGACTATTTGAAATTTTTTTGGCATTATTAAATATATTAGAGCGATTCGTCTTTGTCATAATTTCATGCGCTAATTTAGGTCCTATCTGTGAGAAATACTCGTTAAAGATGTTAGATACTTGGTCGGGTTCTTTTTCAACAGTATATGTTTGTCCGTTATAGCAGTTAATTGATTTTATTTCCGCCTTTGGTTTCCCTTTGTTTGTAGAGTAATTAATGATATTCCAGGTTGTCTTCGGGTCACCATCAGAATTATCAATTTTTAACCTAAAGTAGTTATACTTTACATTTCTTATAAGCGATGTTAGTTTATTCCTATAAGTAATATAGTACTTCTTCAAGTTTGTATTGAAGGGTTCTTTTCTAAATCGTTTTGCTAGTTTGTCTCTTTTTCTTAAAGATATTATAAGGCCAGTGGTTATCCATGGTTTTAGTTTTCGTGTCTTATGAGTATCTTTAAAAACTTGTTTTTTAGTTGCTAATTTTATGTGATCTTTTAAAGTTTGTATAAATATTTCAGTAGCTATATTACAGTCCTTTTGAGCTAATACAGAGTTCCAGCTTTCGTTTTTAATGGATGTTTTTAACATTTCAAAATCTATCAAATGTATATATCGTTTTTCTTTGAGGTTGTTCGAATTGGTATTTTTTCTATTCATAGGGATATTGATGAATACAGCCGAATGGTCTGTAATCTGAGTTTCATCGACCGTTGATATAATATCAGCTTTATGTTTACTTTTAAAGAAAATATGGTCAATGCAGGTTTTTGATAATGGAGTTGTTCGAGTTGGACTATTGATACATGAGATAAAACCGCACTCATACATTAAATCTAGATAATCGCTAACTATGCTATCATTTTTATCTAAAATATCTAGGTTAATATCTCCAGTCCATATGATATTGCCTACGTTAGTTAGTCAGGTAATTTCTTTGATAGGTCGTTCATAAAATCTACTTTGTCATTACTTGGGGATCTATAACAGCCGATTATTTTGTAACATTCTCCATTTTTGAGTTTCAATTCGAGAGCTTTAACAGTTGCAGCATTAATATCGATGTCATTTTCAGAGTATTGGATGTTTTCTTTGATATAGATTGCTATACCGTCATTTTTATTTTGGTATTTGTTATTGCAAATCATATTATAACCAACAATGGAATAATCTTTAGGGTTAATTATATTGAAGGTCTCAGTTAAGATAATAACATCTAGCAAAAAGGTTAGTGATTCTAAATATACTAGAAATTCATCGAAATGTTTGTTTAAGCTTCTTATATTTAAGTGTAAAATGTTTAGTCCATTAGCATGAAGGTTATTTGAATATAGCATTAGGTTTTCTTCATTAAGAGATTTTATATTAATATTAGTAGTATATAAATTTTCTTCGTTGGATCTTATCATTAATTGTCTATAATTTTTATACCCTTTGTATGTAACGTATGTTTTTTTTAAAGTTTTTTAATTTCGTCTAACGTTCTAATTTTTAATGGAGGAGAGTTATCTTGTTTACGTAAGAAAAGTTTCCCGTCAGCTATCCAAACATATTTAAAGTTCTTGTTTTTAGCCATTAATTTAAGTTCATAAAGTAGTTTTTTATTGGTTGGTGTTAGTTGTTCGTTTATGTATACGTTGTTACTTTTTAATGATTTAGCAATATCATTTGATTTTAAATTTTTCTGAATTTTTCCTTGTTTTATCCAGTTATCGCGTATCTTCTTATTTACAAAGGTCACTCGTATTAGTGGAATTTGATTTAATCTTGGTACTCTATATACATCTGTAATGTCTTTATCTTCAAAAGATAGGCCTAATACCTTAGCTAGTGATCCTAGAATTGTGGACAAATGTTCATTCTTCGTGTGTTCAATGCCAGCTATTTCTAGACTAGATTTTAAGGATTCTTGTTTGATTTCGTTCATTAGCATATCATGGTCTTGTACTTTCGAGCTAAGAGAGTTAGTTTGGTCTTTCAAATCTATGTTATCCTTTTTAATATCCCCTAGGTCGTTGGTTTGAAAGACGTCAATCATATCTGAACAGAATTTCACCGAGGTTTCTATATCGTCTAGTTTCTTCTCTATAATCGCTATCTTGTTATTCTTTTGCTCAATAATGTCTATTTTATTGACTTTACTTTCAATGTCGGTTATTTTGTCTACTTTCTTCTCAATTTCGTCTATCTTGTTAATTTTTTTATGAATGTCTCTTACTTGTTGCATCAGGGTCTTGAAGTCTTGACTAGTTTCTGTATCTTCGTTTGATTCGTCGTCGTTGAATCCAGATCCTCTTCTAGGTGGTGGTTTACAAAATTCACATTTCCATGATGTTTTACGCGCACCTAATTTTCGTAGGTTTTCTTCCGTTTTGATATTAGTACAGATTAAGTGAAAATATTCTTTACATGTTGAACAAGTTACTATATCTTTCGCGTTATCTTGGAATTTCTCCGCACACTTTTTACACTGCGACATAATGACGGCTTAAGCTTGAAATGAGACTCAAGCGGAGCGTAAAAAAATCGTGAAACTTCAGAAATGAACAACAGCAACGAAGAACAATATCCACCACGCGCGAAAACCACCCAAACTGAATTGGATCTAAAAACTAGGAGGAAATTAAGGCGAACGGGATTTTATCATAGCGACGGACTTAATTGTATTTGAGATTAACAAGACTAAACCGAGTGAAACCTATATCCATCCAGACTGAGAGGGAAACGAAAAATACCGCTTTATCAAAAACAGTTTTCCAACACCGAGAAAGAAGATGGAAATGGGAAGCCAGAGATGAAACTGTTCGTTTCTAGGTCAACAGCACACTTTTCAAATACATGATTATGGAAGTTTTAAAGATGAACTATTATTCTTCTAATTATTATAGTAGGTGACTTTATACTTTAAATATAATTAGCTTCTATAATAAAAGAAACCAGTAAAGTTGATGTTTAAATAGCCCTAGGCCTTGGCTAAACTAAACACGTGTTTCTTGTTTGTTACAGGAGTTTCAAGATTTTCACACTACGCGGCGCGAAGGTCGCGTAAGCCATTTGTGGTCCAAAAATTTGTCGACTGATATATCCAAGTGTAACTATTCTTCATCCAAGCTGCTAGAGCGTGGGCTTCGGCTAGAGAGAGAAAGGGCGCTGTAGGAGGGAAACAAGAAGGTCTAGCCCATAATTAAGCCGCATCGTTTACGTACTCTCGCTATCCATACTACAATAAATATACTTCTAGTGAAATATCCCCTGATATACCGGTCAGGGGGAATAATTTTTCAATTGCTGCTTGGCAAAGTGAATCGTCAACGCCCGTTACTAATTTGCAAGCTTTCGAACCTAGGTGTCAGCACATTTACTGTCTCTTTTTAGGGCTAAGTAAAGTTAGTCTCTAGGGGCTCGAGCCCAGCTGAGTATTCCTTTAAGAATGGCTGTTCTTTAATAACTGGGGCAACTAGAAAATTATGAAGCCAATATACTAACGTAGATAATAGTATGGACTGTGTTCAGATCTATGCAACATTGTACTAACAATAGTATTTGGACATAACGTTAACAAAGTTAATTTTGTCTGTTTTTTATCGAATAAATTGAAAATGTGGGGAATATTTTTTGATAACTCGAGGCAGAATAAAATTCTGTAGCTAGTAAAGACAATTTTAACTCAATATTACGATAATTTTGGTTAATTATTGCATTTCAAAATGAATTTGATCCTAACTTAGCTAGACTAAAATGGATATATATACTAAGCCAAATCATCTCCACGGCACCGAGCTCAGTATCCCAAACTTGGAGCAGGTAAATCCTGCTGCCTCGAAATCGAGGCTTTAACGGTCTGGAGTGGACCGAAAGTTAATTACACACTTAAATTATGCCTACATTTAAGATTAATGGACTAGTCAGATTTCATTACATGACCTCTTTTATTTCAGGGTTATTAGGGTCATACACACTTTTAACATATTTAAGAAAGTGAATAAATACATCATCTCCGCATCATAAAGCTTCACGGCGCCATAAATATTCGCATAAGTGCATGTACAAGTCCTTGGCTTGAACACCTCCTCGACAAATACTTCTTTTCAATGGGCGCCATTGTGATTCGATGGTCTGAGTGTTAGCCCATGTTACAGGGTCGACGAAAGCCTCTTCGTGGTTTACCGTCAGATGGTTGAAACCGTGATTGTTAAGGTTGAAGTATCCTTTCCAGCAGTCGGTCATGATAGTTGTACCAGGTCTAACGTGTTTTTTATAATACTCAATAATGTAGTACTATCGCGGCGATTATCTGGACATAATTCGAAGGGAAACAGCTTCGCCACGGCGTTCGCTTCCAGTTTGAAGCTCTATCATCCCAACTATCCATTGTCCGTCAACTTTACGGCCTTGATGGTACTTCATTTTGCCAATTTTAGTTTCGTCTATCTCTACCTCCATACCCTCACCCCCAATTTGGGATTCCTCCACCATCATTTTATCCAAAGCGACGAAGCATATCTCATGGCAATAGATTAACCATTGGCAAATAGTAGCGTCCGATGTAACAACGGATTCTGTTGATGTTTCTCGCCGCAAAAATTCATATTCCGTTTTGCCGATTGAAAAGAAATAAAATAATTCAAGTAACCGGTCTATGCCGAATTTGCTTTCTTCAAATACCGTGTTTTTCGTAATACTTCCAATAAAAATTGTGGTTAGGATCATGCATGGTGCGTTTGCGACAACGCCAACGAGGATGACCAGTTTCGCGGTATTCTAATTTTAACTCATTCCCGCAAGTACACGTTTTACTTTTTAACAATAATTCCTTTTCCTGAAGCCAAGGTATAGGCTTCTTCTTATCGTCTAGTATACGCGATAACTGCCGGTGATTGAACATTTTGCGCTAATGTACATTAAATTGCTGGACCTATTTATATATACCTGCTTTAAAAAAATCCATGTTTGCGTTTGCTTTTTTAAATTTTGGGTTGTGATAATGGTATTAGTGCATCGGTTAGCTGGCAGGTGAATAAATCTCTGAACGCACCAATCACTAAACATAGGTTCGGTTAGATTAGGTTGGGTTAGGTTGGGTTAGGTTTGGTTTGGTTTGGTAGGCTGTGTATTTAACTTTCGTTCCACTCCAGACCGTTAAGGCCTCGACTTCGAGGCAGTAGGATTTACCTGCTCCAGGCTTGGGATACTGAGCTCGGTGTCGTGGAGATGATTTGGCTTAGTATATATATCCATTTTGGTCTAGCTAAGTTAGGATCAAAACCCATTTTGAAATGCAAAAATTAACCAAAACTATCGTAATATTGAGTTAAAATTGTCTTTTCTGGCTACAGAATTACACTCTGCCTCGAATAATCAAAAAATATTCCCCACATTTTCATTTTATTCGATGGAAAACAGGCAAAATTTACTTTGTTAACGTTATGTCCAAATACTATTGTTACTACAATGTTGCATAGATCTGAACACAGTCCATACTACTATCTACGTAACCATTTTAGCTGCATAATTTTCTAGTTGCCCCAGTTACTAAAGAGACCCCCGTTTGTGCTAAGGGTAGCATGGATTATTTAAAATGTCTAAGGGGGAATTATCGAAGGTGGATGTTCCAACGGTACCTAGCAGGCACAATCGGCAAATCGGAAAGACATTTATTTTGAAGCGTCAACATGTGACCTGGTTCTTGAAAGTTTTGTCTCTCTCGTCTGCTCAAACCTTGCCTATTAAACTAAATTAGTATAAACTCACCCCATATATTTATATTCTTGAACTGAATGTTTGCTTTAATCAAGGATTATTGCTTTAATCTTCAAATAATATTAATAAACTTTCGGCCTTGGTCTTGTCTATTAATAAAATTAAATTATGTTTTTTTGGAACTCGTCTCATTCCTGAATCTTGAACTAAATTTTCTTAACGACCGTTAACAATTCAAACAAGAATTAGACAACATGCTTTCGAAAACTATCTCTGTTTCGTCTATGCTTTCACGATAATAAGATAGGTGGCGCCATATCGATATTTCATTTCCGTTAGACGCACCAAAACAGTAGGTGGAGAAGAGGGAGATGGGCTAAAATATCGGAACAACTAGAGATCATTACCTTACTATAGAAATCTGTGTGTGCGTTTTATCCTTAGACATTTTAAATAATCCTTGGGATTTATTAGTGACACTCATGGGGTTAATTCTCTACTCTTTTTAGCGAGTTACAGTAAGTGATAACTATCGGTGAAACGGTTAATGTAAGTCAGGCGCATCAAGATTTATTCCATGAGACTGTGAGAAGGTGCCATAAAACCTTGAACCTAAGACCATTAAACACAGATGGACTGGAATGTAGATAGGGCGCTTAACCGTGAAAATTTGGTATTAGTTTATCTTTTAGAAATTTCTAGGGTTGTAAATTTTCCGGAAAAATAAAACGCGGAAAATTTTCCGGAAATTTTTCCGCTAATCGGAAAAATATAAAGCTAGCAGTTATGTGAGCTTTGAGTCAATTTATCTAACTTTTAAAGATTTAAAACATTCTCCAGTTATTTTGCCATCTTTAGTAGATCTATTAAAGTACCACCAAATATTAGTGGTTGATTTTCCCATAATTTGTGACTTTAAACAGGGTTAACAAACTTAATAACATTAACAACATTATAGAGCTCGGCATTTTCGATCAATTATCCACAAATTGGTGGATAACCGATTATTTATAAACAAATTTGTGGATTACAATACGATTTAACATGTAAGTTCTGAGGATAATTTTCGTGTATGGATAAAGATAAAATAAAGTGGATAATTGATCGAAAATGCCGAGCTCTACAACATAACACCTCGTTTCCCATACAATGACGCAGACGATCACTATCCTTTATACCTGATAATTTTAGTTTCACTTGGGTCTCTTAACGGTTAGGTCTCGACTCTCTAACGCCTCATCCGAAAGAGGGCGCCCATTACCTAAGTCCGAAAGCATCGTTTAAGAAACGTTATCAGATGGCGTTCTGTTCGTATTTGGATACGTGACGTTACGTTAACGATACGGTTTCGCAAGGCTTAGTGGACTACTTGCTTTAGGCGTAAGCTCGAAAGTCTATGTATCGGTTAGGTCAAAGAAACGCGTTTAGTTAAATGTAAGTTACTTTAAATGGCCTTATTCCTGATCAACGCCACCGAGGCGTAGCGGCGACTTTTGGAACTATAATAATACTGTTGCCAATTACAGGTGGCGGTGGAGTCGATGGACTCTGATGGAGATTTGTTATTTTCTATGTTTTGTTGATCTTTCTGAATCACGTGAATAGCCAAGGCTTAACAAGCGATATGGTTTCAAAAGCATTAAAAGTTGATTTTACCGTTCTTATTCTGTCGAATATTATGAAATAAGACTTTCGGAGTAAGTTTTCATTCGATTTCGTCTATTTGGAGATTATTAGGTTAATAATAATTAGTTAAAACGTGTTTTTTGAAGTTGAAGCGGTAATAATGAAAACATAGAAAATAACAGATCTCCATCAGAGTACATCGACTCCAGCGCCACTTGTAATTGGCTACTGTGTTATTATAGTTCCAAAAGTCGCCGCTACGCCTCGGTGGCGTTGTTCAGGAATAAGGCCAATTATTTTTCCAGTATTTTTATTTTTCCCGCGAGGGTTTCCAGCGCTGGTAGCCAGGCGGCGCTAGTATCGACTTGTTTACTTTTTAGTATACGAGTTGCACATCCTGTTGAGCGTCGAATGTTTTTCATGCGCATCCTTCATCCATGATTGTACGGTTAGGTTTTTCCTCTCCCCTTTTTCGCTCGTTATCATATAAGTAATTTAAAGGATCAGTTTGGATATTTAAGATGACAAGCTAAAGGTAGTTCGTAAAAATGATCAACGTTATTCTAATAAATCGCACACGAAAGGCATTAATTACTACAACATACCAAACCCAAAGTATCAACTTTCTAAAAGTGAACTATGGGTTAAGGCTAAGGGTACCATTAAACTTTTAATTATTATCTTATTAATAATAATTCTTATACCTATTTAAATAAGAAATATAATTGAAAGTAACTTACATTTAACTAAACGCGTTTCTTCGATCTAACCGATACATCAACTTTCGAGCTTACGCCTAAGCATGGATTAACTAACCCTAGGGATAGTTCGTTCCCCCAAAAAGATAAAGCATGCGTGTTCCAAACGCCCCCTAGCAGCAGCTACTATCCCTAACAGGAAGTTATAAGAAAATTGGACCAAATATCACGTGTCCCATAACGTCAAAATTGAAATACTGCCTAAATTGGGGAAAACGATTTATTTTGGCGAGAGATGGCGCTATATCTACATCCGTTTTGGTCCAATATATTTAGGTAATGAAGAGGGGAATCAAGGAATAATTCGGAACATGTAGTTGGCGATAGCATTACATGGGAAAACGGTTAGTGAACAATCCCTAGCGTTAGTTAATCCATGGCCTAAGCCTAATGTCGTCTGGTATATCACCCGCCTGTTTGTTTAATTGGGAAAAGTTTTAATATTGGTCGCGGCATGGCGCTAGAAAGGCGCTGCTCTAAAAGAACTAAGCGCCCTATCTCCATAGAGTAATTTCAACGGAGGGTCCGGTAAGGTTATACGGAGAAAAAAGTGGGAGTGTTTGTGGCGCCATCTAGGAAATTTTATCGTTTGTTTTGTTGGCAAATTTTGCAAAAATGAAACGGAGGCATAGACGCTGCTGTGTAAATTGTTGAATTGGTAATAAGATTTTAAAGAAAACCCATAAAAATAGCGAGGAAGAGTTTGGAGTTGTTTTCCATTCCACTATTAATAAAAAAAATGGGAGAAAAACATGAGGAACTCCCGCTATTTAGGGCGGCAGGATTGTTAAGCGAAGAATTGGTTCCTTACAAATCCACTAACAAGGTTAATAAGTTATTGTTACGAGCCCAAGTTTTTATGATTTTGTAAGCATTTTCATGGTAAATGGGGATACAACAATCAAAAAAATAGTTGTAAATATCACCATAACTAACACTTGGCAAAATATCCAAAGTCTCAAATGAAACCTCAGCTTTCACGCCTACAAACTCTTGTCATTTGATCACACATGGATCTAAATTTCTTATTAGGACAAGCTTTTCTTCATATCTTATTTTCAAATTAAGATCTTAAGTAGGAAAGTAATTGGAACGTTCCATCTTTACCTAAAATAACATAACTTTGCCCCTAAAATGGCCGCCCTCTCCGACTTTCTTCCAATTTACAAAGACACCACAATAAATTAGGGGGGGGGGGGAATTAGGCGTGTATTATGCTCTTTGGTTTTACTCTTAAGCAGACGACAAATCCGAACCGAAATTACTCTATTCTAGTCCATCTGTCTTTAATGGTCTTAGATTGGAACCATACCTGGTTTTAATTTGATATAGTGACGTATGGGAGGGTTGAGCTAGCCTCGAGCCGTATGGTCGAATGTAACTAGAATCCCAGGCTGAATGGGGAACCACTTAATCCCTGCGTTCCCTTTCCGACGTACAATCTTGCATGAACCAAGACAATTTATATTGATAGTTTTAAGGACTTTACTATTGTTAATTAATTTTTAAAAGCATTAGTTTTGGGGCTGCTCTATCACTACTCTCGCTAGAGTCGCTACAATCCTCTCACTTGGAAATACTGTAGAAACACATTTAAAGGGACTCGCTGGAGCTGTTTTGGTGAAGGGGGTACAAACTGTTGGTTAGCATATTACTACCCGTCCACCTCGTTGGTGAGCCATTCCTTATGGCCAAAAAGCTGGGTGTTTTTCCCCGGAACTAAGGGCAGTCTTCACCTCAACAGCTCTGGTGAGCCCCTTTAACATTTGTTTTCGTACTATTTTGCACTTCGCCTCTAAATAATTTTCGATGTGTGTGATTTGAAAAGGAAATGCAAGTGTTTTTTTATTGATTATTCTGACCAAGCTGCATACAGGAAATACCTCCGAATTATTTTAAAATTACATTTAGTTTGAAATTTCATGGAAAGTTTTAAAATAAGTACCACCGACCAATAGAGTAACCATGGGTAAAGAATGGAATTTTGTTTTCACTCTACACGATAGGCAACTCCCTATCTCGAACGACAGCTTCTTCTCTGCTTCTTCTCTATATACTCTGTTACAACATCGGCTGTCAGCACTCGTAAAGCTAGGTCTCTATGCAACTTAGCTTTGTGCGTGCTGTCCATTGAGTTCAGAACATATATTCTTCTAGAGTTCTATTTGGATATCGGGTTTTCGCGCTCGCGCGACCATCGTTTTTGAAATTAGGGGACGGACGGACAACTTTATCATTAGGTGGTGGCGCCATCTATTTCACTTAAAAAACACATATTTGTTACTATGGCGTCTGCTATAATTTCTTAATGTAGATAGGAAATGTTTAGAAACCGCTATGATAATGAAAGTAAATTGCTAGATTCGAGTAAAAACAGAGAAGGAACTTTATTAACCGATAGTATATGTATTTTTGAGCTTTCGTGACAGTCAACTTGACAAAAATGATCACCGCGAATGTCTTTTTTTGGAGTCCATTCAATTCCATTAATGGCCTGACACCATTGTTTTGGTAATTCCGAATTTTTTGTAGGGAATCTTAATGGTACAGTTCAAAAAGGGTTGAACTATCTAAATATTTATTAATTTTCTATACGTATATACTTATGTCACAAAACATTTTTATTTCTACCAGTGTTGACACACTTTTCTACTGAGCATTTTCGACCCATTTTAAAATTTAATACATTTCACATTATGTGTTACTTTAATAACTAATAACATATAATTCCCAAGTAAAAACAGTAAAACACGCATTTCATAAGAAATTGATCAATATTCCATTTATTAAATATCAAATCTGGGAGCACGGCAGTGCTCCCAGCCAAGTCGAGCACTGACATCCTTTTCTCGAAGCAACTCGTGGCACTTTTAAGCCCACTGTAACTTCGTGATGGGTATAGGTAAAAGTCTGAAATTTTTCTGGCCGTGAGGACTGTCAATCCTAGCTATGGTTTCCAAATTTCAAGTTCCTACCTTATATACTTTTCGAAATATCGAAGGTGAAATCTACCTTATTTTGTCACTCACTCACTCACTCACCGATCATCAAAATTCTAAGGTACTTCTAGGGTAGATAGAAACTTAAAATTCAGGATTTAGTTTTCATTTATTTTATAGAGCACAGAAAAATTAAAACATCCCGAAATTTTTATAAAATTGTTCTTTAGTTCTTTATTTTAAAACTAGATGGCGCTGTCGTCTTTTCAACAGAAATAGTGTGTGTTCTTGATGAAAGGACGTAATGGTCCAAAGTTAACCGAAAGTTAAATATATATTAAAACTAATAGGAGTAGTATTTTAAAAGAAATGTGCCGTAACTGATGCTACATTCTTATATTAGGATATCGCGTAAAATCTTTATTGCATATTCTCTGCGGGTCTAAAGGGGTAATTCAGCGTAAATATGGACAAACGTTAGCGATTATATTGGAAAACGAAGTACCACGAGAGGGTCTTGTTTTAATATAACTACCGAAGTATAACGAGAGGGTCTACAAAAAGAAGTGAGATCCTATGAAAAACATTAACATGTACAAAAATGGGCCAAGCCTCGCTTCGTGCCCTCTCCGCCGTAAAACGTTCTGAGATCCCATGTAGAGCCAAGTCTGCCTTTTGTTCTCATTCAATCACCATGCAATTGAACAATTATGTTATAAATTAAGTCCTTTTCCTAATTAATAACCAATATTCTTTGACTCTATCATTATTATACATCTTTGTTCGTATCAAAAATATCGTGACTTGGCAAGCGCAGGTAATTACCTTATAAACGTGTATGCATAAGTCGCCTTATAAATTTGTAAATGGGGTTATGCATAACTCACCATATAATTTGTACAAAGGGTTGTGCATGACTCATCTTACAAACTGGTACATATCCCCTCGACCTTAAACGATTTAGTGAATATCCCCTCGACTTCCATTTAATATTACTTACCTGCGATTGCCAAGTCACGATATTTTTGATACGAACAAAGATGTATAATAATGATAGAGTCAAAGAATATTGGTTATTAATTAGGAAAAGGACTTAATTTATAACATAATTGTTCAATTGCATGGTGATTGAATGAGAACAAAAGGCAGACTTGGCTCTACATGGGATCTCAGAACGTTTTACGGCGGAGAGGGCACGAAGCGAGGCTTGGCCCATTTTTGTACATGTTAATGTTTTTCATAGGATTTTATTTATTAGGCTCCACTTACTGTTTTTCAATTACCTAACTCTCAAATTTCGCGCTTTACTTCTTCCTAAGTCTAATTTTCAAACTCAAGCTGCGGCGATTTTGCGGGGCGCTTTCCCGCAAAATCGTGGGAAATTCTTTTAAGCTTCCCACGTAAGGCGACAGATGGCGCTAACGACTAATGATAAAGTAATGAAATTCGACGACTCTGAGTACGCAAGGAGGAAATTTAACAAAAACTCTAGAAATACATATATTAGAACTCAATGGTGCTGTCAAGAGACAAAAAAAACTTAGGGATCTTCAGTATTTAGAATATCCCCGAGTTTTTTAGCTCGAGTGCACGGACCTCTAGGCTTTAGTTTTAAATACGTGTAGTAGGTTGTAGGCAATTTCACACGTATTTGAAACTTAAGGCCTAGAGGTCCGTGCAATCGAGCCAAAAAAACTCGCGGATATTCTAAATACTGAAGATCGTGAAGTTTTTGGTCTCTTGTCAGCACGTACAAGGCTAAGTTACATAGAGACCTAGCTTTACGCGTGCTGACAACCGATGCTGTAACAGAGTATATACAGAATAACCAGTCGTCCGAGATAGGGAGTTGCCTATCCTGTAGAGCGAAAACTAATTTCATCACGCGCATTTTTTATCCATGGCGTAACTCCCTGCCTTTGTGTTAACAAAATTCTCATGAAACGTTATCACATTTCGCGCAAATTTTATCAAATCTTGCCATAAATTTCATTCGACACGAAGCGTGCCACGAGAATTTTGCAAAGGCAGGGCGTTACGCGATTGATCGGAGGTACTTGTTTAATATTATCCATGAAAGTTCAAACTAAGTGTAATTCAAAATCATTCGGTGTTATTTCTTGGATGTTACACTGTACAGATTGGTGTTATAAGTAGTAGAAGAATCGATAAATACCAATTGATTTTCCATTTCACCCTCCCTTTAAAGGGATATAAATAGTTTCAATATAATTTTCGGGTTCAAAGTAAGAGCTTTACTATATTTAATTAGAAATAATAAATAGTTAAATATTGGATTAGGACCATTATCCCTAAAAAATCCAATACCATACATGGTTTGAGCATGAACATCTTTGATTGAAAAAGAGCATTTCTTCAATAATTTAACCACTTTGGGAATTTTTCCAGAAATGATTTAGCTGACCAACTTCAAAATTTTAAAATCCGAGACGGCGCCGCCGCCAATAGTGAGCATGGAATTCTTTCTAACACATACGCAGCAGCGATGGAAGGTTCGGGAGACGGAGCTATTTTTTCCATATTTGGACCTGGACAACTCCTGACAGCTAATTCCTTCACTCACACATTTCTTCAGAGCATCTTGTCAAGTGTAGAAAGCAAGGATCCTGGTAAGTATATCGAAAATGCATTGTGTCGGGTAGTATCGGCGATTTTGAGTCGAAAATAGAGATGGCCGATACCCGGCTTAACCCGATATCGAACGATACCGGTGCAAACAGGGCTGCGTTCAGTAGCGGTCAACGGAGGCTCCGCCACTGAACGATTTTCGGAGCTTCCGGTTGACGTCCCGATTGTAAGCGGAGAGGCATCGAAGTTATCGGCTGTAAAGGCTCGGATTTTGAGATTTTTTCCCGTGATTTCCTCGGATTTTGAGATTTCTTTTGATTTTTGGATTTCGTGAATTTTGTAATGGATTTCGCGATTTCTTTACTGATTTCGGATTTTTTATGGGATTTCGAAATCAGCATTGATTTCGGATTTCTTAACTTGGGTTTCGCGGGTAGCGTACGGGATTTCATGAATGACCGACCCCTCTCCATCAATACATTACTCAAAGAACTAAAAATGTCATGTAGCGCCATCTAACGCATTTTAAATCAGTATCGATTTAGTATCATATTATACCCAACGATCCGATACCATCGGGAAACACCGAGTATCACTGCCGATACCGATATGGTGGAATACGGTTTGGCAGATTTCCGTGAGTTGGGAATACAGTCCGACAATTGAGAGCGCGTTTTCTCTAAATTGAAAACTGAGAATGCGCTCGATACTAGTTCAATACGGGATCGATGCTAGTTCAATACGGGCTCGATGCTAGTCCAATACGGGCTCGATCAGGGCCGGATTAAAGGGGGGGCAGGGGGCACTGGCCCCTGGGCGCTAGGCTTGTTTGGGGTGCATTGAGTTAAACTATTCCCCCTTAGCGACATTTGCTGTTCCGTTTTGTCAGACTTAAGGGCTCGATATTAGTCCAATGCGGGCTCGATATTAGTCCAATGCGGGCTCGATATTAGTCCAATGCGGGCTCGATTTTAGTCCAATGCGGGCTCGATTTTAGTCCAACACGGGCTCGATTTTAGTCCAACACGGGCTCGATTTTAGTCCAATGTCGGTAAGAGTACAACATGGGCTCGATTTTAGTCCAATGTCGGTAAGAGTACCAACATGGGCTCGATTTAGTCCAATGTCGGTAAGAGTACCAGCATGGGCTCGATATTTGTCCAATATGGGCTCGATATTAGTCCAATGCGGGCTCGATATTAGTCCAATGCGGGCTCGATATTAGTCCAATGCGGGCTCGATATTAGTCCAATGCGGGCTCGATTTTAGTCCAATGCGGGCTCGATTTTAGTCCAACGCGGGCTCGATTTTAGTCCAACACGGGCTCGATTTTAGTCCAATGTCGGTAAGAGTACCAACATGGGCTCGATTTTAGTCCAATGTCGGTAAGAGTACTAACATGGGCTCGATTTTAGTCCAATGTCGGTAAGAGTACCAACATGGGCTCGATTTTAGTCCAATGTCGGTAAGAGTACCAACATGGGCTCGATTTTAGTCCAATGTCGGTAAGAGTACCAGCATGGGCTCGATATTTGTCCAATATGGGCTCGATTTTAGTCCAATAACGGATAGATTACCAATGTCACAATGTTGGCTTAATTTTGTCCAATATTGGCTTGATATTAGTACAATATTGAGAAGATACTAGTTCATTTATGCTCACTCGCGTAAAATATGGATAACATCTTTACCATTTATGTATAGTAATTGATCCCATAATTGATTATACTCTATCCAATTTTGAATAAAATTCCAAATCCAGCTCCATTTTAGACAATTGTTACGTTATCAAAAATATAAGAAAAACTGTGCTGTGTCATAGTCAGCCTTTTGGATCCTTTTACATACAATTTTGGACAACATTTTCTTAGAGTGTAGAACATTTTTCACTCAAAATCACCCATAGAAACCCTGTTCTTCTGTCCTACCATACTTTTTGTAACATTCTATCTATAGGCCTAATTAAACTATTTGTTGTTTATAGTGGTGGCAAGTGCGTGGATGGAGACACTGCTTGATGTTATTGATCTGCTACCGAAGGATATACTGAAGAGAGATGTAAATATTACGACATTTTATTTTATTTATAAATGATTGAAATTTATAAATTAGTTAAATTACAGTATAATATTTATGTTACGTTTAAATGCGTAGCTTTTGCACCATCAATAGATGGCGTGCAAAAGTAAAAATAAAGACGAGGCGTGTTTTAGACTGTTAGTTTTGGAATATTTTTTAAGTTTTACCATGAAGTGATATCTAGTTTACTAGGGAGAAGGTATAAGATTCCTAAGTATTCGCGCACCATAATCCCAGTCCCCCTTTGAAAATACAAGGGGGGACGTAAAAGGAGGCTGGGCTATTTCGCCTCTCAGTCGGAAAATATGTAATTTTCGTCTTTCGCGTCGCGATGACGTGAGTTTTCAAGAACCAATGAGATGCTGGTTGTAATTTAGGGGCGGGGATTAACTCCGGACCTACGTTTGGACCGGAGATAAAGCTGGAAATGTGGCCAATTTACACCTCCCTCCCTAATAAACTAGATATCACTTCTTGGTTTTACATTTATTTAAATTTTTGGAGAAATTTGTTTCTACTATGAACGAGTAATATTTGAGTAGAACAGGACAAGTATTACTAAACTTCACTGTCAATTAATTAGTTTTAATTTTAAAGAAACTCTCAATATAATTAATAGTAATTGGAAAGCCTGGGATATAGGATGCCTCATGCCTGTTTTGTAAAAACGTTTTGAACGATTTTTCTTCCGTAAATGGAGGGAAAGACTACTTTTTCAGGGTTCATACAAACCTGGAAAACCTGGAAAAATCAATTTAGAATTTTTAGTAAAATTCAGAGAAATCAGGGAAATTTGCGTCAAACAGGGGCCGAGTAATTAAGCAAAATGTTCGTGAATATTCCCTCCATAGGATTAACATTAAACCAAAAACGGATTTATGTAAAAAGAACGTTGAACGTAGCAAATTCACTACCCATCCTCGCATACGTTATTGAGAAACTTCGTCTGCTTATATTTTGACTCCACCCACAAATTCTGTATATAGCGACTTCTAGAGATAGAAAATGTCATTCTTATCTCTATTTTCGTGGTTAAATATTTTTTTCCGAAATTGATGTTGAAGAAAAACTAGATACTTAAAAATAAAAAAAACATCAATTATTTATATTCTTAACTTTAAAACTTAATTCACTAAATCGGGAGTTATATCGCATTGTTGTCCACTTTGCTTTTTTACCACTGGCGCAATTTCGGAAAAAAATATTTAACCACGAAAATAGAGAAAAGAATGACATTTCGATCTCTAGAAGTCGCTATATACAGAATTTGTGGGTGGAGTCAAAATATAAGCAGACGAAGTTTCTCAATAAAGTATGCGAGGATGGTACTAGAGGCTAAAGCTACGATCCGACGTTCTTAGTACATAATTCCGTTTTTGATTAAACTAAACTTTGGAGGCTCATAACTCTGGTTATACTAGAGGTACGGGGATGTCCTTCGAGTGTGTTTTAGTCCTATTTGCCCCCCCCCCTCCTTCGTTTACATTTGCTCCATAGGATACTCCATATACGGTAATAACCTGAAAAAATCAGGGAAGTACATGGGGGGAAAACCTGGAAATCTCAGGGAAATTTGTTTTCCAAAAGTTGTATGAACCCTCTTTTTACCAACCCTGATCTTATTCAGTTTTATAACATATTGTTCAAACAAAATACCTTAAAAGAATAGCGACGTTTAAAAATTCTCTCAAATCTAAAGAAAACCTTACTTTTTGAGAGTTTAAACTCATCTGATTCCAAAAATATGATTGGTCAATATTTAAATATGAGGGAAAACACGGAAATAGCACTTTGAAAACTTGAAATTTGGGGTCCAAAGCAAATTTGCGGGGAAGATTTTTGGCGGGTTTTTCTCCTTGATACGTCACTCACGGCATCTCGCGGAAAAACCAAGCGCGAGCGCCCGAGACTCCCAAGTCTACTAATGCCGCGCGAATCTGAATAAAATAGGCTTAACGCGGCGACGCTAACAGGCGTCACGTGAGCGACATCTAAAGAGAAAATTTCTCCTTACTACGTCATCAAACGAAATAAAATTTTAACTAGGCTTTTTCCAAACACATATTAACGTTAAAGGGAATGAGAAACTTCGTTTGAAAAACTTCTGATTTATATAACAAATGATAGAATTAATTTCTGTGAATTCAAAAATATCAAGCTTTTAATTCTCCGATTTCTGGTTATTTGGCAATATGCATTTGAAAATGCTTCATATGAAATTATTTGAAATCCACTTTTTATGAAAGGCTAAAGCGTTTCCTGTAGGCCGACGTCACAGATATAATTTTCACGTCAGATGGTGCCACTGTCTCCGCTATCAGATCCAGAGTTTAGACTGGCGAGAAGCTCGAGACGGGTATAGGATTCCTGCTTTTTTTTTCCTGACGTCGTAGTGATGTCATCAAACGGGCGAACAAACTCGACAAGACAAAATTATTGATATATCGAAACTGAATTTTCCTTATTTTTCAATGGATTTTAAAAATAGAAACTTGGGTTCAATTATATTAATTAAAAACTTGATATTTTGAAAGTAGAGACTTGAAAGTGTAACATAATACCACACTCGTGGTAAAATATGATATGAAATTGTAAATTCGCATTCCCTTTAAGAAGCAAATGTGTACAAGTGACAATGAGTTTATATATATATTATTCTTAGTAGTTGCTAAATTATTTCGATACGGTTTGTATACACGACACTAATTGGCTAGTGGTTACTAACCAATAAGTCGTGGTACAGGCTTCTATATCAAAAATTTGTGTTTGGCTTAACTCTTCGACATTTGAAACTTCTAAAATTTGTATAAAATTAGCTGAAAGTGTTTGGCAAGTTTTGATGCTGTTTTTTCAATTCAATGCTTTTAAAAAGCGATTGTTAGGCCATTGGAACCATTTCATTCTCCCTTTTACTTGTTTTTCAGATCCTAACGCTAGCAGTTAGTAAAGGTCAACTCTCGCAACCATTGTCTTCTCGTTTGCTATGCTGTAAAATACTTGGAAAAATATGTACAAAATTTGAACCTTATATGTAAGAGTCATGAAATGACAGACGTATTAATTTTTTTTTTTTAATTTTCAGAATTAGACAAGAAGTTGTTCCTTTAGTCCAAAGCTTGTGCCAAGATACCGAATTCGAAGTTAGAGGAGAAATGTGTAGGCAGTTAGACGCAGTCGCCCGAGGAATTGGCCTTGAAGCAACTCGTAGCGCTATTTTGCCAGAGTTGGTCGAGTTAGCGTATGATGAAGAAGAATCTGTGCAATTAGTTAGTGTCGAAACTGTAGTTAGAATGCTTCCAATGCTAGATGATGGTAATTCAATTTGAAAGCATTCAAAACTAGGGGTGTGCGAGTTCTGATTTTTAGGTTGCGAGTCCATGTGCGAGTACTTGAAAACTGGACTCGCCAAGTCCTCGATTCCAGTGAGGCATATTTAAGTCGAAACTTGTTAGTCAAGTCCAGTTTAAAAATAATTTATTAGTTACCTGAGAATCAAGAACTAATTTTCAGTAAATAATATAATTTAAATAGAAAAAGATGAAACACACTAGTTTTCCAAAAAAGAAAAAGAAAAAGAAAAAAAAGAAAAAAAAGAATAAAAAAAAAAGAAAAAAAGAAAAAAAGGAAAAAAAAAGAAAAAAAGAATAAAAAAAAGGAAAAAAAAAGAAAACAAAAAAGAAAAAAAATAAAAAAAAATAAAAGAAAAGCCCCCAACTGTGTTGGAATATAGAATAGGAATTATAATGCTTATCGTGCATTACAATTAAAGCTATATTTTAGCATTTGCTAGCGGTTTTTACTAAAAGCTTGTTTAGGTTAACACCTGGCGAAGAAAATATGAACCGCCCAAGGAAAAATTTACTCGCGATTAATGTTCTTAGTTTAGTAATGGTACTCGCAACTTCCTAGGAAAGTGGACTTTTAGTCTGTACTCGGACTTGCGCAGACCTATTCAAAACTGTTCGGTAGTAATACCATTTTTTTTTTCCTTTAGAAACTTGCAATCAGACAATCATTCCTTTAGTCAAAAAGCTATGCAAAACCTTTCTAAGGTCCAAAAGCTTTCCTCTTCCCGGAGTGGCCCATCAGTTGGGCCCCTTTTGTTCGGGACTTTCGCCTCAATTAGCCACTGAACATGGCCATTGGTTTCTCGAGACTTTTAAACTTTTTTGCAAAGTTGGAAAAGGCGATGAAGCTTCAGAAGTTTCAGAAAACGTTAAGTCTGGAGGTGTAAGTATTAAATTCGAGGTTTTATTTGTAACACTAACATTTGGTTACCCATGCTGCGCAGAATTATAATCAATCCATTTTGTAGCCGGTTTATCGTCGGTACAGGCTGTTAGTTGTCCCAATCAGTTAATTTTCGGTTAACGTCTTCAAACCATCTATAGTCGGAAATTTGACTCAAAACACCTACCTAAAACCAGTCGGACCGATAACAATCTGATCAATCCATCTGATCATAAGTCAATTACGTAAGGTCCCCATAAGTAAGAGTCCCCAATCAGGTCCTATACTACCGGCATTGTACTCGTATTAACATTTTGAAAATTTGGCGGGTACGATAATTCCTAGGCTGTTTGCTTATACCGGAAGTTAGGATAGGACTTTAAAATTTTTCACCAATTGGGGAATGGTGACGGGTACCGTTTACATTGCTGTTTATTTGGTAAAATCATTTCACATACTTTAAATATAACGGCGAAGACAAGTAAAAGCGGTCATTGTCATCTTTACGTGGAGGATTAAGTTACAAGATGAAAACAAGCTACACTTTCGGTTAACTGACTGAAGTAATGTTTCTGACAGTTTTTCTTGATAAGACTTTAAATGGCGAGGCTTAACCTCAGATTGAACATCTTTAACGGTGTTTAGAAGATAATCTAATAATAACTCTAGATACTTTTCGTGCAAATTGTTTTCTACTAACCTTGAATACATTCTACCTCTTTATGTGTTAATTAAATGCACTTCTTCTTCATTTAAATACTACTTTAGTTTAGGACTTTAGGGTAATACCTCACAGCTCCATTCCTGGCCGCTGTCATTTTTAAACCTGCCTACGATTCATTCTTTAAGACTAGTCTCTTTAATACTAACTAGACTTACTGCACATGAAATCCCGCGGTGCTCCTTCGCTCGAGGTTCGAAACTTAGAGCAGATGGCAACGTGAGGTTTACGTAATTTTTTAGACTTAAACGCGCCTCTAGCGTGGCGATTTTAAAGGTTCGGACAAAAATGAAAAAATTGTCGCCCGTTGGTAGTGAATGAGCACTTGGATAAGAATAATGCGGCCTTCAAACCGACTCAAAACTAACTTGTCGAGCGACATTCGGGGTATTGAATTTGCGTTATTAGTGATTGATACAAACCTATCTGAGATTCATCTCAGTTCTCGACAGATTTTTTTTTAAATCCAGTGTTGGGCAAATCGCAAGTATTCATCGCGACGCGAAAGACTTCGTTCCAAAAAAAGTCTCAGGGGAAAGAGTGCGACAATGAGTTACTGGTTAGAGGTCGAGGCCTGAGAGTTTTATAACCAAGATTTACGTTATCCCATTTCCTCGAAGTGATGTTTAAGGTTTCTCTCCCCTATGCCTCTTTCAACTTTTAAAATTGTTTTCACTTTCACTCAATGATTGAAAATGCTTTCAGTTTGAAAGGCTTCGATCGTGTTAGCTTTTGAAGCTTCGGAAAAATTATATAAAAGGACCCCGCACTCTCTCTATGGCACAGTGGCGTCGCTAGGCCTTTTTTGGGGGGGCTATAGCCCCCTCAAATTCCAAACTTAGCCCCCCCCCCAAAATAATCCGTAAACCCTACCAAAAAATTGCTGTTAGCAACCTAATATTCTGTAGCAATATATAAAAAAAATTATAATGATAGATTCGTTAACAGATGGAGACAAGTAAAATGTACCATATTCTTTCGAAGGGAGTCCCAATAGTGTGGACTTAAAGCTAACCAAAACTAAAAATAAACTTAAGACGAGTGAAATTCCTTCATAATCGGTTCCGTAGTTTTTATCAATAGAAGGTTGTATATCTTTAAAATGCAAATAATTTCACGTTGACACAAATTTACGGATAGTTTAAAAGGTCTGCACATTTTCCAATGAACCCATTATGCAATTTTTTTTATTAATTTCTTATAATAACTAGTTTGCCCAGATTTAGCCCCCCCAAATTTCAAACCCTAGCGACGCTACTGCTATGGCAAATGCTTTTCTAGGGATTTTTATGAAGTTGAAGTAGGGAGCACAAATCGATTATTTTTGTGCTCACTGGCACGATTCACGAAGCGGCACGAGAGTAAACTTCTCTGATTTTTTGCTCTCTCGGTTTCGCCGATTGCGCATGTGCGCCACGCTCTTGGAGAGCCACTGGTAACATTTTTGAAAGGGGGCTGACGGAGAATTTGGTCTCTCCGGCTCTCCTCTATTTTTTGTGCTCACTGGTTGAAGAAGCTTATAAAACTGATAAAAAGTATCCTGGCCATTTTTCCCTAGTTGTCGTAGTTTGACCAGTATGCGTGGTCAAAGAACCAACCTTAGTGTAGCCTTTCATAGGGTATACCATTATTTTTGTTGTCGAATGTTTAGTTGAGTAGAGAAAGTGTTTTTGCCTTTTGATTTTTGTACCTTGATTCGATTCCCGAAAAAGTGACTTTTTTCCGAAACTATTGTGTTGTTTTATCTACCCATGATATCACAAACATCGAATGAAAAATAAGTGTTCGGTTATTTTAAAACCTTCATTGGAGTGGTTAAGCTTGTCGCCCACAATGTACAGTTTTCTTGACTAAATTATCAGTTGTTGCTATTGATGAACTGGGAAATGTAGCTTATATACTGTTATCTTAATGAAATGGTGTGCTAAACCACTACACACTCTGTTGGTAGCGTCAAGTACAGCTCTTATATAATAGATTATCTTGGCTATTTCACGTTATCTGCAGCTGGTGTCGAATATCCAAAATACCAGAGAACACATGCAGAGCGCCTACTTTGCAACCTAAATTAACACAAATAAAATTAAAATTTTGTAAAACTGAAATGCAATAGTCAAATTGAACGAATTAGTTTGAAATAAGTCAAATTAAATTCAATATTATTTACATACGTTCGGGGATTGAAACCCATCATCTTTTGCTCTGCTGTCCAATGCCTTATCCATAACACCACCAGATCGCGCTGATTATAGTGATTATAAAAAAACTGTTTTTACAAACGGAAAATACCTGAAATACTACATCGTTGATTTTGGGTCGCCACTCACTGTTCTTGTCACGGCTTCTAAGGGACAGATATTATTTATTCTAACCGTTTCATATAACACCACCATTTATTAAAGCGGTAACATTACGTCATGACAATTAATATCACATGTCATGACAGCACCAACTATTAAAGCGGTAGTATTACGTCATGACAATTAATTTCACATGTCACAGCTAAAAACTGTCGATTCTTATCAGGGGCGTCAACTTCATTATCTTAAGACATTTTCTTTACTTTTTATTTCGGCACGAATCTGAATAAAATAGGCTTAGCGCGGCGCGGAGACAATAACAGGCGTCACGTGAGCGACATCTAGAGAGAAAATTTCTCCTTACTACGTCATCAAACGAAAATAAATTCCAACCACAATACTTTGATTGCAATTTTATAAGTTGCTACAAAACCAAATAAAAAGTAAACATATAATAAACTAAATTTTTCAAGGATTTTTTCGCATTTTAAGTTTGCGGATGACGAAAATTATGTCACTAACACTTCAACTAGAAAAGACCTATAATTAAAAACAATCATGGTTTTGGCCTATTTAAGTTTAAGTTTTTCCCATAGCTACAGTTTGTCTTGCCACTCGTGGTCAATTTTAACTGGATTAAGATTCAAAATAGGCTAGGAAATGTAATAGCGCTCAAGCTTAGTTTTTGTACAAGCATTTGAATAGTAACAAAAAGAATAACTTTGTAGAAAATATCCAATAGCTGCTTAAATGTCATGATTATTTTTCGTTTGGTTAATAATGACTCAAAAGTTTTCATGTTGATAACTTTCTAACTAGTAGTTCAATAAAAATCAACAAAAATCAAATAAATCAGTAAAAATTAAAAAAAAACTCCGATTTAAATCAAAACATCGATTTTTTTTTTTTGAAAAAATCAACCTGATAGAAGGGTCCCCAACGTGATTCTTGGAGGTTATTCACCCGATATGCTACCAGGAACTCTCATTTCATCAGGGATTTACCTTGCACGTAACTTATATCCATAGTGATGTCAGTTTCACCCATGAATCACCTGAAAAAGCAATGTAACGTGACACTTTCGAGAGCCGATATTCACTAATGAAATTGTTCTCAAACACAAGTGATAATCATTGACATGTGGTGTAGGTAATATTCATCTTTACTTGGTGACAATCACTTCGAATTCATGCAATATCTACCCATTAATCATCCAATATTTTAGTAAGGGTAGGGGTGTGTCTTTAAGGAATCAAAGCTTACTAGGGTTCAAGGTAAGGCCATTAGTGTTTCTGTATGTACTACTGAAGTTATGGCACGAATTGAGGTTGTAAACGCGCGGAAACTAAGTCAATCCAACTGATCACTGGATTGCGTAGTACAAGGTCAACCGACCCTACAGTTAAACAGATCTTATCTTCGAAGGTGTAAATATTCTACTGACCTACTGCACTAGGTGAAAGACTTCCATCTAACACCAACTGGAATCCATTATAACTGCCGCTTACGAGGTTATTATCATAACTGCATACCACTGCATAGTTGACCCGTCTTTTTATAGCTTTAACTCGGTATAGGGGCATGCACTCACTAATGGTGCATTCACTACAATCTGTATGAAAAGCTTTCTTTTAAATTCTGCCCAATTTTTAAGACAAAGCTATAGGTTTTTGTTCTGTAATTAAAATTATATTAAATTTGAAATTCTTTCAGATTCCTGATGTTGTGCCTAAACCTGTTTTATCCTCAGAAAGAGATTCAGCTTGTCGTCAAGCCTGCGCGTATAATTTTCCAGTAAGTTTAGAAATGGATAGCATTAAATCGCGGAGAAAGCTTCTACAATAAGAACAATATGAAGACTAAATAAGTAATATTTACTCCTCACATGAATATTGATAATGGAAGAATTCAAGTGAAGCCACTAAATATCTTTATTGTTTGTTTTAGTTTTGCTAAGTTTACACAGTTTCAACAATGTACACTGAATGTTGTTTTAACTTTTTCACAGGCAATGGTACTGTTTGCTAAACCGGATTTTTTTCAAGTGGAACTGTATGATACGTATCTTGAACTCTGTAATGATTCCGATCCAGCGGTTCGCCGAACAATTGCTTGCAGTTTCCACGAGATTGCTAAAATATTAGACAGCTCCATTGCCGCCGCCGTGAATAGCACTCATCACAGTCAGGATTGCCATATTCTTCTATCTACTTTAAATATCTTGATGCGGGACTGCCATACAGAGGTTATAGAAGGGCTGTTACCCAATTTGGCAGAATCTCTTGAAATTGTGACAAGAGACCTTGAAAGCAAAGAAGGCCATGTATGTAAATTTTATTAGTCAGAATCTTAACATGATCTATCACGCAGTGCTCAGTGCTCAGTAGTATTGAAGGCTTAACCTAATGTTGGTTAGTTGTTAAAGGAAGAATGAACTACTTGACCACCATTTTCTAATAGTTTTAGCAGAAGTTAATGACTTCTTATCCTGGGAAGTATTGGACACTAAGGGTTTATATAGTATCCATCCCTGCTAGTCAAAATAAGAAGTCATATACTTCTGGTTTTAGTTTGATAAATTCACATCAAAATCGTTAACATAACTTACAAAATTTTTTCTGTACTCCGTGGGGTTCATTAGCTTCCACTTCAATTTTGATTTGAATCACAGTTTATTTGTTTTTGTTTTTGTTTTTTTTATCGCATATAGGAAGCTCAGCTGGCTGACTTAATTCATTCTTTGGTAGTTTGTGAAGTGAAGACGGCTCACGCCAGTAATTGGCGGCTTCATGCTGATTTTTTGACTTGCCTTTCTTGTCTGCCAAAGTGCCTCAACTCTAACAAAATCCAGCCTTCTTTCCTTCCACTTTTAATTCATAAAATGCACACCGCCGTAAGTGTTCACTAGGGATAGTGCTTTTAAAAACAATTTCTTACGCAAAAGTGTTTTTATTCTTCAACTTTGACAGCGTCCACTACCCAGTAGACTAGCGGCTGCATATAGTCTTTTAGTTTTCTTAAAATACACTCCACAAAAATCTGCCAGGGAAGAAATTGTTCAAGCTCTTTTAAAAGGTAATTCATGTGAAACTTCCTTGAATTAATAAATGTAATTATGGGTTCTATTCCTTTTTCGCGAACTGTATCAGAAATTACTGTACTTCCTTGGTAAAATGGTTTTATTACTGTAAAATTGACAAAACATTTTCATACATAATTGAAAAATCTCACAATATTACTTTTGCCAGAATTGAATCAAATCTGAAATAGTAATCATAAATGAAATTTGAATATTTTTAATTGAGACAATTAAAACTCGCCTCATTTTCTTGAGCCAAGTTCTACATGAGTGATGAATTTCCAGAAATTTATCAAATTTGAGTCTGAGCTGAGCCTGTTAAATATTTTGAACTATATGAGCTATTTGGCCCGATCTTGGAGCTTTTTCTTGCAATTAAAATATCATCAACTGAGCCTTTGTTTTGTAATTTTGGGTCATTCCTATTTTAGAGGCCGTTTTCCACAGTGGAATTTTTTTAGTAGGATAGTAGTAAAAATAGTAGTATTCCCCCTACGAGGAAAAGCTGAACCTATGATGTAGAAAATAGTATTAATTGCCGACAACCATAAATTTCCGCCTTTTCCAAAATATTGCTGACTAACCATAAATTTCCGCCTTTTCCAAAATATTGCTGACTAACCATAAATTTCCGCCTTTTCCAAAATATTGCTGACTAACCATAAATTGCCGCCTTTTCCAAAATATTGCTGACTTACCATAGAGGCCATTAGAGATCAAACAAGCAAAATGGAACCATGGACTATACACTGGCCGCTCAACTAGGCGTCAGTAGTGGCCTACTTGAGAGGCAAGTAGAGAATAAACAATCAAAATGGAACCACGGGCCGCTCAACTAGGCGTCAGACTGATTTCCGTGTAGGGACAGACGAGACTAGGAGTGGTCTCACAATAGGGCGACTATAGACACCTGGTTGAGAGGCCAAGATGTGGGGAAGTTCCCTTTGGTGACATATGTTTCGTTATTTTGAGTGCATTAATAGTCCAAAATGAATTTTTTTTTGCAATATCGTTGAGAACATTAGGTTTAATAATCAAAAATTGTTAAAACAGTAAAATCATACGAAAACCTGATTACGTTGCTTCTGAAATATGCATAATGAGTATTCAAAATGTAGCTGTCCATAGTATTTTCTCCGTCATCGGTCTAGCTTTTTGATCTAGGAAAAAAAATACTATTTTTACTACTATCCTACTAAAAAAATCCCACTATCGAAGGCGGCCTCGTAAATAGGAAAGATCCGTCCGCGTAGCCTCCAATTTGTATTATAATGCAGTTGAAGTATTGAAGTAACGTGCCACTAACCTAAGTATCACTCTTTCAGAATTTTGTTTCAATAGAAGTTGCCACAAGCGGATGTTGTTCCTTCATACGTGCGACTTGGCGATGGATCTCTTTTCCAAGAGATTTTTCAAAAGACAGTTTCTTCGAGCCCATTTTATCACTAGCTGGGGACAGAGTACCCAACATTCGACTACGGATGTGTAATTGTCTTCCAAAGCTGAAATCACTACTCTTAATGCCCAGAGACTCGGAACTTTTGCAACATTTGGAAGCGTGTGTTAAAAAGCTAATGATTGACGAAAGTGATAGAGATGTGGCTTGCGCTGTTAGAAAATCTATTCAGGAGCTCGATGAGATTGAAATTGCTCTTGATCCTGTAAGTGTTAAAATTAATTGCAATGGCTTCCCTTGTTGTGAACGTCGCGGATTTTTTTTGTTTTTTTTTTTTTCTTGTGGATGGTGAGAGATAGACAGATCATCCTTAACAACTCGTCAAGTCTTTGGACCCACTTAAAAAACCAAACGTTTGCTGCAAGTTGCTTGAATTTTTAAAATACAAATTGTTAAATGACAACCATAGTACGTAAAACATGTTCTTTAAAGGGACTGTAAAGAAGGAATCGGCGGGTGGATAAAAATTATTTGAAATACGTCAGAGGCACGTGACCAAGGAGAGGCGTGGTTCAAAGAAGCTTGGTTAGTTTTATTTCGAAAACTACCACTTCATGGAATTGGCGCTGCAATCTCTCGAAAAACAAGGACTAGATGTCCAGTTCCACTCCATGAGGAGCCTTTGTATCTTGGCATCACGTGATGTCTGTGACGTATTTCAAATAATTTTACCTACCCGCCGATGCCTTCTTTGCAGTCCGTTTAAGTTCGTCTCTGAACCAACTTTAATGAGAAACAACTTTCTAAACTACCTGAGCTCGACCCTTGGCAGTAGTTGCGTCATACTCCTCTGAACTTCTTATGCCAAACGTAAACAAATGTCCTATGACCGTTTGTCGTCCGGGCCTCAGTTTTCAAGTTGTAATTAGCGTTTTTTACGGATGAGCCCTTAATCAATATTACACTGGCTTTCAGTTTCTAGAATCTAAGGAGTCATCCCTAAAACAAACTAATCATAATTTGAATAGGGAGAAATTTCTGCTCATAATCACCCAAATAACACACTGTTCTTCAATCGACATGTTTTGGAACCCCTGTATTTCTTAAAATGTCGTTGAGACACGTATATGATTTGAAATGTACGTAAGTATAAAAATTTAAAGTGGTTTGAAAGACCATATGAGGTTCTATTAGTGACCTACTCTTGTTCATATCGCATTACTCGGTCCTCATGTACAAACTAGCTTAGAATATTGCTAGGATTTTGATTTCTGAAATTGTTAGGAACGAACATATTGGGTGCCAAGTCAGGTATGATTATAGTTTGGGGGTATTCAGCCATAACTGGCGTAATTCGCCGCGTATAGAGGAAACTATTTTATAGCCTTTATAATAGACTATAAAATGACTATATTTTTATTTTCTTATACTTAATGCATATAATTATTGAACATGAAGTTCAAAATTTAACATTTTGCCTTGGGTATAATGCGCGTTATTGTACGGCCTCGACCACATTTTCTGGTCAAACTGACCGTATTCCAATCGTTCTTGAAAAGGAAAGAAAAAGATCCATTTATGTAGTTGGTATTGGAAAAAGAATTAAATTTTTAATTACTTAACTCCGCCAGTCAATCTAGCTTGCTTTTACTATACGTTTCACTTCCACGATTCTTTATTATCACTCGGATGATCTTAACGGCAAGATCCACGCTTTTGTCAATTTATTAAATGCGTGATAACTTAACGACAAAATCCACACTTTTGTTGAGTTATCAAATTTGTGGAAATGATAATTAAAATCGAACCAAAAAAATTATTATTATTCCTTCATTAGCACGAGCAGGTTGGCCTTATCAATTTGTGATTGACAATCCTTATTAAATCTTCGGCTACTACTAAAGGCTCTTTCAGACGATCCAACTTTTTGACTCAGCTTGATAGGTCAACTCGAGTTGAATCAACTAGTTGGATCGTGTGAATAGACGCTGGATGAGTTGAGTCACCAAAAAAGTTGGCTAGGAAAAATTGGATCAGTGATCCAATTTTTGCTGACTCAACTTTTTAAGTTCATTTCTCCAGCCAATCAAAATGAATTACAAAAAAAAAGCCTTTTTCGCGGGTTATTTCGTAAGTGCAGAGGTAGGCGGCGCTTAAAAAGTTCCATTTGGCGGTAAAAGTTTAGTCGTGTGAATAGGAAGGATTTATTTCACTTTTCCCTTCAAAAGTTGGGCAAGTTGATACAACTTTTTGACCCATCAAGCTGAGTCAAAAAGTTGGATCGTGTGAAAGAGTCTTAAGAGTCCCCTCCAAGTTTACACTAATATACCCAAAACATCATCTCATACGAAAAAGCAAACCAAGGTTGGGATTGTGACTCTTCTTTAATGTGGTTTTCATTTTACGTTATTCTGTAGGTGACTGCTCGACGGTCGTCTTGCAATCTCGATATCGTAGTTGACTTAGAAGATATCAAGAAAGAAGAAGCGGAGAAAAGGCTCTGGGATAGTCATACAAACAACTCAGGAACGTCATCTAATATATGTGTAAATTTAACTTTTTATTTATATAACTATTGTGGGTGCGCTTATATTTTCAATCAATATGCTATAGATATTATAAACAATCTTTTATATAATATTAGGTAAAACAAGAGGCTAGAAACACCAAAATAGTTCCGAGAAGAGCGAAAATTCCGACAATTTGTCAACAAAGGCCTTTCAGTACTCATTCTTGGGAAAGACCCAAAAAAAGCAATGGGATTACGCGAGAAGCAAATAAAAGTTCAACCCTTCCAACACGGCGAAAAGGTTTAACAAGTAAGTTTTATCATTTTTCAATTTCTCTTATTTTTAAGATTTTAAACCCCCATACACTAAACTTAATTGGGCATTATATTTTGAAATCTGGATGTTTTTACTTTGCGTTGATTGAAATTTACCAAAAAAATTTACCCTTAAAATGGAATGAGATCAACAATTCAGTTGGTAATTCCGGTCATTATGTGCAGCGAAATTACTCTTTAATAGTAAAGCACGCTTTAAGTAAGGCGGAAGTTAACTTTAATCAGCTGTTCTGCATAGTGAAACATTTAGGAAATATCCCCGAATGATTTTATTAAATAGCGTAAGATTTATTTGTTAAATGACAAATTGCACTTTCAAAAACAGGAAAATTTCAGTGACACGCGCTATGTAGATTTATTAGTAAAAATATTTGGAAGAAATGGCGGCAAGTTCTTTGAAATCCAACAATTTTTATAGATCAAAGAAGCGAAGATCGATCTCAGCGTTCTCTATCTCTTTATTTACCTTCTGGAGGATCGTCAAAATATGACCCTCTAAAAAAATCCTTATCGAAGTAAGTGCATCAAATTTTCACTCCTTTCTACAACTTTGATTTCTGTGATTACATTGCTCTCTACACTTCATTAGAAGTCCACAATCGCCAATAATTAGCAGGATTCCGAGGGGCGTGCCAAATTTTTCACCCAACAGTAGTCCAGCCAATAGTCCTTCCACTCCTCGTCGCAAAATCATGCCTCCTTTAACGCCTCCATCACCCAGAACAAGACTCAGTCAAAAAAAAGATGTCTTACCTTTGGTTTCTGGTCAAGTATCGAGTGTCATGACGCGATCCGCAGACTCTCTAGCTCTATTACAAAGTAAAATTCCATTACCAAAGAAACCTTCCAGGTGAATTCTTAATTTTTGATATTGTAATTTTTTTAATTGGATGTAAATAAATGTTTTTTTTTTTGTGGTCAATTAGGAGACAGTCTTTGGTCTTCGAAGACTCCTAAGATACAAAAACTAGAAAACATCTTTAATCTTTGAAAATTCCAACGTTTTTAAAATTTGGAATATATCAAATCAATCTTTACAAATAAGCGGCTGGTTACGGCAACTGTTTAAACATCCTGAATAAAGTCCCACCTTTATTTCTATGCTATTTCGCAGCTCTGTTGCGTCAGAGATTGTCCCTTGCTATAAAAAGGAGACTGAAATGGCCTAACAAGTTAATAACCGTTTCTATTCGTTTAAGATTTAGAAAATTACATCTAAATCATTAACAAACTTAACAATTGTTTTCCTATTAAAATTTTTAATGTTTCAATCGTGGATTGTTAAGCCTAACTCTAATTTTTATAAACAATTAAAGCATGTATTTTTATATCAAATACTTCAAACCAATTAAAACACAAGGATTTTTTCGGAAATAAAAAGTGCGCCGTCTACTGAAAGCTCGCCATGAGCTTATTGGTGTCCGGTATAGTAATGCGTAGGCCTACACTGTTCATCAAAAAAAAATTCGCTTCACTTAGCATGTTGTAAAGTTTTAGGCCCCGTCCATGGATTAACTAACGCTAGGGATTGTTCACTAACTGGGTTTCCTATGTAATTCTATCGCCAACTACATGTTCCGAATTATTCCTTGATTCCCCTGTTCATTTCCCCAATTTATTGGACCAAAACGGATGTAGATATAGCGCCATCTCTCAGCAAAATAAATCGTTTTGCCCAATTTAGGCAGTATTTCAATTTTGACGTCATAGGACACGTGATATTTGGTCCAATTTTCTTATAACTTCCTGTTAGGGATAGTAGCTGCTGCTAGGGGGCGTTTGGAACATGCATGCGTTATCTTTTTGGGGGAACGAACTATCCCTAGGTTAGTTAATCCATGCCCCGTCCTTACTTTAAAACAGACCAATTATTGCCAAAAATTATTGCAATATTTCACATATGAAGGACGTCGACTGTTTTGGTAAATATTACGTGATTATCACGTGGTGATAAGTAACACATTATCACTTGTTATAAACCTGTGGGACACCTGATCTTTCGTTATTCACCGGAGAGACACACAACATATATGTCAAATAATCACCCATTATTGACCCGAATGACCCCCGACATTAGTGACAAATTATCACTTGCAAAGACCTAAGATAAACCTCATACCAGTGACAAATTTTCAGTTACAACCTTAGATACACTTGAAATAGTTGATCTGAGATACACCTAACAAAAGCAAAAGTAAATATTTTATTTAAGACTTCATACTGACTCTAATATATAAGGGTGGTTTTTTGATTGGTTGTAACTTTTTTAATATTCTGCTTACTGTTTTGAAAAAATTCAACAGAACTACAATTCGGGCCCTTAAAGTGTGGTTGAAATTTCAACGAAATCCATCCAATAGTTTATTTTATAAAAAAATAAAGTTGCTAAGGGTGGTTTACCTTCAGGTAGGATTGCACTTTATCTAACTAACTCAACTAACAGCGGTTTCTGACTAATTAGACCACGGGGAGTTCGGGAAAAATAGTAAAAAAATTCTAAGCCCGCCGCAAGTTGGTCCAAAAATGTTTGGAAAATTTTAAAATTGCATGTACTTACCCTAGCCCCCGATATGGACAATCGTCTTGAAGAGTGCCTACACCACGACGGTAAGCACATCGAACATTTACGCTGATGGGTTTACCAAACAGCCCTTTAATTTGTAGTGTGATGTCTTAGTTCCTAAGCTTAATCGTAGGTCTTTAACGTTTCAATGTGCGTATCATTAAACGATATTCACTAGGGTTGTAAGTCGGAAAATTTCCGCTCGGAAAATTTTCCGGAAAATGACCGAGCTATATTATTCCGGAAAATTTTCCGTATTTTTCCGATACCGGTTTTTCAATTAAAAAGTTAAAACTTTAAAATTTTTCAATTGCCTTTCTTTTCAAAACATTCACTATTTTGTTTTAGGTGAATTCGGAGGGGTAAAAAATTATCCAAGGGCACAGAGTCTAGTGACCCCTATTCTCTATAGGAAAAGCTCACTCATTTGCTATCGCTTGCATGCATAGGGTTACTGTTTGCTCTTATGACGGTATAAGGCGTTAGAGAGTCGAGACCTAACCGTTAAGAGACCCAAGTGAAACTAAAATTATCAGGCATAAAGGATAGTGATCGTCTGCGTCATTGTATGGGAAACGAGGTGTTATGTTGTTAGAGCTCGGCATTTTCGATCAATTATCCACTTTATTTTATCTTTATCCATACACGAAAATTATCCTCAGAACTTACATGTTAAATCGTATTGTAATCCACAAATTTGTTTATAAATAATCGGTTATCCACCAATTTGTGGATAATTGATCGAAAATGCCGAGCTCTATAATGTTGTTAATGTTATTAAGTTTGTTAACCCTGTTTAAAGTCACAAATTATGGGAAAATCAACCACTAATATTTGGTGGTACTTTAATAGATCTACTAAAGATGGCAAAATAACTGGAGAATGTTTTAAATCTTTAAAAGTTAGATAAATTGACTCAAAGCTCACATAACTGCTAGCTTTATATTTTTCCGATTAGCGGAAAATTTTCCGCGAAGAGGGAAATTTTCCGGAAAAATTTCCGGAAAATTTTCCGCGTTTTATTTTTCCGGAAAATTTACAACCCTAATATTCACTATGATACTTGTTGCACGTTCTCATTTGCATACAATGACACATGTCACACCCTGTATACGAGCTGCAGTTTATTTCTTTCGAGGATGGAAGCTTTGGCTTTCACGACAAAAGGAGTATTCGGTTCAAGAAAACTTCATTTCTCGAAATCTTCAAATATGTCTTGAAATTAATGCTAATTGCCTTCTAATGATGTCAATTTACTTGAAAAAGTCAAACAAAAAAGAAGTTTTTTTGCCCACATTACTTGGAAGCCAACAATGCGAAGGATTTTTTCGAGCTTGTCGTAGCATGACGAGTGTTTTTTCAAACGTCATAAATTTTTCTGTTCAGGAGCTTGTGTATCGCTTGAGACGACTCGATATACAAATGGAACTCTCAACTAGCACGGAAAACAACACATTAAAATTTATTCGACACAAAAAGAAGGTTTGCACTGTAGAAAGTAACATCAAGGAACTGCCGGACTTCGTAGATTTGTCAATGATAATTTCCGAAAGTCAAGTTCAGGCGTTAGAGTCTCTAGACAGTGTTGGTATTAACGTAACCTTAGACGAGCTTATCTATTCCGAATTCGAATCTAATTCAGCTTCAGTTGACTATAAATCTGGCGATCTTATAGCATATGACAAAAGCTTTCATACTCTTACCGAAATCGAATCAAACGAGCAAGTTAACGAACAAGAACTTGAAGATCTAGTTTTAATAAATAGCGTAAGCTCTACTCAAAGTGCTTATTTTGATGGCGACCGGTCTCCCAAAAGTCCTTTTGTGAAATACACAAGAAATGGGTCTACCACGATTATTAAAAACACCACGGCACTGTGGTTACTGCACGACCCCGATAGGCTGTCCAACGATCGGTCCATAAGGGTTCGTTGCCCTTCGGTCAGAAATGATCATAACTATGCAGAATCAAAAGACTGTGGTATACGCAAAATATCCTCAATCAATGTAGGCGATTTTTGCGCATTTTCCTTAAAAGGCGAATATTATTTAGGCCGGGTGCTACAGTTTTCCTATTTGCAAGGAAAGTCTAAATTTGACCGTACTTACAGTAGCGCGTACGTTAACGTAAAACCTCCCCCTAAAAGGTCAGTCGGTGTTCTGTGTAACTGGTTTGTTTTAACAGATATATCGGATAGATTGAGACAGTTTTTTTTTAAATAATAAGAATGATCATAGATATATTAAATAATTATGAACTTAAGTAATTTATAATTTATTAAATTGGTTCGTTTTAACGTCTAGTGGAAATATTTGATAATAATAAAATAAAGCTTAATGCTTTTAAACATATTAAACTGTCGTCATTGAAATAGACATAATAATGGTTTTAATGATTTAAGCTTTGTCCACATTGAGCTCGCACTCGCGTGTTCGCGACTTCGTTTATTTGCATCTTCGTAATAGTACATGAAATATATTTGCCCTACTGTCCAGATACACGCAATTTTCTTATTCTGAGTGCCAATGAAATTTGAGAAATCATTGCGCCATCTACGTTGACCATATTTATTAATAGTGACTTGACTGAGCTGCAAGCTGCTTCCACCATTGTTAAAAAGTGATGAAAACGAACCTAATTGACACCCTCCACACCCCACTCTTCGTTTCGTCTGTAATTGGTGCTTTACTCGCGAAGGCGCGAAATTCTTGGCCAAGTCGCAAGAAATTTGCATCTTCCCGATATGAGGACGCAAAGTAGCGAAACCCCAATTTGGACAGTAGAGCGATGTTGCAAACAAGCGAAGCGAAGATACGAACGCGCAAATAGTGTTAGTCTGGACAGGCCTTTAAATAAAAATAGTTCGTAACCCTGGCTGGGTTTAATATAAATAAAAATAGTTAATCGAGTTTATATTTACGAATTGATGAGTTGAAACCCGCACAAAAGCGTCCAGCGCGAAAATGTAAATCGTCCAGGTACCGGCGCGTGGTTAAAGTTTAAGTCCGGAGACTTAACGATAAAAACCGCGGCTGCAGCGACAGAATGTCCGACCAAGCAGGACCAAGGTGATAGTCAGAGAGAGAGTTAACAAAGGTCGGGGACCCTTTTTATAGCGCGAGCGCGTTAGTATTTTCGCGCACCAACACGTGGACCACTCGAGGGTCCATCTTCACGATGTTGCTGGTCTTCGGGTTTTTCGTTGACGTCATCATTAACGTCATGGGTTAAAAATATAAAACCGCCAGCCAGGTTAGAAAAATAAAGGGGGAGTGCTATTTTAAAGGGATAGTCCATAAAATACTGTTACAAGATGCCTTTTTAAATTATCAGTTAAAACGTCATTTATGGACTCCAAAAATTATATATGTACTGTCTCGCGCAACCTCTTGGAATTCACCAATGAAGGCATTTCTATTCCAGTAGAAGTTTTAACACTAGTCAAAGAATTGCAGTGAGTTGAACTTCACGGTCATCATTGGTCATGAGGTGTTACATTCTTTTTCAAATTCAAATAGAAATGTGTATTTTAATATTTAAATGTTTGAATTTACTCTCCATTGATATTCCTAAGTACTGAGAATTAGTCGTGTAACGATTAGATGAAAAGCGAAAATAATTGAAATTTGTCTTACCACATGAATTTGTTAAAGTCAATAATCTAAATAAAATCTAAGATAGATTAAAACAACCCCATATGTTTCGGAACGTTGATTTTCGTTCATATAATAACTATTAGTTCATCTAAGAGGATGATTAGCTTATGGAATATCTGAATCAGTCAAATCGAATTGCAATTAACGAACCTGGTTAAATGAAGAAAATTATATACATAAGCAAGGCACACATATTACTAAAATCATCAATATATCAGTCAAATCCTCTACCTAATCACATAATATTAAGAACATATGACTAAGTCATTTAAATCATCAAAGTTAACAAAATCATTTAAATCATCAAAATTAACAAAATCATTCGAATCATCATAATTAACAAAATCATTCGAATCATCATAATTAACAAAATCATTCGAATCATCATAATTAACAAAATCATTCGAATCATCATAATTAACAAAATCATTCGAATCAACTAAATCATTCAAATCAACTAAATCCTTCAAATCAACTAAATCATTCAAATCAACTAAATCATTCAAATCAACTAAATCATTCAAATCAATTAAATCATTCAAATCAATTAAATCATTCAAATCAACGAAATCAAACAAATCAACGAAATCAAACAAATCAACGAAATCAAACAAATCAACTAAATCAAACAAATCAACTAAATCAAACAAATCAACTAAATCAAACAAATCAACTAAATCAAACAAATCAACTAAATCAAACAAATCAACTAAATCAAACAAATCAACTAAATCAAACAAATCAACTAAATCAAACAAATCAACTAAATCAAACAAATCAACTAAATCAAACAAATCAACTAAATCAAACAAATCAACTAAATCAAACAAATCAACTAAATCAAACAAATCAACTAAATCAAACAAATCAACTAAATCAAACAAATCAACTAAATCAAACAAATCAACTAAATCAAACAAATCAACTAAATCAAACAAATCAACTAAATCAAACAAATCAACTAAATCAAACAAATCAACTAAATCATAAAAATCAACCAAATCAAACAAATTATCCAAATCCCTACCAAATCCATGAAATCGATTTCAAATCATCCAAATCAATTAAATCTTTCAAATCTCTACCAAATCAACTAAATCATTCAAATCTCTACCAAATCAACTAAATCATTCAAATCTCTACCAAATCAACTAAATCATTCAAATCTCTACCAAATCAACCAAATCATCCAAATCAACCAAATCAACTAAATCATTCAAATCTCTACCAAATCAACCAAATCATCCAAATCAACCAAATCAACTAAATCATTCAAATCTCTACCAAATCATCCAAATCTCTACCAAATCAACCAAATCATCCAAATCTCTACCAAATCAACCAAATCCTTCAAATCTTTACTAAATCAGCCAAATCAATTTCAAATCAGCCAAATCAATGAAATCAATTTTGCGAAAATTCCTTTTAGCGAGTTCTTAATTTCACTAAATCATGCATATATTAATCTAGGGGACTGAAATTGTCGACATTAAATGAAAAAGACAAGTTGGGAAAACCAAAATATTACCTCTCCGTGTCAAGAAGATTATATAAACTTAAGTATCCAATGAAAACGTTATTATGTTTCTGAGTTGGGGTTTCCCATTTTTGTTGTTGTTTTGAAAAATATATCGCAATGCACGGGCCTTGATAGATATAGGAGGCAATGAATGAAATATATCACAATGCACGGGCCTTGATAGATATAGGAGGCAATGAAGGAAATATATCGCATGCACGGGCCTTGGTAGATATAGGAGGCAATGATAATCTCTCTCTTTGCACGAGAGGTTTATCTTTAATATTTAAATAAATATAATTATTTTTAATTATTTTAATCTTCAATAATTAACATTAATAATAGTTAAATAGTTTAAAATAAAGTTATACCTATTATCTTCTCAAACTTTGCTAATATTGACGTTTAAAGTGAAGGGTACCCCTCTTGCCCGCTTTTTTCAAATTTGGGGTATATATACGATTCGTTTCCATTATAATAGTAAGGAAAAAGCGCAATTGCGAAACCTCTGGTGGTCGATCCCACCTTATGGAGGCTAGACGTTTCTCGTAACCCTAGCTGATCGCCGCGTATATCCTAAAACCAAACGATGATAATGGAGTAGTAGCCAATGATACAGATTGGTGTCTATGTGGAATAGACGGAAGACCAGTGGATGGTGGTGTTAGAAGCCAGTGTAAGTGCAGACTGGTGTCAATGTGGGATTGAGAAAGAACAGAAAATGGTGGTGATTAGAAGCCAGTGTAAGTGCAGACTGGTGTCAATGTGGGATTGACAAAGAACAGAAAATGGTGGTGATTAGAAGCCAGTAAGAACAGACTGGTGTCCGTGTGGGATGGACAAAGACCAGAAGATGGTGGTGTGAGAACTCAAGTAGAGGAGCCATTTCCGTGACTGTGAAAGCAGTTCAGAAATGACGAACACGTTTGCTCCGATACGCAAACTGCGAACGCGGTCACGTGGGTGTAACAACGGACAGACAGACAGACAGACACACACACAGACACGGCCGTTACAGAACCTCTCCTGGACTACGTCACACGGAGAGGTAAAAACAAGTATCAACAAGTAACATTAGTTTTAATTGTTCAAACATAATAAACAAATTATTTCAACTCTTTAAATTCAAATCATTAAAACATGGCAGCTGGTAAATAACCCCTTATTAATTAATTTAAACGTCATACGTGTTGTTTCCTATTCTCGTCCAATTTTCATTCTCTTGCTTTTGTCGATTCAACCGTTCGGTATACGGTGGTGCGGTCGCGACTTTTCAAAGGACCGAGGCACGGAGATCTTTTCGCCCGACTTAAGAACCGTCCGATGCGCGGAGGTGTTTACGCGACACTCGGACTCTCGGACACCTTATCCCTTTCAACCTTTTTCTACGACTGACGCGAAACAGTCTTTTTGCATTCTACTTCAAACAGGCATACGCCAAGAGAAGCACGTAGGCCACTTTTTGGTATGTGGCTTTGGCAATGCCAACGTGGCCAAACAAGTTCAGGGGTTTACCAGTAATGTCCAAACCAAATCATAAGATTTCAAATCTTGTACGCTATAAAGTGAAGCGACGGCCCCCTCGTATTAACTATTCCTTTAAAAAAGAAACGCAAGGCGCGTTTCATCGTTTTAGACTTTTAGTTTTGGAATATTTTTTTAGTTTTACTTTCATTTTTGGAAAAAATGTATCTCTACTGTGAATGCCACTGTTCAATTTTTAGTGGATATAACATAAATTCATTAATTCTTTTTTCATGAATCTTTAACACTAATTATTATAATACACCATTGTTAAATCTATTTTTACCTCTCCGAGTGACGTATGTCACGGAGAGGTTCTGTAACGATCGTGTGTGTCTGTGTGTCTGTCTGTGGGGGTGTGCATGTGTGTGTTTGTGGCCCCGGGTACACGAAAAACAAGCGTGGATAGAAACCGATTAAGACAAGATCTACTATCACCATGGCGCTCGAAATGTGAAGGAAATTGCGAACCAAAGTACTTTAGCGCTATCATATAATTTAACAGCAGTTTTCCTGGTTGCGGATAGACGTAAAACAAGCCTGTCGGGACCCTTCCCTTCAGTTGTAATCGGTTTTTAGCTATAAGTTTGAAAGAATTTTTCGATTACGTTCTGTGAGTGTGTATGTTGTGGATGTTAGATAGACGAAAAGACCTTCTTATCTAGATGTGGTGAGAACTTAATGTACATGTACCTAAACAGTTGGACCATCTCAGATGTTAATTTAGCAAGTCAGAAAAGCGTGTATTCAGATGAATTACAGCTTAATATTTTTGTAAGAGATGAGTACAAGTTGGGAATCCAAAATAAACCTCTCCAAGTCGAGACGCAATTTAGAGGCTATTTTTAAATATTTAAATAAATATAAATGATATTTATTAATTTAATCGTCATTAATTTACCTTAATTCTAGTTAAATCGTTTTAAGAAACTTTATTCCTAAAATCATTTTAAACATAGCTATTGTTGACGTTTGAACTCAAGCGTAAGCCTCTTTAATTTTTTTTGGAAATTTAGGGTATATAAGGCTACTGATTCACAATAATTGATAGGAAAACCCGCAATGACTCTGCAAAGCATATGAAACGCGCCTGCAATGATCCTGCAAAGAATCTGAAATGCACCTGCAATTATCCTACAAAGTATCTGAAACGCACCTGCAATGACCCTACAAAGAATCTGAAATCCACCTGCAATGATCCTGCGATGTATCTGAAATGCACCTGCAATGATCCTGCGAAGTATCTGAAACGCGTCTGCAATTATTCCACAAAGTATCTATATCGCGCCTGCAATTATCCTTCAAAGTATCTGTAACGCGCCTGCAATGATCCTACAAAGAATCTGAAACGCGGCTGCAATGACCCTGCAAAGTATCTGAAACGCACCTGCAATTATCCTACAGAGTATCTGAAATGCTCCTGCGAAGTATCTGAAACGCGGCTGCAATGATCCTACAAAGTATCTGAAACGCACCTGCAATGATCCTACAAAGTATATGAAAAGAGCCTTCAATTAATCTAAAAAGTATCTGAAACGCGCCTGCAATTATCCTACAAAGTATCCGAAATACGCCTGCAATGATCCTAAAAAGTATCTGAAACGCGCCTGCAATGATCCAAAAAAGTATATGAAAAGCGCTTGCAATATTCCTACAAAATATATGAAAAGCGCCTGCAATTATCCTACAAAGTATATGAAAAGCGCCTGCAATTATCCTACGAAGTATCTGAAATGCTCCTGCAATTATCCTAAAAATTTCTGAAAAGTACCTGCAATTATCCTACAAAGTATCTGAAACGCGCCTGTAATTATCCTACGAAGTATCTGAAGTGCGGCTGCAATGAACCTAAAAATTATCTGAAAAGCACCTGCCATTATCCTTAAAAAGTATCTGAAACGCGCCTGCAATTTTCCTACAAAGTATATGAAACGCTCCTGAAATTATCCTGAAAAGTGTCTGAAATGCGCCTGCAATTATCCTACAAAGTATATGAAAAGCAACTGCAATTATCCTACAAAGTATATGAAAAGAGCCTGCAATTATCCTAAAAAGTATCTGAAACGCGCCTGCAATTATCCTAAAAAGCATCTGAAAAGCACCTGCAATTATCGTACAAATTAAAGTATCTGAAACGCGCCTGTAATGGTCCGTAAAAGTATCTGAAACGCGCCAGTAATGATCCTGAAAAGTATCTGAAACGCGCCTGCTATTTTCCTACAAAGTATATGAAAAGCGCCTGCATTTATCCTGCAAAGTATCTGACATGCGCCTGCAACTATCCTAAAAATTATCTGACATGCGCCTGCAACTATCCTAAAAATTATCTGAAACACGGCTGCAATGATCCTGCAAAGTATCTGAAACGCGGCTGCAATGACCCTGCAAAGTATCTGAAATGCGCCTGCAATTATCCTGAAAAGTATCTGACAAGCACCTGCAATTATCCTACAAAGTATCTGAAACGCGCCTGTAATTATCCTACAAAGTATATGAAAAGCGCCTGCAATTATCCTACAAAGTATATGAAAAGAGCCTGTAATTATCCTAAAAAGTATCTGAAACGCGCCTGTAATTATCCTACGAAGTATCTGAAGTGCGGCTGCAATGAACCTAAAAATTATCTGAAAAGCACCTGCCATTATCCTTAAAAAGTATCTGAAACGCGCCTGCAATTTTCCTACAAAGTATATGAAACGCTCCTGAAATTATCCTGAAAAGTGTCTGAAACGCGCCTGCAATTATCCTACAAAGTATCTGAAACGCGCCTGTAATTATCCTACAAAGTATATGAAAAGCAACTGCAATTATCCTACAAAGTATATGAAAAGAGCCTGCAATTATCCTAAAAAGTATCTGAAACGCGCCTGCAATTATCCTAAAAAGCATCTGAAAAGCACCTGCAATTATCGTACAAATTAAAGTATCTGAAACGCGCCTGTAATGGTCCGTAAAAGTATCTGAAACGCGCCAGTAATGATCCTGAAAAGTATCTGAAACGCGCCTGTAATGGTCCGTAAAAGTATCTGAAACGCGCCAGTAATGATCCTGAAAAGTATCTGAAACGCGCCTGCTATTTTCCTACAAAGTATATGAAAAGCGCCTGCATTTATCCTGCAAAGCTTCTGACATGCGCCTGCAACTATCCTAAAAATTATCTGACATGCGCCTGCAACTATCCTAAAAATTATCTGAAACACGGCTGCAATGATCCTGCAAAGTATCTGAAACGCGGCTGCAATGACCCTGCATAGTATCTGAAATGAGCCTGCAATTATCCTGAAAAGTATCTGACAAGCACCTTCAATTATCCTACAAAGTATCTGAAACGCGCCTGTAATTATCCTACAAAGTATATGAAAAGCGCCCGCAATTATCCTACAAAGTATATGAAAAGAGCCTGTAATTATCCTAAAAAGTATCTGAAACGCGCCTACAATTATCCTAAAAATTATCTGAAAAGCACCTGCCATTATCCTAAAAAGTATCTGAAAAGCACCTGTAATTATCGTATCTGAAACGCGCCTGTAATGGTCCTTAAAAGTATCTGAAACGCGCCTGTAATGGTCCTTAAAAGTATCTGAAACGCGCCTGCAATTTTCCTACAAAGTATATGAAAAGCGCCTGCATTTAGCCTGCAAAGTATCTGACATGCGCCTGAAACTATCCTAAAAATTATCTGACATGCGCCTGCAACTATCCTAAAAATTATCTGAAACGCGGCTGCAATGATCCTGCAAATCATCTGAAACGCGGCTGCAATTATCCTACAAAGTATCTGAAACGCGCCTGCAATGATCCAAAAAAGTATCTAAAACGCGCCTGCAATTTTCCTACAAAGTATATGAAACGCGCCGGCAATGATCCTGAAAAGTATATGAAACGCGCCTGCAATTTTCCTACAAAGTATATGAAACGCGCCGGCAATGATCCTGAAAAGTATATGAAACGCGCCTGTAATGGTCCTGAAAATTATATGAAACGCTCCTGCAATTTTCCTACAAAGTATCTGAAACGCGCCTGTAATGATCCTGAAAAGTATCTGAAACGCGCCTGCTATTTTCCTACAAAGTATATGAAAAGCGCCTGCATTTATCCTGCAAAGTATCTGACATGCGCCTGCAACTATCCTAAAAATTATCTGACATGCGCCTGCAACTATCCTAAAAATTATCTGAAACACGGCTGCAATGATCCTGCAAAGTATCTGAAACGCGGCTGCAATGACCCTGCATAGTATCTGAAATGAGCCTGCAATTATCCTGAAAAGTATCTGACAAGCACCTGCAATTATCCTACAAAGTATCTGAAACGCGCCTGTAATTATCCTACAAAGTATATGAAAAGCGCCTGCAATTATCCTACAAAGTATATGAAAAGAGCCTGTAATTATCCTAAAAAGTATCTGAAACGCGCCTACAATTATCCTAAAAATTATCTGAAAAGCACCTGCCATTATCCTAAAAAGTATCTGAAAAGCACCTGTAATTATCGTATCTGAAACGCGCCTGTAATGGTCCTTAAAAGTATCTGAAACGCGCCTGTAATGGTCCTTAAAAGTATCTGAAACGCGCCTGCAATTTTCCTACAAAGTATATGAAAAGCGCCTGCATTTATCCTGCAAAGTATCTGACATGCGCCTGAAACTATCCTAAAAATTATCTGACATGCGCCTGCAACTATCCTAAAAATTATCTGAAACGCGGCTGCAATGATCCTGCAAATCATCTGAAACGCGGCTGCAATTATCCTACAAAGTATCTGAAACGCGCCTGCAATGATCCAAAAAAGTATCTAAAACGCGCCTGCAATTTTCCTACAAAGTATATGAAACGCGCCGGCAATGATCCTGAAAAGTATATGAAACGCGCCTGTAATGGTCCTGAAAATTATATGAAACGCTCCTGCAATTTTCCTACAAAGTATCTGAAACGCGCCTGTAATGATCCTGAAAAGTATCTGAAACGCGTCTGTGATGATCCTGAAAAGTATCTGAAACGCGCCTGTGATGATCCTGAAAAGTATCTGAAACGCGTCTGCAATTATCGTAAAAAGTATCCGAAACACGCCTGCAATTATCCTACAAACTTAGCAATTTCTGACTGTAACATGCATACAATATATTTGGAAGGTACAGTACTTGTAATGAGCCTACAAACATCCTGATTTCTTACGGGAGTTACTATTTCCCTCTGTTTTCTAGCTGTAAGTTAACTATTTTATGACTCTAAATTTTGTATACTGTTGTACTGAGTTTTCCAACGGAAGATATTTTTTCTGCAAAACGTCTAAAATGTTCTGCATTGCTCTCTGGAATCACCTTAATTTTGTCTGAAATTGAACATTTTTCAGGTTTATTCCAGTATTTTTCCAGAATATTCCAGTTTATTTGCAATATATTGCAGATTCTAAAAAATCTAATTAACAGCAAAAATGCAGCCGTAAATTTTTGTACGGGAAATACCCGTGAACCAAATTAAATGCCTGAAGTAACAGATATTAAATTTTCACTTTTGAACCCATGATTATAAAACATCAATTATTTTAAAAAATTCTTATCTTAGTTTTTTAACCCAAATTATAAGGGATACTAGCTTGATACTACGTTTTACTTTCGACTGACATGGTCTTTAAGAAGGTTCAAATACTTGCATATCTGAAAAAATGAGATTTATGAGTTTAATTTTTATATTTTTAAATGGGAAATGTTGGGAAGCGGAAAGTAACAATAGGCAGTTTGATTGTGATGTTGATATTAGTGTCGATAAGATCTGTTGATTGATCAGGATCTTTTGAGAGCTATACATTACGTGAATTTTTGAAACTTTAAAAACTTTCAAATTAAAGAACACTTTTTGTTTTGATACCTTTTTTTATTTATCAGCTATTAACATTTTTCTGTCCATTTTATTCCCCTTTTAGGGCTCAACCAAATTGTAAATATTTGAGAGAAAATAAATGGAAAACGCGTATTATTTTAAAATGATATATGTGTCATGTTAAAATATTTTTACTAAAGTAATTTTGGTGAAAAAAACTAAGATAAGAATTTTTTAAAATAATTGATGTTTTATAATCATGTGTTCAAAAGTGAAAATTTAATATCTGTTACTTCAGGCATTTAATTTTCTACACTTATCTCTTACTTTTCCCTTCTTTGTCTATACAAAGACAGTTTTTATTAATATCTGTTACTTCAGCCTTAATATTAATTAAAATAGTTTAGAAACCTTAGGAGAGAAAACGTTTTAGGGCGTTGCACTTACATTAGTTAAAGCTTTTGAACTGACCAAGCATCTATTACATAACTTCAAACCTCACTGCTTGACTTGACAATCAACGTCCAGTCAAACTAAAATTGCTTTCCCGTCATTTTCACATGCAAATCACAGAGCAAGCGGTAGTTATACCACAAAAAGATTAAGTAGACCTGAGCATTCCATAGATCTGAGCACCAACAGATGTCAAAGAATTGTGCACCAACACAAGTCATATGCTTATCGGCAGTCTAGCTTAATTACGCGCCATCGGTAATCTAGCTTAATTACGCGCCATCGGTAATCTAGCTTAATTACGCGCCATCGGTAATCTAGCTTAATTACGCGCCATCGGTAATCTAGCTTAATTACGCGCCATCGGTAATCTAGCTTAATTACGCGCCATCGGTAATCTAGCTTAATTACGCGCCATCGGTAATCTAGCTTAATTACCCGCCATCGGTAATCTAGCTTAATTACCCGCCACCGGTAATCTAGCTTAATTACCCGCCACCGGTAATCTAGCTTAATTACCCGCCATCGGTAATCTAGCTTAATTACCCGCCATCGGTAATCTAGCTTAATTACCCGCTCCCGGAAATCTAGCTTAATTACCCGCCATCGGTAATTTAGCTTAATTACCCGCCACCGGTAATCTAGCTTAATTACCCGCCACCGGTAATGTAGCTTAATTACCCGCCACCGGTAATCTAGCTTAATTACCCGCCATCGGTAATCTAGCTTAATTACCCGCCATCGGTAATCTAGCTTAATTACCCTACACCGGAAATCTAGCTTAATTACCCGCCACCGGTATTCTAGCTTAATTACCCGCCAACGGTAATCTAGCATAGTTACCCGCCATCGATAATCTAGCTTAATTACCCGCCATCGGTAATCTAGCTTAATTACCCGCCACCGGTAATCTAGCTTAATTACCCGCCACCGGTAATCTAGCTTAATTACCCGCCACCGGTAATCTAGCTTAATTACCCGCCACCGGTAATCTAGCTTAATTACCCGCCACCGGTAATCTAGCTTAATTAACCGCCACCGGTAATCTAGCTTAATTACCTGTAATCGTTAATCTAGCTTAATTACCTGTAATCGTTAATCTAGCTTAATTACCTGTAATCGTTAATCTAGCTTAATTACCTGTAATCGTTAATCTAGCTTAATTACCTGTAATCGTTAATCTAGCTTAATTACCTGTAATCGTTAATCTAGCTTAATTACCTGTAATCGTTAATGTAGCTTAATTACCTGTAATCGTTAGTCTAGCTTAATTACCTGTAATCGTTAGTCTAGCTTAATTACCTGTAATCGTTAGTCTAGCTTAATTACCTGTAATCGTTAATCTAGCTTAATTACCTGTAATCGTTAATCTAGCTTAATTACCTGTAATCGTTAGTCTAGCTTAATTACCTAAAATCATTTAGTTTTTGCAACGAAAGGGAGTAAAATCAGATAAAAGTCCGCGGTAAAACAGCGTATGTGCAAGAGTGGCTTTTAGTCTTTGAGCTAGTTAAGATTTCGAGTAACAACACGGGCACCAGATTTAAATGTTATTTTCGAAAAGATGGGTGCCTTAGATGTATGGGAAAAATTGGTGTGGGGTTCTATCGCCCAGCTATTCAAAATGGCGGCCATTCCAAGATGGCCGCCAGAGGGGTTCTTAAATGACACATATCTCCGCTGCTATTGGACGGATTTCCATGCGGGCTTTACCAAACGAATGACAATGAAACGTTCTATTATTAACCTTCTATGATAAATTTTAATTTGTTGCGCCATCTAGCGGAAATTTTCCCAAAATAGGAATTTATGCTTTTTTAGATCTATATATTGATGTCCTATAAGGACAATTGCTGAAACGTAATTATTAAAACGACCTTCAATCGAAAGCTGGCATTCTTATCTACGTTTTCATGTAAGTGTGAGCTATCTGACGCAAATAGGAGCAGAGTTATAAAAACAATCGTCCAAGGGGGCTTAGTTTTAAATTTTTTATCGAGCCATTTTTAGTGTTATACGCTATATTCTAGTAGCTTACAGTGTATGTTGAAATTTTGTTCGTGCTTTGTTAAATTCCCTGGTTCCCGGGCTAAGGGTCATAAAAACTCAAGCTATAATTCTCTGTGTGGTGTTAGACGAGGGGCTGGTCACTCGGCGTAATCAATGTAAACGCTGTACCTTTGACTGTACTATGGGATTTCGGATAGTTTTATAAAGTCCCTGCCTTTGACAGAGTTAACCGTAATCTAAGAGTTGTCAGTCCCTCGGTGTAAGGTTTGTAGGGAATGAGTCAGCGAATACCCAACAGTGTTTAAATTTGGTTTTTGTTTTTCACTTTGCGAGTGCGCGGGTGAGTTAAAGTTGATATTTCTTTACACAGTGGAGTCACCATGTCAAAATCTCGCGAAAAAAGTAATACCGTTTGCATAATTTGTAACAAAAGTTCAACACTTAGTGAGCATCTAAGTAGCCCTCAAGATTATAAATCGTGGGAAACTTTTTGTGACGCTGCAAGAATTAGAGATTTTGAACCCATTATTATTCTTTCAAGGGACCCATCAAGTTCCATACCTGATGTATTTTACCATAGGAAATGTAGGGCTAGTTTCACATCTAAAACAAACCTTACAATAATTGAAAAACAAAAAGCTTCGACTTCTCAAGATAGTTCTTCGGCGAACGATAAGCCAAGACGATCTTCAAGGCAAGGTGCGTCAGGAGCCACAGTTCTTCAAAGAATTGGCATATTTTGTGAAAAAACGAAGTATTTGAAAGGTCAAAACTCTCGGGAAGGTTTAGTACAATCTGTAGACTTAAGAGCGGATGAAACTCTACGAGCAATTGCCATCGAGAGATGTGATGAAAGAATATTAGCCATTACGTCGAGAGAAATTGTCGCTGCAGAAGCTCATTATCATAAAACATGTTACAGACAATACACGCGTAAAACTGCCAGTACGTCAGTGGATAAATCGGAGGAAGCAGAAGAAAGTGATGATTACCAAAAAACTGAAAAGGAATCTCTTGTACAATTGTATCATTGCCTTAGATATGAAATATTTTTGGATGAACCAGTCTGCTCAATGATAGATATTACGAGCAGGATGGTATCATTTATGGAAAAAAAACGGAATTAGAAACTGTGAAGTATCAGAGTCAACCAAAAAACACTTGCGAAGAAAAATTGAAGCCGAATTTGGAGGCTCCTTACATTTTTTACTATAAATCGAAGGGTCTTTGTCAGACAAGATAGTCCATCTTTAGAAAAGCTTTTACCATATTTTGTTAGCCTTAAGATGAAATATGAGGACAGCATAAATACAGAAATGTCCAAGTCAAATTTTCAAAAGATAGCCCTCTCTCTCCGAAATGAGATAAAAGCGTCACTTCCAGAGCAGCATTGGCCACCCCAACCTCAAGAACTTAACTCAGATTACTTGACAGTTCCTCAAAACCTAATGAAATTTATAACTGACTTGCTTTCTGGAACAAACACCTTAACATCTGATCGAGTAAAACGGTTGTCATGGTCTATTTCTGAAGACATTGTTTATGGTGTAGCAATGGGACAAGTATTTGCCCCAAAGCATATTTTACTGGCGTTTGCAGTGAATACCTTGACAGGCAACGCCGAATTAATTAAAACTCTAAATAGACTGGGTCACACTTTGTTCATATTCTAAATTAGAAGAAATTGACACCGCACTTTGTATTGAAAAGCTGGAAATATCTGACAGTGTACCGCTTCCTAACGGGATTTATCCTAACGTTCCCACAGTACTGGCATTTGACAATATTGATAGACTAGAAGAGGTACTTAGTGGTTCAGGAACTTCGCATCGTGTGAACGGGATTATTGTTCAACCCGTATCAGATTGATGCCTTCCGCCAAGGCTTTTACCTCAACTTTCGAAACAAGACAAAAAGAGAACCATTCATAATGCAGATAAACCTCTTGATTCCTACTACGTTCGAAAAAAGGAAAGGTCCATTACCGATAACAGGGGTAAATAACGAAAGGAGTTAGAGACGCTAGCTTCCATAGTGTAGAATACAGTGGGACTTTCAAACGTAGACACAGAAAAGAGATAACGCCTCGGTCGCGCCGTCTATAATTCAAAATAAGTATGATATTTTCCAACCAATAGCGTGGCAGCAAAGTTTCGAAAGTCATGCTGGGATATCCATTTTCTCCTGTCTGCTAGTGTTCGTCTGCTTACGACTGAGTGAGAATTAGGCTTAGAGTAAAGTTTATTCATTAAGGTGCACTTGAATTAGAAACATGCAACTTTAAAGTTGGTAAATTCCTCATTCGACAATGAAATGGAATTAAATGTCGTTTTTGCATCCTTCAATACAGTTTTAGTTGTTTTAATTTTTTTAGTCACAGATACAGTCGATGATCCTGATCCCACAGTCCCCACTGGCACTGACTCGGAAAAATCACTAAGCCTTGGCCAGGGATGTTTGATATATCGACACTCTATAGGGATCGGCCTCTTCCTATACCCGTAATGTTAAAAAAAGGGGCAAGTTTTTGAGGCCGACGACAGCGCCATCTGAATTGCGGGAGCATCGTAACTAGCTGATGATTCGTCTGCTAGTAGTACTGCCCCTCTGCGAGGCCTATAAAAGTTTAAAAACAACGATGAAGAGAGTTATGTTCGGAATTAAAACATGAACGAAAACAACGAGAAGCTTATTTATTTGTATGAAATTTCATAGTTATACGTCAGTGAGTAGTAGTTAATTGATATTAAACTTAGTATAAATAGGTGAATGTTTTCATTTTAGTGTTGAATTTTCTGTTTAGGAAACTTAAAAAGGGATAATCTTGGATATTTTACTTTGCTCCACAGTTAGGAACCGAACAAAAAGTTCCAGGCATTTAAAAAAATATTTTAATTTACAAATAGTTTTCAGTTTAAAAGAGTGAAAAGGTATGGAAAAGGCAATTTTGAGATAACTCGTTGAAATTGCGCGGCCAATCTTTCGTAATTTGCGCCTTTTTTATTTCAACCAATCAGTAAATCATTTTCTTCCCACCTTTGAATTTCTCGTGACTTGACGTCATGAATATAGTTACGCTTCTCCCTGACACCAGGCGTCCGATTTTTGAGACGGCTCACTTTTTTACCCCAACTTTTCTCAAGAGAGGCCGATCCCTATAGAGTGTCGAGTGTCGATATATCAAACATCCCTGCCTTGGCTCACTGGGCCGACTCTGTAACCGCGCACTTACGGCAAAACAAGTTTGAACACATTTTGAGGATTTCCCCGGCTTCAAATTGCAAATTGTTGACTTATCTTTCTTCTTTAAATCGCTGTTTACTCGCGATTGAATATTATAATTATGTTGGGTTGATTTATGAGACGACTTCACAACATCGACACCCACCATTTTACTTTACCCAGAATACCTTGCGGCGCGAGATTTTAAGGCAAAACTTTTAAGGTTCTGGTCTTATTTACAATACAGTTCCAAAGATGGCACTACGTTAGTTACAAATTCTATGACGTTTCAAGGTCCCACTGTATTCTACACTACGGAAGCTAGCGTCTCTAACTCCTTTCGTTATTTACCCCTGCCGATAAGAGCCATGGATATTACTTTTCGCACTAAGGAGCTAGTTTTTCAAGCGCAGGTCAAAGATTTAATATGGATTATGGTTCGAGACATTGATTCTGTTAATCAAACTATAAGCGCTTGGACGGGATTTAATATATTAACCAGAAACAACGTAATGGTCACTCCCGATTCAATTGGATATTTACCCACAATTAACGCTCCTGCAACTGAACTGGCCACTGTCCAAGAGGTTCTGCGCAATTGCTTGGAAATAAAACGCACGTTAAACTTGAGTGCCATTGCGGTTGTTTTTGACCAGGCTTTATACGCCAAAGCCACTGAAATAATGTGGGCTAATCAAGACCAATACAACAGTATTTTTTAAATGATGGGAAACTTTCATACCATTTGCAACTTTATGTCAAGTATTGGTAAAATGTTCGGCGATGCTGGGCTTCGCGATGTAGCGGTTGAATCTGGAGTAATCGCGGAAGGCTCGATTAATAAAGTCCTAGAAGGAAAGCAGTACAACCGTGCTGTCCGTTTTCATAAATTGATGTTTGAAGCCCTCATGAGAGTAGCATGGCGAGGTTTCATTTCAAGAACGAAAAGTAAAAGCCCGGAATCCGCCGAATTACTGGAAAAAGGTTATGACGCTCTCTCAGAAGTTCATCGCAACACTTGTCACGAAATGTATACGACTGCAGTTTCTAACCAATCTTGCGATACAATCATCCAAGAATTTATTGACTATCTAGATACTTTCCTCAACCAAAGGGGTGACCTATCAAAATTTTGGATGATTTACTTAGATATGGTTGGCGTTCTTCTCCAACTACTTCGAGCTGATAGGGAAGGTGATTGGTACCTCCACTTATCAGCCATTCGTGAAGTCATTCCTTGGTCCTTCGCCATGGACAAAGTGAACTACTCAAGATATCTGCCTTACTATTACGCAGCTATGACTCAACTCGAAAACACTTGTCCTGAACTATATGAACATTTTAGAAACGGAGGATTTTCAGTTCAGTTACGTAAAGTCAACCCTTTCGGTAAAATCGCCGTGGATCAGACAACCGAGGAAACTGTCAATAAGGACACACAAACGGCAGGGGGAACCCGGGGTTTTAGCCTGAAACCTGGAACAGTAGCCCGATACTACCTTACCGCGGAACAGAGAGCATCTGCATTAAGACAACTAAGGGAACAAATCAATACACAAAACACGGCTTTTTCTCATCCTGATCTACAAGAGCCACGGATAAAAAGAGATGAAGAAGCCGTTACTTCAATCACAGACATACTGGAGAACAACTGGACCAATCCTTTTGGGGAAGATCCTTCAGATGTTATAAGCATTTCCACTGGTACTTAAGCTTCTCTGGATGTAGCAACTGATCTTTTGTCTGCTAGGGAGAAAGGCGAAGCAGCATATCGATATTTTCAAGATAATCACTTGTCAAAAGGAACAGGCTTCTACGATCCCTTTAAAAAGTTGAAATTGAAAACATTCACCGCTATGAAGAAACCTATAGCCAAAGGGAAGAACATGGAAATTACTTTGAAAGCTGACCATAGGCTCTTTGCAAATATGGTTCTCATATCAGAAAGTCGGAAATTAGACATGCAAGATGTTTTCAGTCATCCACTATGTTCTTTGCCTTGGACTTTAGCAAATGCCGACGGAACGATGAAGAAAACTAACAAAGCAGTCTTGTCAAATTATCTGGAAAGTAAAATAGCACCCGTTTCCGTGGTTCCTTGCCCAAAAACTACAATAATTGACGCAATGGCTCTAATTCAAAAACTTCAAGGCGAAAACCACACATTTGGCGAACTTTCGGATAAAATATTTTCGCAAATTCTTCATGTTGCTCGAGACAGTGACCGAGTAGACGTAGTTTTTGACGTTTACAAAATGAATTCAATCAAATCCATGGAAAGAGCTAAAAGAGGGTCACAAGAAGGAATAGCGTTCGGTCAAATTCGACCAAATCATAAAATCAAAAATTGGCGTAGGCTATTAACGTGTGACGAAAGAAAAAACAACCTAATAGAATTTCTCGCACTCAGCTGGCAAGACCAGAAGAGAAGGGAAAAATTAGGCAATAAGAAATTGTACGTGGCGCATATGGGAAAATGCAATGAACTGACCAAAGACAATATACAAGAGATTGAAGATTTAAACACCAATCAAGAAGAGGCAGACACTCGCTTAGTACTACACGCCAAACATGCCGGAAAATTATACCCAAACGTCATTTGTGTTTCCGACGACACTGATGTTTTAGTTCTATTCCTGGCCTTCAATCTTGAAATGAACACTAATGTTTTTTAATGAGAGGCCAAAAATCAAAAGTCAGAATTCTAGATGTTTCAAAATTAGTCAATGCAATAGGAGTTGAAACGTGCAACGCATTGATAGGTCTTCACGCCTTTACCGGCTGTGATACCGTTAGCGCTATGGCAGGTCACGGCAAATTAAAGGCACTAAAGATTATTTCCAAAAATGAGAAATACAGAAGAACCATACATGGTCTCGGTGCAAAGTGGAACCTTGATGAAAATATCTTTGACGAAATTCAAAAACTAACGTGCCAAATATATTGCAATAACACAAAGGTGACAGATGTCAATACACTGAGGTACCAGATATTTCGTACCAAGAAAGGAAATGTCGAATCGGGGCAATTGCCGCCATGCGCGGATACGCTTAGGCAGCACACTTTAAGAGCGAATTACCAGGCTGCAATTTGGAAGAGAAGCCTCGAAGCATTTGCTGACATTCCGGACCCAACAGATGGTTACGGGTGGACAAAGGGCGAGGAAGGACTGGACATTCTTTGGATGACTGGCGCACCAGCTCCAGATATAGTGCTATCTCTAATGGGTTGCAAATGCACGCGTGTTTGCCGTCCAAACGATTGTACATGTATATTAAATAATTTGAAATGTACTGCAGCTTGCAAAAATACAAATTGCACAAATATGGTCGAAGAAGAAGATATGTATCTACGAGACCCTAAAGACACTGATTCTTCGGATAGTGAAGACGACTGAGAAATATACCAGCGTTTGGTTTCATGAAAGAGAAAAATAAAATTGCTCTTACTTTCCTTGATATAAAATGTTTCTTTAAATAAGCTTACTATCAGAATTAAATTCACCAGAGAAAGGTTTTTATAGTACTAGCAGAAGTACTAGCTTATTCAAGATAGATATGGATTCTATTCAGTTTTGGAGTAATGGAATATAGTAGGGTTGTAAATTTTCCGGAAAAATAAAACGCGGAAAATTTTCCGGAAATTTTTCCGGAAAATTTCCCTCTTCGCGGAAAATTTTCCGCTAATCGGAAAAATATAAAGCTAGCAGTTATGTGAGCTTTGAGTCAATTTATCTAACTTTTAAAGATTTAAAACATTCTCCAGTTATTTTGCCATCTTTAGTAGATCTATTAAAGTACCACCAAATATTAGTGGTTGATTTTCCCATAATTTGTGACTTTAAACAGGGTTAACAAACTTAATAACATTAACAACATTATAGAGCTCGGCATTTTCGATCAATTATCCACAAATTGGTGGATAACCGATTATTTATAAACAAATTTGTGGATTACAATACGATTTAACATGTAAGTTCTGAGGATAATTTTCGTGTATGGATAAAGATAAAATAAAGTGGATAATTGATCGAAAATGCCGAGCTCTACAACATAACACCTCGTTTCCCATACAATGACGCAGACGATCACTATCCTTTATACCTGATAATTTTAGTTTCACTTGGGTCTCTTAACGGTTAGGTCTCGACTCTCTAACGCCTTATACCGTCATAAGAGCAAACAGTAACCCTATGCATGCAAGCGATAGCAAATGAGTGAGCTTTTCCTATAGAGAATAGGGGTCACTAGACTCTGTGCCCTTGGACAATTTTTTACCCCTCCGAATTCACCTAAAACAAAATAGTGAATGTTTTGAAAAGAAAGGCAATTGAAAAATTTTAAAGTTTTAACTTTTTAATTGAAAAACCGGTAGCGGAAAAATACGGAAAATTTTCCGGAAAAATATAGCTCGGTCATTTTCCGGAAAATTTTCCGAGCGGAAAATTTTCCGCGGAAAATTTTCCGACTTACAACCCTAGAATATAGTAATTACATTTTTAATTTTGTACAGAACGTCTAAGCCCCCCAAGACAAATGTTTTTATAACTCTGCTCCTTTTTGCGTCAGATAGCTCAATCTTACATGAAAACGTAGATAAGAATGACTGCTTTCGATTGAAGGTCGTTTTAATAATTACGTTTCAGCAATTTTCCTTATAGGACAAAAATATATAGGTCTGAAAAGCATAAAATCCTATTTTGGCAAAATGTCCGCTAGATGGCGCCACAAGTTAAAATTTATTATAGAAGGTTAATAATAGAACGTTTCATTGTCATTCTTTTGGTAAAGCCCGCATGGAAATCCGTCCAATAGCAGCGGAGATATGTGTCATTTAAGAACCCCCCTGGCGGCCATCTTGGAATGGCCGCCATTTTGAGTAGCTGGGCGATAGAACCCCACACCAATTTTTCCCATACATCTAAGGCACCCATCTTATCGAAAATAACATTTAAATCTGGTGCCCGAGTTGGTACTCGAATTCCTCATTTAGCCATCTGGCCGACGGACTATTTCTCCTCGGCTTTATCCACGGTAAAACTTCGTAAGTCCAACAGTATGACATATAGGGTGCAACAACTTAAGTCAAAGCGTGATTAAAAAACATGAAATTTAGCACTTAATTTTTCTCAAAAACCTTAAAAATGGTCCTAGAAAATGGTTTATATTTTGATATACAACCGTTCCCAAACGTAACAAACGAATATTTCATTTCAAAAGGGTGACCACAAAATGACTAAATTTGAGAAAAACTCCATGTTTTTTCTATGGGAAAATTTAACTTTTTCACCAAAAGGGCTGAATCATTTTATGGAAATGAAAACCACCCTTAGCAAGTTTATTTTTTATAAAATTAACTAATAGGTGGATCTTTTTGAAATTTTAACCACATATTGAGGGCCCGAATTGTAGTTCTGTGGAATATTTTCAAAACAGTTGAATTTATACAAAAAAAGTTACATCCTAACAACATACATTAAGAGCAGTATGAAGTCTTATCTAAGAGAGCTATCGCTCTCCTAGAATAGGAAACTTCCCGGTTTCTACTCCCTTTAAAATCACGGGAAACGCTGGGTAGCTTAGCTAGACTACAAGACGATACCAACAATTAAATGAATTCTAGGTTGTTATGTAAAATTATATGGGATGAAGTAAATATTACAACCAGAGGGGTATCGTCCAGTCTTGTTCGTACGTGACCTGTCCCCAGCTTAGCTTCATTACACTGACGCGCGCACGCTCCTGTTGGTATCCACATTATTATTGTTAGTGAATATTCATTACTTATTTTGGTCTTTCATTTTGAAAAAAACGTAAATTAAACGATGAATTTTTCCTTTAATTGATAAGATACGATGAACTGAAAACGAATTCTAGGAAATATTTATTATATCGAAAGAGTTGCGCGTATCATTAAAAATTTCCAAGGATTGAAACGAGAGACGTTTCCAAGGGAATATGACCGGTCTCAATCGAACCGAAAAGGGAGTATGACCTATGCAACGTTGCACGAATTCATTATAAAACCAGGGATATTAGATGGTTTAAGAGGGATTCGAAGGCAGAGGGAAACGTTATCGGAGTGTCCTGCGCACTAGGGTCTACCGTATTTCTTAGTTTTTAATACTATTCAAGGAGACGGATTTTCCATTAGTAGTCATTCGAGTGGAAGGATGCGCAGCATTTTCGGGACGTCCTTAACGTGATTAGCGAATATTCGCCTTCTAACCCTAACCCCTATCGGCAATCTGCATAGTCGAGAATAAGGGAGAGAAGAAAAAATTTTAACCCTACATTGAACTTGAATGAAAAAAAATTTGGTTCACACGCTGTTACAGATATCACAAACATATTGATTGGTAAATATTCACCCACAACCAGCGCAGAACCTGTAAGCATGGTAATTCGCAATAGACAAACTCGATGGAACAAAGAGGGAAAAGCACGAGGGTAAAACTTTGCCTTACATCTCGCTTTTTGGCGCAAGCGCTGTAGTCTTTTCGTATCATGAGACTGCGCAGAGACGCCAATTTATCAACCCCCTTGTTTCTACCGACAATGAGAGTTGCCTTCCCCGTTTTTTACGTCGAAAAGGTCTATTGCGCATTTATCAAAAGCACACTTTTGGAAGAAGAGCGACATTAATTGCGCTTTTTCATTGGAGACAACAACAAAAATGGTACAGGATGAATAGTAAATATCAATCGATAGCCATTCAGGGACGTATTTTTGATATCTATGATGAGGGTTGCGGGGTGGAGGGGGAAATCAAAACGCAGCTCTACTTACAGCAGAGTGTATTGAAATTTTGCTAGGCTGTTGCGTTGATTTGGTCCCCAATTTTCCGTCTTCTCTTTGACGGGAAATATTCAATTTAAATGCCAAATTTTCCGTGAATGTTTTTCCGACCCCACCCCCAAAAATTAAGCCTTTGCTAAGCCTAATACTATTGACGCGATAAATTGGGTCCAAAGACCTTGGAATACATAACACTGCTTGACCCCACATAGCTTGTGTACTGCCAAGGGTGACTGATAATGCATGTTCCGAATATGACGTAGGTATTTCTAAATATAACAAATAGAACATTGTTGGGTTAGTACCAAAGGTCAATACCTACGGGAGATAAGGATTGATAAGATATAGACCTTTGGTGCTACCGAACATATAAAAAGAGAGTGTAACGCTGCAGGCGGGCAGTCTTGATTTAGTCACAATAAAGTTAACATTGGCAACCAACATGGTGCCAGAAGTCGGGTACGCGGAAACTTAACGTTCTCGCGTTTTAATCCATACCTAGTTTCGGAATTATACCCGCCGCCACGAATATGGCTGCCTCAAGTGTACCGGGGCCAAAGCCTGTAGAATGTGCCGTGGATGGCGCCGAGAATTTTGCCACCTTTCAAGAAGCTTTTGCTGACTACCGGATTGCCACTGGCCTCAACACAAAAACGGATGCCGTTCAGGTTGCAACTCTTCGCTCACTACTAGGAGACGAATGTCGGAAGGTACTCAAAACTCTAAATCTCTCAGCCGAATCTCAATCCATTACTGAGGGTATCCTTACCGCCTTAACCAACCAATTTACGTCGAGAAAAAACACGCTTTACCCGAGATTCTTGTTCCGTGCCGCTACGCAACAACCCTCCGAAACAATGGATCAATTTTACATCCGACTGAGAACTCTAGTCAAGGCCTGCAAGTATCGAAGTACTGAAATGGAAAACGACCTTGTCACCGATCAACTTGTTTTCGGTAGCCGCGATAAACAGACGAGGGCTGAACTCTTTCGAGCAGCCGATCTACCAACATTGACCGAAGCACTGGATGCACTACGAATCAGCGAAAGCGCCAACACCGAATTAAAACATGTCGAAGCGGAAAACACACACGCGCCATCCGAATCAGACAACATAAATTACGTACATCACCGACCACGGGCACAACGTTTGCCGTATCGACGTCCAGGTCATCAATACAAACGATATCCATCAACGAGGAGCAATTTTCGACATCGATCAAACTCCATTGAGAGTTCTTGTCAGTATTGTGGAACACAGCATTCAAGGGGAAGCTCCTGTCCCGCTTATGGGAAACGTTGCAACTTCTGCCAACGTCTTCACCATTTTGAATCCGTTTGTCGGACGAAGGGGCGACGATCAGTCAACTGTCTCGAAGACCACCAGCTGCGTCAGTCACCTGAAAGCGCATACAACGACCAAGAGCTTCTCCACTACGTACAAGAGCCAGTGTTGTCTGGTCACCATCAACTTGCCACAACGAGCCACGATAACCGGACGGAAGAAAATCGATACGATTCAGAAGAACTGTTTCACATAGAGGAAATATCCCTCGGTTTCAAGAAACCTCGTTCGAACGATGAAGTACATGCCGTGCAGACACAGGGCACCCGAAGAAAACTCTTCTGCGACCATCAGATCCACGAGGTGAACCAACAGCCCCAAACGTTACACTGCCAGTTTGATACTGGGGCCACATGCAACGTAATGAATCTGGCCGTCTTTCAAACTATTCAGCGCACTTCATCGGTATTCACCCCGACATCGTCCAAAGGCCTTACAAACTATGACAACTCAGTCATGCACCTTGTTGGAGAAACCACACTAACATGTCCCGTGGGGGAAAGGAAACAAAACCTGAATTTCAAAATCATCGAAGGGCCTCATAAACCGCCGCTGCTTTCAGCGACAACCTGCGTGGAGCTGGGACTAATTACGGTCAATGAGGTCTGTCACGTAGATGTACAGTCACGAGAGTCATCGATCATGACACAAGCCGCGATGACGGGCAGATCAATAATAAAGGAGTACATTGACGTATTCGAAGGTCTGGGTGAATTTCCGGGAGTCTATACGATTGAAATTGATAAGTCAGTGCCACCGGTTCAACACTTGCCACGCCGAGTGCCAGTCGCTCTTTTAAATCCTCTCAAGCAAAAATTTGACGAATTGGAAAGCAGAGGAATCATAGCAAAAGTAACAACACCTACCGACTGGATCAGTAGTCTTGTGATAGTACAAAAGAAGCAGAAGACAAAGATTCCTGGTGGACACGCCAAGAACTCGATAAGAATATGTATAGACCCTAAGGATCTAAATAAAGCCATCAAAAGGGCAAAATATCCAATGCCAGTTTTGGACGACATCTTACCAAGCCTAACAAATGCTAAAGTGTTGTCAGTACTGGACGCCAAAGACGGATTTTATCAGATTCGGTTGTCGGAGGAAAGTTCTTACCTCACCACCTTTTGGACACCGTTTGGACGATTCCGATATCTACGTATGCCGTTCGGAATATCGTCCGCGCCTGAGGAGTTCCAACGGCAAGTGTTGGAACTACTAGAAGGCCTACGAGGCGTATACGACATCCACGACGATATCCTAGTCGTAGGGTGTGGATCATCCATCGAAGATGCAATAACCGATCATCACCGGAATTTGAAAGCCTTACTTGCCCGAGCCCGGCAAGTGCTGGAACTACTAGAAGGCCTACGAGGCGTATACGACATCCACGACGATATCCTAGTCGTAGGGTGTGGATTATCCATCAAAGATGCAATAACCGATTATCACCGGAATTTGAAAGCCTTACTTGCCCGAGCCAGGGAGTGGAAGTTGAAACTAAATAAAGATAAAGTGCGCCTAGCACTTACGACTGTCACGTACATGGGCCATCAAATCACCCAGAGTGGAATCAAACCAGACCCCGCAAAAATTCAAGCGATTGTCGAGATGCCGGCACCGAAGGACAAAAAAAGCCCTCCAGGGGTTTTTGGGAAGCGTCAATTACGTTAGTCGTTTCCTCCCAGCGATGTCCACTGTCAATGAGCCGCTCAGACAACTGTTAGAGAAGGACACGTTGTTTGCCTGGCAGGGTAGGCAAGAGTCTTCGTTCAAACAACTGAAGAAGATGTTAACGGAAGCACCAATCTTAGCGTATTACAATAACGGAACGGATGTCACGATTCAATGCGATGCTTCGGAATCGGGCCTAGGAGCCGTACTGTTGCAAGAAGGCCGTCCAGTGGCTTATGCCTCCAGAGCTTTGACGTCGAGCGAAATAAACTACGCTCAAATAGAAAAGGAATGTCTCGGAATAGTGTTCGCCTGTGGCCGCTTTGAACATTACATAGGAGGCTGTAACAGAGTAGTAGTTGAAACGGACCACAAGCCTTTGATACCCATATTTACGAAACCACTACGTTTAGCGCCCAAGCGTCTGCAACGGATGTTATTACAACTACAGTCACGAAGCTTACACGTCCAATACAAACCGGGGCCAACTCTTCACATAGCGGATATGCTAAGTCGAAGTTTTCTGCCATACACGGGTCAATCGCAATCTCCAAACATTGACATTTACAACGTGGAAGAAGAAAATTTTCAAGATATAGCCTCTGTAGAGGCAGAACGGTATTTACCTGTAAGCTCCACCACACTGGAAGAGATACGAGCCGCTACGCAGAAAGATGACGTTCTACAGAAGCTCAAACAAGTCATCCTAAAAGGTTCGCAACAGGGACAAAAGGAACTTCCCGTCGAACTGCGATGTTTCTGGCACACAAGAGACGAGTATACAACTGATCAAGGAATCCTGTATAAAGGGCAAAGACTGATAGTTCCGGAAGCCGTTAGACAAACCATTTTGGAAAGACTCCACTACAGTCACCTGGGCTCAGCTGCGACCATTAGGAAAGGACGAGAAACCGTTTACTGGCCGGGAATCGAGAAGGAGATTGAAAACTATGTAGGCCGATGTAGCCCTTGCCAAATATTCTTAACGAAGCAGTATCGAGAACCACTGAAACCTTTCGAAATTCCAACACTCCCATGGCAAATGGTAGCGCAAGACATATTTACACTAAACGACGTCAACTATCTGGTCACCGTCGACTACTACAGTGGTCTCTGGGAACTCGACATCCTGAAAAACATGATGGCCGCGACATTAATCAACAACATCAGAGCTCATTTTGCTAGACACGGCGTCCCACAGGTGTTGATAACCGATAATGGAACGAACTTCGTCGGAAAAGAATATGCGGATTTCGACGCAAAATGGGGTTTCATTCACGTAACAACGTCCCCGTACCATAGTAAATCCAATGGGAAAGCAGATTCAACTGTCAAAATAGTGAAAAACCTTCTTAAGAAGGTCGAATTCGCGAAACAAGATGTAATGTAAGCGATTCTGGTATGGAGAAATACGCCGCAAAAAGACGGATCGACGCCAGCAAGAAGCTTTTTTCACGCCAAGTAAAAACACCAATACCAATGGCTCCAGAAAAACTACAACCAGCCGTCATAAGGAATGTCTCCCAAGTCATAGCGGAAAGACAGAGGAACATGAAGCGTTGGTATGACAAGGGCACACGAGCATTGCCAACGATTAAAAAAGGTCAAAGTGTCAAAATGGATCCAAGGAAACGGCATACACCATGGATAACTGCCACCTGCGAAGCTAAAGTTGGAACCAGGTCCTATCTTCTACGAACAGACAAAGGGTCTATTTTTAGACGAAACCGCCAAGACATTCGGATTGCTAAGTCACCTGTTCAGTCGATACAACTAAAAGACCAAACTGAACCGAACCTGAGTCACATAAGGAATCCATACTATGGATTTAGACCAAGAACAGTTATAAGCAACTACCGACGAGCCACATATCCCAAAAATCCAGTCTTTGATCCCGACGTTCGAGCAAATGTTCCTGACGACCAAGTCACTTTCCCTGACGTTCGAGTTAATATTCCTGACAATCAAACCATTGATCCTGATGTTCGAGTTGATGTTCCTGATGATTAAATCACTGACCCCATTGTTCGAATCAATGTATCTGACGATGCCACCCATCCTCATGGCCAAACCAATTTGCCAGATGATAGTCATGACTGTCCTAGGACGGAGATGGACAAGCAGCTGGCAGAGTCGGCCACCGAAACAAGACATTGTCTCCGGGACCGTAATAAAATCAAGTTACCCCAAAGGTATCAAGGAGGGACGGCAGAATATGAAAAGTGGACTTTTAAGAAAACTAAAATGTAGTGGACTTTCGGTGTTATAAATGTATATTATTTTGATTTGAAGTTTTAACTATAATGCAAATGTTACCTTAATTGAAATAATACTATGTTAGTTTAGTTGAAGTAATCCTGCTTTTGTTCAATTTTTAATAATTTTGGATTAACTAAATTTAAATGTTTTGCTTGTATCATTGTTAGTTATGCAAAGAGTTTTATTATAAAAAAAGCGAGATGTTGGGTTAGTACCAAAGGTCAATACCTACGGGAGATAAGGATTGATAAGATATAGACCTTTGGTGCTACCGAACATATAAAAAGAGAGTGTAACGCTGCAGGCGGGCAGTCTTGATTTAGCCACAATAAAGTTAACATTGGCAACCAACAAAAATTAAGCATAAAAATCCACAAATACCATCATAGGTATATTTATACCATCTGGGATTATATATACTTATGCCTATTATGATTTTTCGAGATAAAAATTATAATGAAAATAATACGGTTGGGAAAGTGTGAAACACTTTTACAGGTGTAGTAATTCCACATGGTTCCTGTTCCAGATGAAAAGACATGGTATTTTGTGAAAATTCAAAGCACTTTACTTGTAAAGCATTGTATGAATAACAAAAGACCGTTTTAAAACGTTAAGGGTAAAATGGTCTTCTGTGTTTGTGAACATCCTATTGTCTTAAGACGGAACTTCCAACCGGTAAAGCGAAACAATTACTAATGACTTCAATGTATACAGTTTTTATTCGTAATTACAAGCAATGGTATATTTTATCATTCGAGAAAAAATCCGAGTCGTAATTTGGTTTATTGTAAAATTTTATTATACTGTTGGAAAAATTCTTATACATTTCAAATATTTTCGGAGAGCTTACTATACGCGTCTTCTTTGGTTCGATTTAACTTTGCCTCTGACCATATTTTCGATATTTCTTTAAAGGAATGGTTCACCCATAAATTTTTTTGCTGTAATCCCTTTAATTACACCCAAAACTAAGATTTCGAGAGTTGAAAAAATTTTACATAAAGTATATTTTAAATTAAATCAGAAAAACTAATTGCAACCATGACATTCTCCTATCGTTTCTAAATGCGTTAATTGTATACTGTGATAACAATAAGTTCCTACTCCTCCTACTGGGAGATTTTAACTACCCGCTAATTGACTGGTCTACTACCTCTCCAAAAACTGGTGCGTGTCGGTTTAGTAAACTCTTTTGTGATATAGTCCGACAATACTCCTTAACACAAATTGTCTCATTTGCTACCCGCGATGGCGGTACTTTCTGTAATGATAATATTTTGGATCTAATTTTTACTTCAGACTGTAACCTTGCGCATACTCCTATCTTACTTCCTCCTATAGGTTCAAGTGACCACGGTTCAATACTTTTTAATATTGTCCTCTCTCCCTCTAGTCAAATTCATGTTCCTAAACCGAATTTTTTTAAAACCGACTACGACTCTTTTAGCTCCTTCTTATCTACAATTGACTGGTCGTTGCTTTTATACCAAGGTGACTTAGACACTACTTGCTCCGCCCTTACCACCTTGTTACATTCTGGTATACGCGATTTTGCCCCGTTGTCTAAACCCCGTAAAGTCGATTCTATTGCCCTTCGCACTCAAGCTAGTTACAATTTTAAACGTAAGGCCTGGCAGCGTCTAACTAAAGCTAAATCCCGTGGTGCCGCGTCTGCCACAATTCATCGCCTCCATCTTGCTTACCGCTTAGCCCGTAATGCTCACACGACCCATTATCGAAATTCTCGACGTCGTTATGAAAACTCCCTAGTATCTCTTATACAAACCAACCCGAAATCGTTTTACTCTCACATCAACAACTTTCGCAAATGTCGATACAAAATCTTACAATTAAAGCATGCTGATGGCTCACTAACCAATACTATCTCTGAGTGTGCTTCACTACTTAATGACTATTTCGCCAGTACAGTTAAATGCCCTATTATGTTACCATCGCTATCCACGCCACCTGCCCCTATAGACCCCGCGGCGCCGGCTCTAACTGAATTTAATTGCGACCCCAGTGATGTCATGAGACTCCTCTTAAGTTTAGACGCAAATCAATCGCCAGGTTCTGATGGTATTCACCCTAACCTTCTAAAAACCCTAGCACCACGTTTAGGCTTACCGCTCTACCTTCTTATAGCGCGTTCATTTTCCTCGTGTTTCATACCCACTACCTGGAAGGAAGCTAATATAACTCCTATCCATAAGAAAGGGTCGAGAGCTGATCCTAATAATTACCGTCCCATTAGCACCCTTAACCAAGCCTCAAAATTATGCGAGCGTCTTGTACATGAGCAATTACGATCCTTCCTCGAACTTAACAACTTTTTCTTCCCTCATCAACATGGCTTCCTTCCTCGTCGTTCCTGCCTGACCAACTTAATCTCTACAACTAATGAATGGACCCGCTGGTTAGACGATGGTTACTCCGTAGATGTTTTATATCTTGATTTTAGTAAGGCTTTTGATTCCATTCCTCATTATGCCCTTCTTTCTGCCCTTCAGGGTGCTGGCGTCACTGGCAAAGCATTAGCTTGGTTAACTAACTATCTCTCCGACCGCAAACAGAGAGTTGTCCTTCACGGTGTAAATACTGATTGGAAATGCGTTGAAACGGGAGTCCCCCAGGGTTCTATTTTGGGTCCCCTTCTGTTTAACATACTTATTAACTCCTTGCCATCGGTAGTGAGGCACTCCTCTGTCATCTTGTTTGCCGATGACGCCAAGCTTTATCGCCGGGTTTGTGATTCTACTGATCGAGCTGTCCTGCAACTCGATCTTGATGCCATCGTTCAGTGGGGTCACAACCACGGGTTACGTTTCAACATTGCTAAGTGTCAGACTCTTCACCTTGGACGCCGCAATCCCATGTTTGATTACACAATTAATAACACTACTTTAACTACGTCCACTTGTGAGAGGGACTTAGGTGTCCTTATAGATCCCCTTCTCAAATATACAGCCCAATCCAATAAGATTGCCAAACGTATTAGGAGCTTAACAGGTATAATGCGTCGTAATTTAAATTTTAACTCTATACCTCTCATTAAAACTCTGTACAACTCCTTGGTCCTCCCTATAATTGATTACTGTTCGCCAATTTGGTCCCCCCATTTCTTGACTGATCTACAGGCTTTGCAAAAAGCTCAAAACGCATATTCGAAACTCCCACACAAAATTAGTAAGCTTCCGGCTCCCCAACGACTCTCCTTATTAAATATTGATTCTATCACTCTGCGACATAAAATTAATAACCTATGCTTAGTTTTTGACATTATAAATAACAACCTTGATTTAGATTTTTCGTTATTTTTCACCCGCCATATTAATGCAAGAACCCGTGGTCACTCACACAAACTAGTCAAACCTAGGGTGCTAACTACATTCCGACAAACGCACTTTGCGTATGCTGTTATCGACGATTGGAATTCGTTGCCCAATGATGTTGTCACTCTAACTACTAAATCCCATTTTCGTCGTAAATTATTAGACATTTTTCGTGTTAACTTGTGAGCTCTCTACTTCTTCAACCCTCCACTAATGATTTTATAAAAATTACATTATTGTGCAGCGACTTCAATTTTCTAACTTTTCTGATATTGTTTTAATTGTTATCAGTATTATTATTTAATTGTATAATTAGTATTATTATTGTTATACTTATTATTATTATTTTTTTTTCTTTCTTTACTATTTACATTATTACCCGTTTGTTAGTTCTCATTTAATATACTCCTGTAGTGTCTTTCAGTAACATGGCTATGTACTACACTTACGATGTTCACACATACGTCACATTGTTGACTTTGTGGACAACGCACGGAAATAAATAAATAAATAAGAGGACCTTATAGCGCCTGTATGGTGCTTTTCCGCAAAGCCAGAGAGAGTGCGATACGTCACTCGCATATATTAAATCAGTCCTCCATCTTATTGGCCGAGGTATCAATAGGACAAGCTTCTACTAAAAAGTAAACTCGACTATTACGCGGTTGAGCGCTAGACCGGCGACAAGGTACGTTGGCAGCGCCGGTAGAGCCGTAGTCAAGCCTGTTCCTAGACGGCCGTAGCAAAGGCCTAGCTAGTACGCTAGCGAATCGTAACCATTTTGATGCACTATAAGGGTACTTACAGTGATCGGGAACAGTATAAAAATTAACCGCACTCCTAGAGTTAATACTCTGACAGTCTTGGCATTTCGGCAATTAATTTTGATTCAAATTGATCAACGAAACGACTAACGAGAGCTAAACATACTTGAAGACGAAATTGTCAGACTCAAAAAAAAAAAAACCCGACCTAAATTCTTCTGCTTGGAGTGCTAAAATCTCATTGGCTAAACGCTATTAAAACCAGCCAGTCATCTGGCAGGTCTGGAAAAGCACGACAGTGAAGTTTAGAGATAGGGGTTAAGGGTTTTGTGCATATAAAATTTTATTTTAATTATAAAATGAAAACTATCGCTAATAATTTAATTTCAGTAGTACCACTATCTTTATAAAAGTACTATTGACGCTAAGAGACAAAAAAAGTTTATGGGTGAACCATTCCTTTAAAATTTCCCTACTTTAACAATAGGTAGTCTTTTTCTGTATATATATAAATCACCAATACTGTCAAGTTACTCTTCTTGGAAAAAATTCTATTTCGGTTAGTCATTTTATGGTCAGATATTTACAGTTTTTTAAAGTTAATAATATGAAGTAACTTTTTATGAACCTTTTCGTACAAATCAATATTACAGTTATTTTAAAAAGAATTAACAAAATATAAACATTCTGAAAATGTATGCCTAGTCGCGACACTCCCGGCCCATGAGCAGTGAACAACTTGCTCATAAGTATATGTTATTGTAATTTTAAACGATTTCTAAGGGACATAAATGATTTATGGATCTTTTTAAAGAAAGTCCTTGTGGCATTTTTACTAAACACGAACGAATAATTCCGTCGCGACCGCGAAATATTTCTTTTTGTTTGTTGACGTCCTTTCAAAATCCAAAACTTTTCTCGCACCTGCGTTAAGGTGTCAGATAATCCTGAATGGAGAGTCAGTAAATGTGCTTTCTTGATTTGAAGATCAGTGTAATGATGTGCTTTTGGAAGAATAATAGGATGTTTTTCTTCAAAGGAAAATTCCGATAATTGTAATCGTCCACCCAACCTCATTATTTTTTCTTCGTCTAAGAATGGGTTTAGCTGTTTGATTTTTGAATCTTTGGAGATTTTCTCTTTTCGTCTTAAAGCCGATATTTCTTCCGGAAATTCCCGTTCTTGTACATACTTGATCCAATAGTTATCTGCACTTTCAATTTCTTTTGTAGTAAGTGGTCCTGACCTTTCGTCGTCCTTATTTTGGAAATTGTGCTTCCATCTTCTTATCCAAGCGGTTATTCGGTGTAAACGATTGATATTTTCAAACTTTTTCATATTTAATGGCGATTCTAGGACCTTTGTTTTTACAACGTTTTGATCTGAGATTTTAAACGAAGGTCTTAATTCTTCTTCTATATTCGTATCGATAGCTTCTTTTATTTTCTTCTCTGGCCAATTTTCTTCTGTCAATCTTAGCCAAGATGGTCCTTTCCACCACTTTTCATTCTCTCCCAATTCTTCTAAATATTGACCTCTAGTTAGAAAATCAGCCGGATTATCTCTGCTAGAACAATGATTCCAATATTTTGGATCAGTAGCACTTTGGATTTCTCTAACCCTATTAGCAATGAACGGTTTCCACCGAAGCACTGAGCCTTTAATCCAATGAATGATGATCGTTGAATCACTCCAAAAATATACTTTGGATTCACTAAAAAGTTCTTTTAGTCTTAAGGTTAGTCTAGTTCCCACGAGGGCTCCAAGCAATTCAAGTCTGGGTAGAGTTACTTTCTTTATAGGTGCTACTCTTGATTTCGATGAAACGAGTGAGACTACAATTCTTCCTGATTTTGTTATATAACGAACGTATACCACGGCCCCAAATGCTTTTTCACTAGCTGAGATTCTATAATTTCTTCATTGGATAAGCATATCCCGTATCAATGAAATGAGTAGCGGTATTTGTTAGACCAGGCTTTTTCGCAAATAATAGCCGAAATTCATTTATAAGGGCTTCAAGTTCTATACGCTCAACATGGGTAACCTTTGCTAAAGAAAGCGCCTTTGTTAGCTCTTCTTCATCCACCCCTACTATACACTGAGCTGATAGCGACACGGGCTTTGGGGAAATAACCGAGAAAGATCGTAAAAACGGAAATTTTGTATGACAATTGTCCCGCCAACTAAACTCCATATTACCGCAGTCCATGAGCATTCCATGGGCTTGCAAAAAGTCCATTCCGATAATACACGGAAAAACAAGATTTTTCACAAAATATACTTTATGGTTAACTTCCTTGCCTGGAATAGATAACAAAGCTTCTCCACTGCCTGTTGTATTCACTCTATTTTTGTTGGCTAATTTAATCCCCAATTTTACTCTGCCACGTTTACTAGTAGCATTGCCTATAACATTTCTAAATTGATCATCAATGAGCGTAAAACTTGATCCTGGGTCCACAAGGGCTAGACAAGGGGAGTGATTAATGTTTATGTTTAATTTAGCTAAAGGAGGTAAACTTAAGGTTTTATTATTGTTCACTATACTAGGTTTATTTAAATTATGTTTAGCCTATGTGGACGCAGTAGTTGGTAAGAGGGCATTTATTGACGATTTTGGGGAGGGATCATAGTGATGCCTCCCAAATTCGCGTTTCCCGGGGCTTGCGGCCGATTGTTACCATTACCGTTGGGCCTATTTTGACGCTGAACGCTATTACTACTGAATCTAGCAGGTAAATTTCGGGAGCGTTCATACTGTCTAGGACAATTTGGTCGAATATGTCTTGATTCGTTACATCTGGTGCACCCGGGAGCTCTTGAATAGCTCTGTTGATAGGTGTTGCTCGAGTGGCCGGGAGCAGAGCTATGGGTGCGATTAACGTCTCGACTTTGCCATTGGCGAGGTTGCTCTCTTGCCGGTGGATTAATCACAGCACGGCAGTGATCTTGGTAATGCCCTTTGTCACCAAATCGTAAACAAACAATCTCACGAGGGGCATCGGCTTTCGGTTGCGCTCTTGGGTTTTCCTCAGGCCTACGGGACACCTTAGCTTGTTCCACTAATACTGCAGATGTCACTAACTCTCTTACGGTAGTGAACTTAGTAGGGGCTAACGCTACTCTTATGTCAGTAATTAAATTTCGCCGAATAATTCGAATTTGAGTGGCCGTATCCATAGGAGTAGTTAATTTACGAATAATTTTTTCCATAGCCTCAACATAACCTCCAACGCTCTCGGTTGCTTTCTGATATCTATTGTCCAATTTTTCTAAGAGGAAATCATCATTCGAATAGACCTGAAATTCAAGTTTTAAAGCGTTTGAAAATTCATCAAACGTATTGAATTGGCTTTGCGCGCTAAACCACTCGAAAGCTGCGCCAGTTAGCATGGAAGGAAGCCAATGATGAATAAATACTATCTCGGGAATATTCCGAGAGATCAAAATTTGTCGCGCTTTCAAAAGAAATTCCTTTGTGTTGCTGTCACTAAAACTTCCGGAGAAAGATGGTAGGGAAATAGAAGGTGCCCATGATTGAGAGAGTGCGTTCGCACTAGCGATCGCAAGGGAAGCTTGAGTATGAGCGGGGGTACTACTTTGTTGTTGCGACGGGATTGGTGTCGTACCAGTGCCGGTGCTGGCCGTAGTAGTCGGTCCAGCACTCTGCAATAACTGAAGTTGGGCAGTTAATGCTGCAACTTGATCCCGCAAATCATTAATAATTACATTTGGGTCTGGAGAGGTACTCATTTTTGCTTTTCCTATGTATCGAAGGTGCGCCCTTTTATCTCTAGCACTAGACTGACTCCCCAAAAATGCTTTATAACAGTCTTTACAACTGTAAAATTTTCCTAACTGCGGTTGACAGTCAAAACAATGATAGTTTCCAAACCCACTCATAAACTCTTACAACAACACGCCAAAAAAATAGCATTCCAAAACATTTGACGGTAAAGGGATGTCTTAACAATTACGAGAAAAACTGATCAACACTCGTATCATGGCCAATTAGACGCAATTGAAAATTACATTTAGTTTCGTTACTTAAATATTATCTGGGATGCGATATTATCCCGGCTGGGCCCCCAAAATGCGACAATTTCTTTTTAGCGAGTTCTTAATTTCACTAAATCATGCATATATTAATCTAGGGGACTGAAATTGTCTTCATTAAATTAAAAAGAAAACAAGTATCAACAAGTAACAGTAGTTTTAATTGTTCAAACATAATAAACAAATTATTTCAACTCTTTAAATTCAAATCATTAAACATGGCAGCTGGTACATAACCCCTTATTAATTAATTTAAACGTCATACGTGTTGTTTCCTATTCTCGTCCAATTTTCATTCTCTTGCTTTTCGGTATACGGTGGTGCGGCCGCGACTTTTCAAAGGACCGAGGCGCGGAGATCTTTTCGCCCACGACTTAAGAACCGTCCGATGCGCGGAGGTGTTTTACGCGACACTCGGACTCTCGGACACTTTATCCCTTTCAACCTTTTTCTACGACTGACGCGAAACAGTCTTTTTGCATTCTACTTCAAACAGGCATACGCCACGAGAAGCACGTAGGCCACTTTTTGGTATGTGGCTTTGGCAATGCCAACGTGGTCAAACAAGTTCAGGGGTTTACCAGTAATGTCCCGTACGATTGGGGTTTTTACTCAGCTTTAAAAGTATTTAAAAGAAATATTCAAACAAGAAGCTCGAGGCCATAATATGAACACTTAACCAAAATATGATTATAATATAATAATGTTACAAAACATAAAAAATAATGTGACAGTGAGTTCATAAATGATACGGCCGAACCACTCAAACTAATCTCAGAAGAAATTGATGCTCTTAAAGATTTTCATGCCATCCTCTCCAAGCAACTTGAAAAACAAAGTGATGAAATCCTTCGTCTTAATTCCTGCGTTTCTGCCTCTATTACACCTCAGAGTCCGCCTAACATCATTTCAAATATTCCTGCTGACCACAACCTGACTATTACTCCTACCGTTGCTAGTGCAAACCCAGCTTCTACTACCTATCATCAAGTCAGCCCACGTGACTCTACTACTTCTCACCTACACCATAACATATTGTCCTTCAACGAGACTCCCTATACGTTGGATAATCAGCCTCGGACTAGAACCCCTCCCCTCACGAGCTTATCGGCTAATGAAAACAATTTGACTCATAACCACGTGCAGAATTTTAACTTCGAGCACCGAAAACGCAATGCTTTGCTTTTTAGGGTTTCTGAAGGCTCCGAGGAGGATGACTATTCTACTTGTAAAACCTTACTCCTCGATACAGGACTTTCCCTATCCGATTTCAACACTGTAACTTTTTACCGCCTAGGTACTCCCAGAACCTCCAGTGAAGAAACCCCACCGCGTCCCATCATCTTTAAATTCCCCACTGTGTTGGCCCGCCAAAACTTTATCAGTCGCTTACACGGCCTTAAGTCCGACCCCAACTACGGCCTACCCTATACTTATGCTGTCGACAGAACCCCAGTGCAGCGTTCCAAACATAAAGAGTTGCTTCACCAGCTTCGTCTCCTTCGCGACCAAGGTCGTAATGACCTAGTTATTCGCCAAGGTGCGATTTGCCAAAGATCCTCCCTTGCGCCCTTAGCCGACCCTCCCGGGTTTCCTCGTCAGAACAACCAGACAACCTTTTATCCTTCCTACAATCGCGTCTTCCACTCTGGTAATGCCAACCAAAAAAACTTTTAAAGTCTCGCTCCCCACCTTTACTCATTCAACCACATTTGGAAGACACCTCAATTAATCGTTCTGCGTCAACCGCCCTAGTCGCTACTACTCCACCCTTCACACCTTCCCCCGCAACATACCTACGCTGTCTTACCTCCTCCCTACCGGTGATTACCTCACCCCAGTTGACTACACGTCCTCTACACAAACATTCTAGTGGGCTACTCACTAATGCTCGGAGCTTGTGTGGTTCCGCTAAATTCTCGGAGTTCGTTGGTCCTCCAACACAACCCGGTTCTAGTCGCCGTCACTGAAACCTGGTGGGCACCGGATCACTCTCCTAGCGAGTACTTTATTCAACGCTACAATACATACCGCTGTGACCGCTCCCATTCCTCGGGCGGGGGTGTCGCGCTTTACTTACTCGATAAATACCCATCGCGTCATTTGGACCATTCTGACTTTAACTACACTCCAACCGGTGCTAATTATACTGGTCTCGACATTTTAATTGTCCTTGTGACACTTCCCTATGCAACATTCGTCATTAGTGTTATTTATCGTTCTCCGTCCTACGACAATCATAACCCATTACTGATTTACTTAACGCAACTAACTCATTACAGTGAGACCCGCAAACTCAATCTCGTTATTCTTGGCGATTTTAACTACCCCAAAATCGATTGGACGACTAACTCTCACCATCCGGGTGCTTCTCCACAAACTAGGTGCTTCCTTGAAACTGTTAACCAATGTGATCTCACACAGATAATCAATTTTAGAACTCGTAATGGAGCAATTTCCTCAGTACTGACACTAATTTTGTCTTTAGTCCCTCTGCCCTCCCTCCTCTTGGCCATAGTGATCATAATATCACACTATTCTCTACCAACCTATCTAATTCTAACTACCTCAAGCGCCCAATACGAAATTTTTTTCGTTGTGATAAGGACTCCATCCATGCCTTCCTAGCAACCATAAATTGGGATTATCTCCTCAACTGTGATACCCTCGATTCTACCAGGAATGCGTTCCACTCAATCATGGCGTCTAGCATAGCAGCCTTTGTACCATTTCGCGCCTCAATCAAACCGAAATTCTGCCCTCGCACCATTCGGTCGCGTAACTTAATGAACACCCTCTGGCGTAAACTTAAAACTTCTAAATCTGAACAAGCTTCAGTCCTCACAATTGCCACCCATCTCTCTAACTACTGCAAAGCCCGCAACGCCTACACGAACCATATCCGCAACATTACGCGCAGGCATGAAACTATACTCACATCTCAAATTGCCACAAACCCCAAAGCCTTCTATGCCTATGTTAACAAATTCAGAAAATGTAGATTTCCCATACTTCAATTACAGTCAAAATCTGGAACCTTCACCACAACTAATCTTGAAAATGCTGAGGTACTAAATGCTTACTTTGCCTCTACAGTAGCTGCTCCAACTGCCCAATCCTTCCACCAACCCCCTGATTCAGCCTGCCCTAAAGGCCTAGCCAATTTCGAATGTTCTCCCCTTGCCCTGCTTAAAATTCTATCAACACTCAAAACCGGTAAATCACCCGGTACTGATGGTATCCACCCTCTATTACTACGTAATTTTGCCGCCCAATTAAGTCACCCGCTTCACCGTATAATATCCGCTTCCTTCTCTTCCGGTATTCTACCTGACCATTGGAAGGAGGCGAATATTACACCTATATTCAAAAAAGGTTCCAAGACTGAAGTCTCCAATTATCGTCCAATTAGCTCCCTCAACCAGGTACCAAAAATCGCTAAAATTTCAGTTTATAACCAATTATTAGATTTTCTCGACAAGAATACTTTCTTCTCCCAAGCCCAACATGGCTTTCTCCACAAACACTCATGCGTGACTAACCTACTTGTAGCTACACACCATTGGACCAAATGGCTCGACGATGGCTTTAGCGTCGATGTAATATACCTAGATCTAGCCAATGCATTTGATAGCATTCCCCACTATAAACTACTTGAGGCCTTATTCAAAGCGGGAATTACTGGCACTGCTCTATTATGGTTGAATCCAATCGCAAACAAAGGGTAATCTTCCAGGGCCACCATTCTACTTGGGCTTCTATCGAGCAAGGTGTCCCTCAGGGTTCGGTCTTGGGTCCCCTTCTCTTTAACGTCATTATTAACTCACTTCCATCTGTTGTGAAATTCGCGCTCGTTCTGCTTTTCGCAGACGATACTAAACTCTCCTGTCGCATTAAAACTGCTCTTGACTTTGCCAACCTCCAAGTGGATTTGGACACTGTTGAAGCCTGGGCCACTAATCATGGCCTTCGCTTCAATGTGGACAAATGTGCTGTACACCACCTGGGTTCTTCTAACCCGCATCATACCTACCTTCTCTACGGTAAGCCCATAAGAGGCACCCTATCCGAATAAGGGGATATCCAACCTAAAATTTACCTCTCAAACTAACAAAATCAGTAAACGAATTCACTCCCTTTCAGGGCTAATTCGTCGTAATTGCAATAATCGGTCTCAAAATTATTCAAAACTATTTACAATGCCCTAGCATTACCAATTCTTGACTACGCCTCCCCCATATGGACACCGTCGTCCTCTTCCAGCATTACCACCTTGCAAAAAGCTCAAAACAAATTCACTAAATTAACCAACAAACTTGAGAAGCTCCCTGCCCATATAAGGTTATCAAAACTCCAAATCGACCCGGTAGCCACGCGACATTTAATTAATAATCTCTGTCTATTACATGATTTCTTTAACAATAAGCTCGCGTTGGATATCGATACATTCTTCCAACCGGCACCTTTATCTTCTACTAGGGTCACTCCCTCAAAATCCTAAAACCCAGAGTGTTGACCTCAATCCGTCAACATCACTTCACAAGCTCGGTCATCTCTGATTGGAACGCACTCCCGGAGTCTATAATCTCTATCACCTTAAGGTCTAAGTTCCGCGCTGCCCTCTCCCAACATTTCCACTTGTAATATAATCCAGTTGTCACTCCTCTCCACTAGTCCTGGAAATTCCATCATACATTAATTACCTATAACAGGAGTGCATAATAACCCGAAGTACGAAACTGGTTAAAAAGCCCGTAACAACAAAGTTTCGCCGTAAAGCTCAGCGGATTCATACACCGCTTAACTCCCAAAGAAATAGTTACCCCATTTTTAGCGCCCACGCGCATTAACTTACACACTTCCGCTTTAGCACTATTTTTATCTTGTGATTTTGGGAGCGAAAATGGCTCACGTCTGCTTCTGTCGGAACGGTGTAAATTAAGCTTTGGCTAAGAAGTTGGCTTTTACGCCTTTTAGTCGGGGTTTCTAGTTTAATACAAAACATTTAAACAATCGTCAATGATGTTTTGTTGTGATATGTGTGAGTGAGAATTCCGTGGTTAAATTAAAACGGTTTGGACAAATTTATTCCCAGTATCTTTAATATAAGAATTTCAACGTGTTTCTACGTCCACCATATCGCCATTTTTCTTTTCGACGGAGATCCCAGCCAACGGAGGTTTTGGAACGAAAACCAAGGAGCATAGATACCACTACGATATACTGTAAGGTTGTATGTCCATCCTAAGGCTAATCCTTTCAATGCGCAACGACAGAATGTTGTTGTTCGCGATTTTTACCATTAGCTATATGGCCAGTTTCATACTTCCCCCCGAAGGGGGGTTATTATGAACTCCTGCCTTTAAGCATTTTTAGTTTAAATCTTAACTTTTTACTGCTCTCATGTCCAAATCAAAACTTCCTAAATTATTTAATTACCTATATGCACTAGGTTCATTTAACATTTAATTCTTAATATTTGTTCATTATTCTCATGTTAAATTTAATAATTAATTACCTATAAGCACTAGGTTCCTTTAACATTTAACATTAATTCTTAATATTTGTTTATTATTCTCATGTTCAATTTAATAATTATTTACCTATAATTTCATTTACTTCTTAATATTTATTTTACTATTCTCATGTTACACTCAATAATTAATTCTCTATAAGCACTGTTCTTTTATACCTTAATATTTGTTTACTTTTCTCATGTTAAAATCATTAGTTAATTACCTATAAGCACTTCGTTCATTTAATTCATCATGTTTTTTACTATTCTCATGTTAAAATTTCTCATCAATTACTTATAAGCACTTTGTTCCTTCAATTCCAATATCTGTTTACTAATGTTACAACCATTCCGTCCGTACCTCAAAAGCCTACGGCTTGCTTGTACGTATCTAGTCCAAATAAATAAATAAATAAATAAATATCGTTCTCCATCGTATTTCATGCCTTCTTTAAAATTACTCATAACCCTGTAACATGGCTGCCAGATTCCTGGAGGTTCACCTCCTTGGGTCTGGCAGGGTGTTATGCCTCCATGTTACATTCTCCTCCTCCGATCTATGTCCAGTGTTGTTCTAAGTGGCACAATTGTGCCTTTTCGGCACATTTTAAGATCTTCAGCACCGAAAGCACATTTGGCCTGTTTAAAGCACATTTTCAAATTTCATTTTTAACATTAGCGTCTATGGGACGAAAATTCCGCCACTAGTTGGCGCCAAAAGCCTTTCGTTGGGGGGGACGGAAATTTTCCTACCCCCAGGGGGGGAAAAGCACATTTTGAAAAAAGCTTCCATTGGATCAGCACATTTTACTATTGGGGAAAGCACTTTTCCAAAAGTCGAAGGAACAACCCTGTCTATGTCTGTTATTTTTGAGTTAGTCAGTCGAGAATCCGCTCTTGGAGAGAGCAGTCACTTTTGGTTTAAGTTAAGATAGTCAAAGTTAGGCTATAACGGGTTTATCCCTTTTTTGTATTAACTGTATAATAAAAGTTATATTGGATATTTAAAGTAAGTTGTCTTTATTTCTTTTTATGGCCCTCGGGAGATACTCCCTTAGTTAAATTATTCTACGGAGGGTTACATAAAGTGGCGCCCGAACAGGGACCCGACTAAGCCTCGGTCAGTCCCGTATAAATGGTTTATCATTGTCGGTTAGGATATCCGCCCCCATGTGGCATTAAGCCTTGGCTTCCACAGTGATAGATAGTTTTACATTTTAGTAAGGTTTAATTTAAATCTACTTTAATCATAAATGAACTAGAAATAAAATTATCTTTGTAATAAATGTAATGAATTGAGATGACTTACTTGTAATTTTTAACTTAACTTGACTATTGTAACTTAACTTGTGGTTTGATTATTGAAAAACTGAACTTAATTAAATAAATAATGGCTTATACGGACGATAAACAAACTTGGAGGTCGCCTCGACCATCCGAGGATGAGGACGACGATCTAATACTAAAGAAAAGGGAAGAAAAATCAAAAGAAGATCTGGTTACACCCGCGGAAGACGATGGCGACTTGCTAGCACCGCCTGAATTTGATGATACCTTGGAGGACTTTAACCGGAAGCTTCGTATTGAGGAAGAGAGAGACGAAGAAGATTCAAAAAAGAGGACTGCAGCCTCTTCAGAACCTAACTTCTCTCCTTACTTGTTATTCCCTCATAAGAGTATTCCTGCCCCTAAGGGATGTTTAACTCCCTCTAATTTCCCTCCTCAAACTGGGATTAATTCCCTTGATCCTCCTAAATCAGAGTCCACAATTGTTAAGCCTAAAATTAGTTTTGCTAATGTCTTACCTAAACCAGAAACTAGAACTATCGGAACCCAATTTTCTCCGTCCCAACAAATCCCTCAATTAGGACCAGACACGTCCGACGAGGAATTAAAAGCTTTTATATTGCCTTTGCTTCAAACACTGGCTGATAACTCTAACCAAAATGTAGCAATACAAAAAGCTCTAGCTACTAGTTTGGATAGGTTAGTTAGGGATCTACCCACGTTAATAAATAGAGGTTCAACTCCTCAAACGGGAAAAGTCCCTATTGAACCGCCAGAAAGATTAGCCTTTATGGGATCGTCTAACGATAATGCCACTGAATTTTTAGCTGCTTTTGAGGAGTATGCTAAATTTCACAAGCTATCAAATGAAGAAAGGTTAGCTGCATTGCCTCTCCTTTTAAGAGGACGTGCCTTGTATTGGTACAGGGATTTAGCCCGTCAATATGACGAAATGTGTAGCTTAAGACCTTCCCATCCTCATTTAACTTAAGGTTCAGTTTAGAGATTCCGAAGCTGATTCTAAACTTAAGATAGAAATAAACCATAGAAGTCAGAAAGATAAGGAGTCGGTAGAGGAATTCTTCGGGGAAGTCATGAAGCTGAATCTAGGGATGACCCATCCCCTCTCCGAAAAGGAATTAGTTCCTATAATAAAGAGTAATTTAAAAGATGAACTTAGAACTTCCCTCCTTTTCCTTCAATTTACTACTATGGAACAGTTGAGAAATTCCTGTAGAACAATAGAAAAGGATATTGAAGTTAGGAGAAAGAACGCTGAGAAAAGGGAAAAGAGGAAGTCACCCCCTAAACCTAAAGTTAAAGCTGAGTCCTCTTGCCCAGCTAATAAAGGCTCTGCCCATAGTCAGTGTTCCCCTGGGCATTGTCAAAGCCCTTGTCCTACTTCTCCATCACATCCTAAATGGGAATATCCCTTGAAACCCTTAGACTCGAGATCGCAAGCAAGAGCTCAAAACACTTCAAATAGAGGTCAACGATCTTATAATAGATATTATAATCAGAGATCTAAGTCCCCTGGTCGTCAGTTGGCCTTGTCTTACCCCTCTACACGTACGATCACCTGTTACAGTTGTCAGGAACCTGGTCATCTTGCACCCGATTGTCCGAATAAAAATATGATCCAGTCGGGGGAAGCCCAGACGGGAGAGGTCCCTCGTGGTCCCTCTCCCGGTGCCCAATAAATTCCCCTAATAAGAAGCGTGTCGCGTTTCCCTTGAGGATTGAATCAGTCCGAAAGGGTTCAGTTTATAAAAGGGTTACTATTCCCGTTACTTTAGAACACGCGACAGTTCACGCTAAATTAGATAGTGGGGCCGATGCCTCTTTTGTTAGTCTTGACCAGTGGCAAAAATCTGTAAACATAGAAATTCTTCAGAGTTACCTGAAGACTAAGAATTAGATTGTGTAGTTTGGGGCGACGGCCGTTATACGTTTACAAAAGGTTCTCACGAGTTAGAATTTACTCTTAAGTCAATTGACAGTGAGAAACAATTCAAATTTAAGTTCTACATAGTACCTTCCCTTAATAGTGACTTTATACTAGGTCAAGATTTTCTTGAAGAAAATAGGGTCAAATTAGACTTTGAGTCATCTCAATGCTTAGTGGGTAACTTAAGGATCCCTTTTTCAATACCATCAGAAAATGATCCAATAGATAAGGAGATTGTAGAGAATATTAGGGACGCAGTTTCCGCAGCCCCTATTACTGATGAACAACGTCATCAACTAGAAACCCTTTTATTGAAATTCCCTGAGTTGTTTTCTGATAAAGTAGGAAGAACAGGACTAGTCTTCCACGAGATTCATACGGGTAATAGTCCGCCCATCAAATCTCAACCTTATCGTGTTAATGACCAGAAAAGGAAAATAATAGAACAACATGTAAGGGAAATATTAGATGACGGGATAATTAGACCTTCTGTATCTCCTTGGGCTTCGCCCGTAGTTTTAGTTGATCAAACAAAACGGGGTAAACCCTATAGGTTTTGTATTGATTACAGAAAACTAAATCAAGTTACCATCAAGGACCCTTATCCTTTGCCTAATATAGAGGACATGTTAGCTAGGGTTGGAAGACCTAAATACATTACTACACTTGACCTTAAATCAGGGTATTGGCAAGTGGAAATGCACCCTAAGAGCAGAGAAAAACAGCTTTCGTAACTCATATGGGAAAGTACGAATTTAATGTACTCCCTTATGGGCTTTGTAACGCCCCTAGCTCCTTTCAGCGTCTAATCGACGAGATTTTTAGGGACGCAGATTACTTCCAATTAATAGACTATTTAGATGATTTAATCTCGCTTAGCGAAGATTGGGACCAACACTTAACGTGTTTAGAATATGTCCTCAATAGATTAAAGGAAGCGGGTCTCACCCTACAGTTAAAGAAATGTCGTTTCGCTCAGAAAGAAGCTACCATATTTGGTCACATTGTAAATAAAAAAGGGGTGCACGTAGATCCTTCTAAGATAGAAGCCATTCAGAAATTCCCTCCTCCTAAAAATATTAAGGAAGTACAGAGATTTTTAGGCATGGCAGGTTGGCATAACCGTTTTATTAATCACTACTCTCAAATAGTAGCACCCATTAATAAACTTAAACGAAAGGATCAAAAATTTATTTGGGGTATCGAACAGCAACAGGCGTTCGAGAAGATTAAGGAAGCCATTTGTAAGGCTCATCCGTTAGCTTCCTTTAGAAGGGATTCCCCGTGCATTTTAACTACTGATGCTAGTGATGCAGGGTTAGGTGCCCTTCTATCCCAGATACAAGATAACGTAGAAGTCCCTATAGCATATGCTAGTACAGGGCTTAAAGATGCAGAAACGAGGTACTCAACTAGCGAGAAAGAGTGTTTAGCCATCTGTTGGGCAGCTAAAAAGTTTAGGCCCTTTTTAGAAGGTCGTAAATTCACTGTCCTCACTGACCATCAGAAGTTACAGTGGTTATTCAATATTAGGGAGCCTAATTCTCGTCTAGTTAAACGGGCAATGTACCTTCAAACCTTTGACTTTACTATTAAGCATAAAAAGGAGTGGAAAACGTAGTAGCAGACGCTTTATCGAGAGCTCCGATAAACGTTTTAAGTATTAACTTTAGCTCCTCCACTTCCAATTCTACTAGTAACCAGAATCCAACTAGTACCAGTATAAGTCAAAATTCTAGTTTAACAACTTCCTCTAGTGACTCTGTTGAAGGGCGGATACGTCCCCCAGGTCCTAGAGCCCTATATTCAGTCTTCACATTAGAAGACGTAAGAAAATCTCAGAGGGAAGATCCATTCGCTTCCCCGATAATTAATTCCTTGCAAGGACCTAACCCAGTTAGGCATAAACTTTTTGAAATGAAAAATGATCTTCTTTATAGAAGACCTTGTAGGAATCATCCGGAAAAGATTTATTTACCGCCTCGGTTAAGGCTAGAAGCCATGAGGTTGCTACACGACCACCCACTATCAGCTCATAGGGGCAAAGATAAGACCCTTAGTAAAGTTACTTATAGATATTGGTGGCCAACCATTGTTAGTGACGTCCAAGACTACGTTCGAGGTTGCTCCTTATGCCAACAATTTAAGGCTAGAAATTAGGAAAAACCAGGGCTAATGCAACCCTCAGAAATAACAAGTCCTTGGGACAAAATAAGTGTCGACATAATGGGACCTTTCCCTTCCAGTAGACACCATTATAAATATTTAATAGTCTTTGTCGATGATATGACCAAATTCGTGGAAATGATTCCACTAAAAACCATTACTGCTAAGACATGTGTACAGGCTTTCAAGTCTATTATCACTAGGTGGGGAGCTCCTAAAGCTATTCTCAGTGATAGAGGGGTACAGTTTACTTCAAAACTTTGGCTGCAAACTTGCAGAGCATTTCGAATTAACCCAAAGTTTACCACCCCCTATACTCCTAAGGGAAACCCCACTGAAAGAGTCAATAGAGTAATAGGCGAATTAATATCGTTTTATGTAGGGAATCACCATGATAGATGGGATGAATCCCTTGACCTTCAATTTGCTATAAATTCCGCACCCCATGAAACAACGGGCAGATCTCCGTTCTTTTTGAATTTAGGGCGGGAGCCACGTCTCCCTTGGGATTTAGATATTGAAGAACCCATTCAGGACAATGATGACCCCAGTCGTGATAAGGCTTTAAAGGTTCTTAAGGAACAATTAGCATTCAGCAATGAATTGTCTAAGTTAGCAAAGGCCCATCAGAAAAAATACTACGACCTCCGCCATGACCCTTTAGAGTTTGCGGTGGGAACCTTAGTATGGATGGAAACTCATCCTTTATCTAGTACGACAGGTCCGCTTATGAAAAAGCTTAGTCCTAAATGGGCAGGTCCCTTTAAAATAGTAGCTAAACACTCTCCCGTAGTCTACGAGTTAGAAGACGCTAACTCAGGGCAGAACGATCACTAAGGGTCCTGTGGTAGGGAAAGTTAACTTAGAACATTTAAAACTCTATTGGACCAATGTAGCTGTCTTCGACAACGCCGAAAATGCCCCCACTTCACAATCCAACGTTGCAGATGATCCCGAGTCTAGTCATCCAACGGACGGTGGAACCATGGACCACCCTTCTGCAGAGACTTTCTCAGCCACGTCATCTGAATCATCATCTTCTACGTCTCCGTCACCTCAGGACGGTCAGGAAACCAATCAACCGATTTTTCCTGGTATTCCCGATGTCCCTCAAGCCTCGACATCCAGTACAGTAGAAGATCAAGCAGCGGATCAACCGATCCCGCCAACAGATTCTGATAGTGAACCGGGCATGGCCCTTTTTGAAGACCCTCCTCTCCTCCTTTTTACCTATCATGATATGAGGGCTTTTCAGCTCGATCATCCCTCTAACGATAGCCCGCCTTCTGCGGCAGGGGAGGCTTCCCCGTCTGATCATGAATCAGTCGTGGAAAATAAGCTACATACACCAACATCCAGTTTTTCAGAAGAAATTGTAACGCCAGAAGACAAATCAACGTCTTCTGAGCAGTCCATACCGGAACCTGCGTTACACCATTCTCCATCTTCTGGTTTTTCGGAGGAAATAGTACCTCCTGAACCGATTTCTATTTCTACTAAAGAAATAGTACATCCTGAACAGAATTCTACTCTGTCGGAAGAAACGTCAACACCTACACCGCCGTCTCAGTCGAAATCCCAATCATTGCGTGCGTCTGATAGTTCTTCAACCACGTTATCGGAGTCTATGAGAACTCCTAGCTTGAATAGGGCTACATTACCCGATATTTACTTAGAACCTTTTAAGTTGGGATGGCGACGAGAGGTATGTAAGAGGGCGACGGTTCAGCCCGGAGGTAATGAAGTAGACATTTACTACCGATCTCCCGATGATAAAAGGTTACGGTCACCTTATGAGGTTCAAGTTTACCTTAACAATAATAATATAAAGAACCTAAAAAGGGAATATTTTTGCTTCTCCCGAGAGCCAATTTCTTTTTTCCCTTGGGAATTTATCTCCCAGGCAATTAAAAGAAAATACTAAAAACTTCTATTTTTAGATGGCCGAGGGTGGAAGAGAACCTAGTAGACCCATTTATTTTGATCCTACAGAAGGAACCTCTAAACTCAAGATCGGAAAACAAAACAAAATTCAGTCCAAAGTAGAATTATCACAGGACGTTTGTTTTAAATACAAAGCTTTTTGCACTAACTGCGGCCAAGATTCCCACGTCCAAAGGGACTGTTATTTCCCTAAAAGGAAATTAGGGGAAGCACTCCGTTGTGTAGAATGTAGGCAAACAGAGCACCTATCAAAAGACTGTAAGACCCCTTCGGAGGACATACCTTTGATACTAACGGTTACGCAAGAAGAAAGGAATTCCCTCATGGAAGTAACCGAAAGCCAAGCTGAACTTCCAAGGAAGGGGTACGAATATCGTCAAGAACCAAAACATTAGGCTCAACCCGAGAAGGAAAAAGGAGCAGACCATCCTGATGACGGACGTCATCAAATTGATAATGAAGACGAAGATGTGAATGGAGGTTTTGAGCTTCGACAAAAGGAACGAAAAGCCCGGGAAGTAAAGCATGAGTCAGAGTCTCAAGCCATCATTGATGAAGCGCAAGGAACTCTTAATGATTTTCAAGAAAATGAACAGGGCCCTGTTGCAGCCTTCTTGCGGCAAAAGGAACCTATTCTAATTTCCCGAGTTCCTTGGCCACAACCTCCGGCTAAGTTCCCCGTCACTCCTAAGCCCCGTCAATGGAGCCCAAAATTCAGTCTAGATGAAGAAGATGGGCTTCATTGGGAACGCTTCGGACGAATGGGTTGGACCCAGAAACCAACTCCAAAAATTCGCATTCCGGCGAAAGTCGAGGGAGCAAGACACTCCATCATCTGGAATACCGTGATCTGCTGGCGATGCCACAAAACTGGGCATCATGTTGTGTCAGACTGCCCAGGAGGACGTAGTAAGGAGTCTCTTGCCCGTCGCGAAGCCCGAAGACTTGAGAGGTTAAAGAAAAAACATTCGTCAAATTGAAAAAAAAAAACTTTAAAGGTTCCTCGGGGTAACCTTCTATTTTCACTAACTATTATCTTTTTGATATAAAGAGTTCCTAAAGAGGGGGGGATGTAACATGGCTGCCAGATTCCTGGAGGTTCACCTCCTTGGGTCTGGCAGGGTGTTATGCCTCCATGTTACATTCTCCTTCTCCGATCTATGACTGTTATTTTTGAGTTAGTCAGTCGAGAATCCGCTCTTGGAGAGAGCAGTCACTTTTGGTTTAAGTTAAGATAGTCAAAGTTAGGCTATAACGGGTTTATCCCTTTTTTGTATTAACTGTATAATAAAAGTTATAGAAGAATTACATTCTTCTAGTTGGATATTTAAAGTAAGTTGTCTTGATTTCTTTTTATGGCCCTCGGGAGATACTCCCTTAGTTAAATTATTCTACGGAGGGTTACAACCCGATTTTCTACTTCCGTCATAGCTTCATTGGGTTTGTCACAAATTCCCAAACTTTCGATTTCCCAAAATGCCCTTAAAGTTTTTGAGATCGCTTCTTCTTCATTCTGATTTACGATTGGGTTCATTCCCACTAAAGATAATCCCAAAGTAGCGCAGTTGTAGACGCTTGAAACTTCTGTTGGCCCTTGGATTATCCATCCAAAGATACTATCGATAGCAACCAATTTCTCTGAAAGCCTCTTAATTCTACCCGTCATCACTTGCCAATAATGATCCGATCCTATTAATAATGTTAATTCATTTTCTGTTTCTTCTGTGGTTACATCAGCTAATATTAGCCCTTCATTTTGCAACTGCCTTCTTATATTTTCTCCAGGAAAATGGAATTTGGCTGTGTTTATTTCTGGAGTTTCAATGGCTTCTAACTCTATGCTTCGATCGTCATTAAGGCTTTTCAAACTAACTTTAACCTTTCTTCTCGTTACTGTCGTTGGATGGTTCGCCCCAAAAACATGCAAATTAACACTCACTTCTCCGATTACGGGTAATCCTAATTTTCGTGATACATTTTCTTTTATGAAGTACGTCTGACTTCCGCTATCGATTAGCATTCTTATGTTCTGCGAATTTTGCGACCCCGTTAACTTCGCTCTAGCCGTCTGTAATAGTACGGTGTTTTCTTTATCATCATACTTTGGTATGGCATTTGACATGCAATTAACTTCTTTCGGAACAGTCTCTTTTTCGACGCCAAGATTTTCTGTATTTCGACTTGGTTCTTTCTTTTGACCTTCTTGGTCTATAAGTTCTCGTACTTCGCATACCGCAGCATGATATCATCGTTGACACTTGTTACACGTTCTTTTAGTGCCGCAATATTTCGCCAAATGTCCATATGCCAAGCAATTGAAACATCTCCCTTTCTGACTCAAAATTATTTTTCTTTCTGAAATATTTGTCACATTCCTGCACACATCTGATCTATGGGTATTTCTTTGACAAAAGATACAAAAGCCTGACGAAGGGGGAACTGTTACTGTATTGAGAGCTGATGGGGGGGGGTTTTCGTTCAGGTATACTTCTAAATGTGTTAGGTAGGTGTGACCCCCGCCCTATTGGCGTTTTGTTGAAAGGATACATTTTTGATGGACTTGAAATAGCGCTAAGTTCTATTGGCTTGGTTTTAAAGAGAAGCGCTCTCTCCCGACTATGAAGGTCTTTTCTTATGAAATCCACTAATTCTTCTATTTCGAATTCTTTATCAAGATCCGCTGTTCTACTATACTCGATGCTAATGTCGTCTGGTAATTTACTTAATAACATTGGGCAAAGAATAGTGCCATACTTCTCTGACGCATTAACACCCATAGATTGAAGACCTTCTACTTCTAATTCACACGTATCGAAAAATCGACGATAGCCCGCCAAGTCATTAGATTTCATTAAAGGGGTTACATGCATTAATCGGTTAATATGAGCGGTAACCAACGCTTCCCTACGTCCAAATCTCTCTTTCAGTTTTTTAATCGCGGCATTATAGTTCGCGTCTGTTACCGATAGCCTAGCTTTAGAATTTAACGCAGTACCTTCTAAATAAGTTTTCTAATATGTAAATTTCGTGCAATTATTTAACATACAATTATTATGTATTGCCGTTTCGTATTGAGACCAAAAATTGGTCCATTTATCAATATCTCAGTCAAATTTTACTATCTCTAATTTTGGCAAAGTCATGCTATTGTTCCAAGTCATTAAAGGTACTTGCGAATACTGTTGTTGTTGTCTTGTAGGCTGGGATTCTTCTTGTTCTCCTGATGAAGCGGCATTCTGATCCAAATTTAGGTTAGAGGCATAACTTGGATGAGTTGATTCACTAGGTGGAGTGACAGACGCACGGTCACGCGCACTTTCCGCTTTACTTGATTTCAACGCGTATTCGATTAATGGTTTTGCTTCTATAATGTCATTCTCGTAGTTTTCTCGCGAACCCATATCCTTGTCCAACTTCTGTCCAGTCAGGTACTTGTCGATGATGATTTTGTTCGCTAACAACGCTTCTTCTTTCAATTTTAATTGATTCACATACGTTGTTAATTGGACTTCGTTTATTTCTGATTTCTTCGTTTCAGCATTAATCTTCTTAAATAATGTGGTTAATTTTCTTCTGATACCTCATCTTTTTCCTTTTGCTTTTTCCAACTCTTCTTCTTCTTCTCCAGATACATATTGTTCTTCTTCATCGTTCTCTGCCATTATATATTTCGTAAAATCTCCTCGGAGTTCTTTTTTCTCGATTTCTTTATGAATATTCTTCTTGCTTCTTTTTTATAAATTAGCTTATACACTAATTGCTCCCGGGTTTCGGCACCATTTTATGATTCGAGAAACAATCCGAGTCGTAATTTGGTTTATTTTAAAATTTTATTATACTGTTGGAAAAATTCTTATACATTTCAAATATTTTCGGAGAGCTTACTATACGCGTCTTCTTTCGTTCGATTTTACTTTGCCTCTGACCATATTTTCGATATTTCTTTAAAATTTCCCTACTTTAACAATAGGTAGTCTTTTTCTGTATATATATAAATCACTAATACTGTCAAGTTACTCTTCTTGGAAAAAATTCTATTCCGGTTAGCCATTTTATGGTCAGATATTTACAGTATTTTAAAGTTAATAATATGAAGTAAATTTTTATAAACCTTTTCGTACAAATCAATATTACAGTTATTTTAAAAACAATTAAGAAAATATAAACTTTCTGAAAATGTATGCCTAGTCGCGACAGTATAAGACAGTGGACGCGTAAGTTTACAGTTCTTTGTTATTGGTACAGTTTTCAAGGCTTGCACCATTCAAACAAGTTCTTTTAGCATAATACCAATAAAAAAGTAAGAATTCAATAACAGTAAACCACATGTAAATTGAAAGCATAAAAATAAAAATCCATAATTGAAAACTAGTAATTCATATATTAATAAAAGTATTAAATGATATAGTGTGTCGTGGATCATACAAGATATTATATCTAAAAGCTAATGATTACTTTTCTGCGCAATAAGCAACTAGACTTCGGCTTCGTCCTTATTCTTTAAACGAGCTATTTTTGCTTTATGTTCCGATAACATATTTTTAATTTCTTCGTTTTCAATCGCGTTTAAATCAAGTTGGTCAATCTCGCCAATACCGGCACCTTTATCGAGTAAGAATCGAACAACTTCCAAATGTCCATAGCGTATAGCCTCCGATAAGGGCGTCCGGCCCAATTTATCCGCGTGTCTAACTTGTGCTCCATTTTCCACTAAGAATTTGACGACATCCATATTTCCTCTTTTGCAAGCCTCTAAAAACAGTTTTCGTCCAAATCTGTTAGCTCTTTCAATTTTAGCTCCCTTTTCCACTAAGAATTGAACAATATCTAAATTTTCAATTACGCAAGCCCAGAATAACGGTGTTTCACCATATTGGTTCGCCTTGTCAATTTTAGCTCCCTTTTCTACTAAAAGCTTAACGATCTCTAAATGTCCAGTTCTGGAAGCTATAAATAACGGTGTTTTTCCGTCATTGTCCGCCGTTTCAATTTTAGCTCCATTTTCCACTAAGAATTTAACCACATCAAAATGTCCAAAACTGGAAGCCGCTGATAGCGGTGTTCGTCCTGTTTTGTCGGCCGTTTCAATTTTAGCTCCCTTTTCCACTAAGAATGTAACGACATCTAAATTTCCACTTCTGCAAGCCTCGAAAAACGGTGTTTCTCCCCGTTTGTCCGCCACTTCAATTCTAGCCCTTTTTTACACTAAGAATTTAACCACATCTAAATTTCCACTTCTGCAAGCCCTAAAAAAACGGTGTTTGTTCCCATTTGTCCGCCACTTCAATTCTAGCTCCCTTTTCCACTAATAATTTAACGACATCTAAATTTCCACTTCTGCAAGCCACAAGAACCGGTGTTTCTCCCAGATTATCCGCCACTTCAATTCTAGCTCGTTTAAGCCTATAAATATCGTCCTATTCCAGATGCGTAACATTTTAGCATTATGAATAACCCCTAATTGAGCACCGTTTTATTGTATTTGAAAGCTGTAAAAAATTATTTTCCTAGAAACGTCAACATCAAGCAGATATTTGATAGGGGGTTGTTCCAAAGACTATTTCGTGTTTAGTGTCAATACTTCTATAGGAAACTTCCGGGTTTCTACTCCCTTTAAAATCCCGGGAAACGCGGGGTAGCTTAGCTAGACTAAAATATTAAAAACGATTCAAACAATTAAATGAATTTGGGGTTGGTACGTAAAACTATATGGGATGAAGTGAATATTACAACCAGACGGGTATCATCCAGCTGTCTTGTTCGTGGTCAGGTTGTACCACGTGACCTGTCCCCAGCTTAGCTTCATGACACTGAAGCCTAACGCGCGCACGCTCTTGTTGGTATCCACGTTAATATTGTTAGTGAATATTCATTACTTATTTTGGTCTTTCATTTTGAAAAAAACCAAAATTAAACGATGAATTTTTCCTTTAATTGATAAGATATGATGAACTGAAAACTAATTCTAGGAAATGTTTATTATATCGAAAGAGTTGCGCGTATCATTAAATATTTCCAAGGATTGAAACGAGAGACGTTTCTAAGGGAATATGACCGGTCTCAATCCAACTCAAAAGTGAGTATATGGTATAGACAAAGGCACGGACTGGTGCCTATGTGGTATAGACGGAGGCACGGTCTGGTGTTTATGTGGTATAGACAAAGGCACGGACTGGTGCCTATGTGGTATAGACGGAGGCACGGTCTGGTGTTTATGTGGTAAAGACGGAGGCACGGACTGGTGTTTATGTGGTATAGACGGAGGCACAGACTGGTGTTTATGTGGTAAAGACGGAGGCACGGACGGGTGTATGTCTATGCGGTATAGACGGAGGCACTGACTGGTGCCTATGTGGTATAGACGGAGGCACGGACTGGTGCCTATGTGGTATAGACGGAGGCACGGACTGGTGCCTATGTGGTATAGACGGAGGCACGGACTGGTGCCTATGTGGTATAGACGGAGGCACGGACTGGTGCCTATGTGGTATAGACGGAGGCACGGACTGGTGCCTATGCGGTACAGACTGAGGCACGAACTGGTGCCTATGCGGTATAGACGGAGGCACGAACTGGTGCCTATGCGGTTCAGACGGAGGCACTGACTGGTGCCTATGCGGTACAGACGGAGGCACTGACTGGTGCCTATGCGGTACAGACGGAGGCACTGACTGGTGCCTATGCGGTACAGACGGAGGCACTGACTGGTGTTTATGTGGTAAAGACAGAGGCACGGACTGGTGTTTATGTGGTATAGACGGAGGCACTGACTCGTGTCTAAGTGGCTAGAAACCAGTAATTACAAATTGGTGTCTTAAGCCCCGTTTTCATGAGAGCGAGATTCGATGCGATTTGCGAAAGCGAGATTCGATGCGATTTGCGAGAGCGAGTTTCCAAACAGCGATATCGCTTTTAGATTTTAGCGAGACTTAGTTCAAGTTCTCGCTTGTACTTTTCGTTTTCATGAAAAGCAATTTTTTTATAAGAATGTGATTTCACGCGTGATTTTTAAACTTATTAAGCCGACATGAAATGGCGGTTCTACATAAATTCAAGGATCTACTTCTGAGAAAGAAGCTTTTGCTTTTGCAAATTTTATTCAGTTTAAACAGAAATTAACAGTTTAATCAAAAATTAGATGGTGGGCTCTCCCAGTGAGGCGACCAGAAAATCCGAGCGACATTATGAAACGTTGGCTAGTATATAGTATCTAAAGCTTCAACACAGATGAAAATTTGACATTACCGCCAATCCCAGGCTTGAAATATTCATTATTAGTAGGCTTTTTTCCCGACAGATTTAGAATTGTAATCAAAAAATAAAGAAATATCTAAATGGTTTCGGAAAACTTAAGCCTAATGTTAATAACCGTCTCTATCCTGCACGCGCTCAAAGAGAAAAAAGTTCTTTCCCGTAGTTTTAAAAATTAGGCCTAATGTTGATAAATAATTTACCAAAAAGCGCGTGACAATTTTTATTCAGTTTTATTGGCTGATTAACTTAAGTCAAGTTGTGATATAGAGGAATGTTATAAAAATCGCTGAAGCGAGAGCGAAGAAATCAAAACCGGACAGACGTTTTCGATATCGCTAAAATAGATCTCGCAGGCTTTTTCTCGCTATTCTCTCAAAGTTCTCGCAAACATGAAAACAGGCAACAAAATTTTTTTCAGGTTTTTTCTCGCAAATCGCTCTCATGAAAACAAGGCTTTAATGTAGAACGAGTATTGATACCGCTACTTATTGAAAACGGAATAGTAAATTCGATTTGCGATAAATGATAAAATGAAGTTTGCAGTTTGACTCTCTGAAATACGGTAGGAGGTAGAGACGAATGCTTTTTATTGATATCGTTAGTTACTAAATTAAATGTAGCGAAGCTATTTTTGGTATAAATGACAAACGCAGGTTCTGGTGTGACACTGTGTAACGAAAGACCAACCATTTCCACTCTTATGAGCGGAAACGGTTGTTTTTTCATAATATAGGAAATCAACAACAAAATGTATTATGCAACACAATGCAAAAAGAGTAAAGCTTATATTCCTTAGTCCTTACTCCCCGTTTGTTTTGTGTTTATCTCCAAAAAATAGCGACAAACGCCTTTTTCCGTTTCCATTTTCTGTGGAGTAATGTCACTGGAGTGAGAACGAAAATGTCATTAGAAATCTTATTTATTTTATTAATAACCCCTTTAATATTGCTCCATAGTGGTAGATTGCTAGCAGACAATGGAAAACCGAATATTTTTAATCGTTTGTGTGAAGGTAAAAAAAATAGGCCGTTTCTTTTTTCCCTGTTTCTCGGGCCAAACTAGACTTTCTTTATTTAAAAATTATATGAATGTTAGTTACAAGATTGCTTTAGGAAAATGTGCAAACAGTTAGTCAGCGTTAAAAAAGGCATTTTGAAGCTATTTGTAGACATTATATTGTAAGCAAAATTGTTTGATATGTATTAAATAATGGTAAAGCTTCCACTGATGGGTTTATGCATCTTGCTTGTTTGACTAAAAAGCATCTGACCAATAACATAAAAAATATTTTGTTAATTTAACTAGACGGCTTGGTTTATACGCCCACTTAGTTGTAAATAGATCTTTTTAATCCACTGGAGCTATTCTTAACAAGAATTTCTATGCCAGTAGGTTGTCATTAAAGCTACTAGTAAATTATTGTTGTTGAAAGTTGGTATTAATGTTGTTGGAAGTTGGAAGTACTGTGGATTTAAGTGAGTACTTGACGTTTTGTATATAGGATGGAGGAAGATAAAGTTGAAAGTAAGGATGAAATGCGAAAGCGTAAAGCGAGGGAAAGGATGAAGGCAAAAAGGTCAGATCCTTAGTTTAAGAAGAGAGAAAATGAAAGGAGAAGAGTTTTAGCAGCTCAGAAAAAAGCTAAGGTTGAAGGTGAAGCTTCGAGTCCTAATTTGTTTGGTATTTCTATTGAGTCGCCTGTTGGCCACGGTAGTATTAGACGGAAGTTCAAGCGAAAGCGCTGTAAGAGTCGGGGTAATTACTACCGGCCATCCTATGAATTTGGTTAATAATAAATCGGTTTGTGTGAAAAGGCTTGATGAACGGTATAGAGCAAGCGAAAGAGTTAAGAACCAATTAAGTAAGGCTAATAAACGCCAAGATTTAGAGTACGTTGAAGCTGAACGTGTTAGTAATCAGTTGGGTATGTGTTGTGTTCGTTTGTTGGGCAACAAATTAAGGCCAATTTTCTAATCAACAATCAACAATTTATTATCATTAGGAACATTCTATTACAACCTTTATTTGCGGGCTTTATATAGACATGTGCTCTCGCTGGAGTACGCGCGGAGAGTGCTTTATTCTTTGCTCTCTCTCTCGCGGAGGAAGGGAAAACTTATCTACGTATAGAGTGCTGTCAGAAGCGCCGGTGTGACGTCACCCATGCGGTTTTCCCATGAAGAAAAAACGGTAACTGTCATGGCCGCCCATTGCTAAAGGCAGACTCGTGACGTTTAACTTTGGATCTGACGTCACAACTGACAGCACTATGGAGGCAGTGGCTCCCTCTAGGAAGCTTTAATATTATGAACATAACAATGCCCTCCTTTTAGATTGTTTATACTATATGTTCGTCTAGGTAGTTGTTTGCGCTGGTTTTCACTTGTTTTTCTTTCTTTTGCCGCCTGGTGAGAACCTTCAGCTTCTGGGGGGTGATCTGGATTCAGTTCAGTCAAAAGATTTTCTTCTTGTGAGTCTGTGTTTGGAGGGGTTTCCCTGGCGTTGGCGTCATTTTCCAGTTGCGTGTTTGGATGATGAGTGTCCCCCTGTTGGAACGGAACTAGAGGAGCCGGGAGAAAAAAAACCCGGTTTGCGTCGAGGCGGAGACAGCTGGCAGGATCAATGGTTCCGCCCTTGAGAGATCGTGTGGAAGGAATCATGGGCGTAATTGGTTCATGTGGCGTTTGATGGTGCCTGCCGAGGTATGTACGGTATACATCATTCGACCCAGGCGAGAGGAAATCATTCCGTCGAGCCATTTCGGACCGCGACCAAAATTGCGGGCATGTACTGGGGCATTTATGTCATAAGTATTTGCCCTGTCGATGGGTGATGCTGAATCTGCTGAGCCGTCTTGGCGCCGCTTCTGCCGTATTGTGATAGGGTGGCAAAGGTCCAAACTAGTAAGCACGGTTCGTCCCCCATACATGAGATCATAAGGAGATTTTCCTTGCACCAGAGGTGTTCGGCGATGGTTTTGAAGAATCAAAGCGAGCCGTGCTTCTAGAGTACCGGTCGGGAATTTGGCCAAACCCGTGCTGAGGGTGTCAATAGCGTCGGAGGTTCCCCCATGAAGTTTGCGCAGGCTTGTCTTAATGGTTCTGACACTGCGTTCAGCCTGTCCATTTGAGGGAGGGTGATAGGGAGGCGACGTGATGTGGCATATACCACAGTTGGAGACGAATTCGCGGAAGCCTTCACTCGAGAAGCACGAGGCTTTGTCTGTGACCAATGTTTGTATTGTTAGACTAAGTCAGATAAAAAACATTTATGTAAAGTATATAACCGCGACGACAACAAAACTCTTATCACTTCTTGTTGGGATATTCTTACGACGAGTCATTAAACTATGATTTAAACGACCGGCTAGTTACTTAATACATGGTGTCAGAACATCGGAACCCGCGGACCTCAATTACGTACCCACCGTCGTCCTAGCTCCATCCACGATGACGTACACCTCCTTCAAGAGTCCGGATCCCTTCCACCCAGGGAGCAACAACCCTGCGGACTTGTGGGCGGAATACCGGGACAGCTTTAAGATTTACGCCCTGGCAGCCAAACTATCGGACGAAACGCCAGCCGTACAGATCGCCACCTTTCTACATATCTTTGGATCCGCCGCCAGAAGAATATTTAACACATTCACCATCAATGTCCCTGCCGAAGACACGCTTACGCTAGATATGGTCTACAACGCTTTCGACCAATACTATGAGCCGCACAAAAACCTCGTTGCAGTCCGTTACACCTTCTTCACAACGCAGCAAGGCGCACACCAACCGTTCGACGAATTCATCACAGACTTGAAGACGAAGGCCCGTAATTGCAAATTCGGTCAATTCAACTCTTCTCTCATCTGCACACAAATTGTTTGCGGAACCCGGAAAGACTCGATGCGAAAAGAACTTCTGTCCATCCGCGACCTCACCCTGGACAACACCATCGCCAAATGTCAAGCCGATGAATCTTCCAGCAATCACGCAAACACTATTGCCGCGACGACGGATAAACAGGATGCAACAACAGTCAATTTAGACGCGATACGGAAGAGAGACCGCCGCTCGTCATATGAACACACGAGACAGCCGAGACAGAGACAACCGGTGCGGGCACCAGTTAGGTTCCACAATCACCGGTATCAGAACGATGGCAGGGCACGAGATCCAGGTCAGCAGCCAAGATGCAATAACTTCGGTACCCGTCATAAAATCCAAGGCCAATGCCCCGCCCGTAATGATACATGCCATGGATGCCAGAGGTCGGGTGTTGCCAATCAACGCACGCACTTACGTGGGAGCAGAGAAACGACCAATGGCCCTCCCTACATCTTTTGGAGCAAAGAGGCCGGGATCCAAGTTACACGTGCGAAGATGATGGGCAAGCACACGATTACGGTTATCTATACTGCAATCAACTAACCCTGCACTGCCACGATATGCGAGCGCCACTGACCAGGGAAGATGACGAATGGCTGGAAACAATTTACTTTGCCAACTTCCCGATTACAATGAAATTGGACACGGGATCACAAGTAAATATCATCTCGCAGGACATATTTGACATGCTACCAGTGAAACCAACAATACACCGACCACCATTCACGGTCCGAGCATACTCCGGTCACCCCATTGACATTATTGGCACGGCTGAGATCGTCTGCGCTTCATTCGCCGCATCAACAGTGCAAAATTTCTACATCACTCCACGGAACACAATGCCGATACTAGGAGCAAGGGCATCCGTCAAATTAGGCCTCATAACACGACACCTTCCCAGGCAACTGATGAACAGACGACGAAATCGGGACATCATCCACCGATATGGCGATGTCTTCAACCGAATCGGTAATTACCGGGAAAATACTCGATCAAACTCAAGCCAAACGCGACACCAACAATCTCAGCACCACGGCAAATACCTCAAGCTCTACAAGCAGGCGTCATCAAAGAATTGAAAAGGCTACAAGACCTGGGAATAATCACACCAGAGCTAACAGAACCAACCGACTTAGTCCACCCAATGGTGGCGGTAGCGAAAGAAGACAACTCAGCAGAGGGCGGCACCAGAATATGCTTCGACCCAAGAAACCTAAATAAAGCGATTAAAAGGGAACCTTATCCGACAACGACGGCTCTGGTGATCTTTTCAAGCCTGCATGGAGTCGAAGTATTTACAGTACTCGACGCGCAGAGCGCATTTTGGCAGGTAGAGTTGGACGAACCAAGCTCTTACCTCTGTACTTTTGCGACACCGTACGGGCGATTCAGATTCCTGCGTCTGGCACTAGGAATCTGTACATCATTAGTGGTCTTCCAACGAACGATGCATCAAATATACCCACCAGAGGAATTCCCGTATACGAAGATATCTACGGACGATTTTCTCATCTCGACCACCAAACAATCCCACAACAGGACGCTTGTAGCAGTTCTCGAGCGAGAACGACAAACGGGGCTCACATTCAGCACGAAAAAAATGCAACTTGCAGTCGAGTGAATCACGTACCTGGGAACAATCATTACACCAAGGGGAATAGAGATTGACCCAGCACGAGCAACGGCAATTCAAGCAATTCCAGCACCAAGGGATCGGGCAGCATTACAACGCTTCCCGGGCATGGTTAATTTTGTGGCAAAATTCCTCCCAAAACACTACACAGAAGCCGCACCCCTCCGAGCACTATTAAAAAAAGACGCCACATTCAGCTGGGACGCCAACACCGAGCGCACATTCCTCGACCTGAAACGATTAATAACGACAGCTCCAGTTCTCACATTCTTTGACCCGCAACGTGCCTCCACAATCTCAGTAGACAGCAGCGCCAATGGAGTGGGCGCAGTACTCATGCAAGAAGGCCATCCCCTCGAATATGCATCCACTTCATTTACACCAACCCAAAGGAACTACGCTCCAATAGAAAGAGAGCTCCTGAGAATCGTATACGCCTGTGACCATTTCCAGTACTACGTGACAGGGACAACATTCACGGTAGAAACCGACCATCGACCACTAATCAGCATAGTCCGCAAACCACTCCACATGCTATCACCTAGGCTCCAACGTTTGGTACTGAAACTGACCAGATATGACCTGAAGGTGGTCTACGTGCCAGGAGCGAAACTGTACGTAGCCGACACCCTATCACGGGCTCAGCAAGAAGCACAGTACATCGACACAAGGGAACTGGAAGACAAATTCATGGTGATACATGCAACGACAGCGCTACCAGCAGAGAAATACGTAACCTTCAAGACTCATACACGGCAGGACGAAACAAGTCAAATGCTCCGAAGCCATATAACAGAAGGATGGCCAACAGCTATCAACAAAGTGAACTCGGCACTGAAACCCTTCTGGCCTATTCAAGAGAAACTCCATATGAAGGAAGACCTAATATACCGTGTAGAACGCCTTTACGTCCGCCAACATTACGGAGAGAAGTCCTTCAACAAATACACATAGCGCATCAAGGAATCGCTGCATACATTGCACGGGCTAAAATCCACGTATATTGGCCACAAATGACCAGTGACATCACGGAGTACGTGAGGAAATGCGATACATGCCAACAAAGGGCAAGAGCAAACACATCCCTGCCACTGCATCCGCATCAAATACCAGAACGGCCATGGGAAGTCGTTGGAACGGACATCTTCCACGTCGGCAATAAGAACATGATCATCCTTGTCGACTACTTTTCCAAGTTCGTGGAAGCCACGAAATTGCAGACAACCAATGCGGAAGCCGTTACAAAGTTCATGCACCCACACTTTGCCCGACATGGAGCCCCAACAAAGCTGGTATCGGACAACGGTCCTCCTTACAATTCAACAGAGTTCAGGAAATTCTTGACCCAGTGGGGAATCACATAACGTCGAGTCCGTACCACCCCCAATCAAATGGAATGGCTGAACGCACGATTCAAACGATCAAAAACATGCTAATCAAGGCGCAGGCGGAAGGAGTGGACCTACAACGCGTATTAATGGAATACCGGACAACGCCGATTGGTGAACTACCCTCACGCACGGAGATGCTGATGGGTCGACGGATTCGAACACCACTAAAAACATCCACAAAGACCCTGAACCCAACATTCCCGACGCAAGAGATAAAAACATCGCTGCAGAGAAGACAGGAAAAGATGGCACAAAGTCAGAGACACACCAGGACGATGAATCAACCGATACTTGAGATCGGTACAGAAGTCTGGCACGAAAGGGGCCCTCGACAATGGGAGAGAGCCACGATAATAGCACTTGACCAAACTCCATACTCTTATCACATAAGGACGGAACAAGGACAAGTGCTATGACGGAACAGGCGACACCTCAGGATAAACTTCAATAAACAACCGCGCGCCAAACCTCCGCCGGAACAAATCCACATGGAAAACCTCCCTAGCAACCGACACAAAGGAACCTCGCCGGCAGCGATAACACATCGGCATAAAACCAGAATCTTCAGAGGCAGGCAAGGCAGAAGAGTTAGCGGGAGTCGAAGAGTAGCAGATCGACAAGTAACAGAGGAGGTACAAGACGGAATGGTGCAAAACACGGCCAACACAAACCCACCAAATGTACGTCCAACCAGCACACATTCGAACAGAGAAGATAGCGGAAGTCTAAGAGCAACCGAGGAGTCTCCAGACGGAATGGAACAAAGGACGCCCAACGCAAACCCTCCCAAGTCACGTCCAAGAAGATATTAATGAAGAATTCAGTTAGATAAATTAAAAGGGAGGAAGACTAATACCGTCTGGGAATTGTTTGAAGTAGTTGTCGATGATCAAAATTACACCAAATGTCTATTATGAGAGCAAAAAATTAACAGAAAGTGTGAAAATACTAGAAAATCAATTCCCAATTACTCGATAAATACTCGAAACGAATTTTCCAACTACTCCATACTCGATTCGAGTACTCGTGACTCGTCTCGATACTCGATAAGGGAAAATTTCAAAACTCGAGACTCGACTCGAAACCAAAAATTCAAGGCTTACACAGCCCTACGAGAAAGCGGGAAATATGTTAAAATTATCCACGTCGTAAAAACTTGCGAATAATTTAACCTGTTTATATATTATTATAATTCAAACCATTCTCATCGGATATAAATATCCACTCTGAATTGAACAATATGTCTTCTCAACCATCCTCATGAATTCGCCGTCGAAATATTATTCCCACAATATCATTTTCGGAGCATTTCTCAACATTCAATTCTCATGCGTCCAACATTAATTACCGAACGTCAAATAAGTTCTGTTACACCTGTATTTTAGTCATGCCACCTATTTTGCTCCATAAACTATCTCTGTTACACCTCTATTTTAGTCATGCCTCTTATGGGTCGACGGATTCAAAAACCACTAAAAACATCCACAAAGACCCTGAACCCAACATTCCCGACGCAAGAGATAAAAAAATCGCTGCAGAGAAGACAGGAAAAGATGGCACAAAGTCAGAGACACACCAGGACGATGAATCAACCGATACTCGAGATCGGTACAGAAGTCTGGCACGAAAGGGGCCCTGACAATGGGAGAGAGCCACGATAATAGCACTTGACCAAACACCACACTCTTATCACATAAGGACGGAACAAGGACAAGTGCTATGACGGAACAGGCGACACCTCAGGATAAACTTCAATAAACAACCGCGCGCCAAAACTCCGCCGGAACAAATCCACATGGAAAACCTCCCTAGTAACCGACACAAAGGAACCTCGCCGGCAGCGATAACACATCGGCATAAAACCAGAATCTTCAGAGGCAGGCAAGGCAGAGAAGTTAGTGGGAGTCGAAGAGTAGCAGATCGACAAGTAACAGAGGAGGTACAAGACGGAATGGAGAAAACACGGCCGACACAAACCCACCAAATGTACGTCCAACGAACACGCATTCGAACAGAGAAGATAGCGGAAGTCTAAGAGCAACCGAGGAGTCTCCAGACGGAATGGAACAAAGGACGCCCAACGCAAACCCTCCCAAGTCACGTCCAGCAAACACCCATACGAATGTGACAGTATACGGAATACCAACCCAGACGACACGCTCAAGAAGGAACATAAAACCACCGGCAAGATATCCGAACGAATGGTGTACAGTTCCAAAGGCCGGAAAAAGGAAGATGTTAGATTAGATATAGATAAGCGTAAAACATATCTTAAAAAGTAGTTTAAGTTAGATTAAAAAAACCTTTATGTAAAGTATATAACCGCGACGACAACAAAACTCTTATCACTTCTTGTTGGGATATTCTTACGACGAGTCAATAAACTATGATTTAAACGACCTGCTAGTTACTTATTACATGTATAACACCAAAGGGCACGATATGTTGTGTTAAAAAGTCTGTTACTACTGCAGTGCTGGTTGTGCGAGTGACGTGTACCTCTATCCACTTTGAAAAGGAATCGGAAAGTATGAATAAATATTTCCCGAGTAACGGACCGGCGAAATCTTCATGCGCGCGATCCCGAGGGGTTGTTGTTCTTTCCCACGAGGTGTATTTGGCCTTAGGCAGTGGAGCTTCTTGCTGGCAAGATGTGCAAGATTTGACCAAATCGCTGATGTCATTATCAATTTTCGGCCACCAAATTCGAGCGCGGGCCGTTGCCTTCATCTGTACAATAACTTGATCGGAACTGTGCACTTAAAAAACACCACTAATCTAAGACAACAAGTTTAATTTTAAACTCGAAATTTTAATTTAAATCACAAGGACGCCTACGTAAAGCTCAGTAGCTTGTATACTTAACATCAAGATCTCATTCACGTAAAGAGAGAACGTTCGAGTTTACCTTCATCATCGCTACTATCAAGTACTACCTAGGCCCCTCCCTAAAAAACATTCCTGCCATTTTATCGAAACACTGACACCGCCTGGTGGACTATCCATTCATTATTTATCGAAATTGTCGTTCTCGACATGGTTCTCGATCTCAATGTGAGGGAGACTGACTCAAGAATTAGTAGAAATGTTTATTAGCGCAACAGTTTATAGTGCTGGTTATGTTGATATAAATATAGACCGTATAGTAAATAGTATAATAGACAATAGTTATTCGATTATTATAAGAAGGAAAGGCCACTATTATTTTCCTAAAGTGCCAGAACAGCCAAGGCTTACGTTTGAAACTTCAGGTAAATAGCCATATTTTAATATAATATCACGTTATTTTTATCTGTCTCTACCCCGATTGATAAAAAATATATTTTTAATAAGGCCGATCCGATGTTATTAATCTGAATCGTATACTAATACTTAACATTGTTGTCAATAGTTTCTTTCGACTTCTTGCCTAGGCCGACTCTCGAGTCGCTACTGGCCGCGTCCATTTAACATTTTTTCGGTAATTTCCGGTTAGTAGGTGGCGCGCTAAACCATACCCACTCGATCACGCGCGTCACGACGCAAGCTGCTCTCGCTATAGCTATAGCGCGAGTAGCGCAGCGTCTGGGAGCGCGGATCGAGTGGGCTATTGCTAAACCGACTTAAACTAGGCCCCTCCCAGAAAAAAAGATAACTCTGACTTCATGGAAGCGGATTAGACTGACTCGAACGTTCTCTCTTTACGTGAATGAGATCTTGTTAACATCTAGAGTTACAATTTGACTGATAATCTACTCCGAGTCCAAACAGCTTTACCTAGAGGTATGAAATTTTGCAGGGACGGTACTCAAATACAGTAGGCGAGCTTTACCTTTTTTTTACAATTCCTCATCATCTTGAAAAATGGCGGAGTCTACCTGTTACAACCGAATCTATAACATTTAAATCACTGGTTCCCAATATCCGTAAGACTGACTTCATGTCTTTTGAAGCTCGATTTTCCACCTTCGTTAAAAATGGTGGCCTGAAAAGCAATAATATATCTCGATGGGCAACAAAGGTTGTTTTTTTTGTTACTCTGTAATTACTAAAGGTGATTGTTTTGAAAACATTGAAGATGGATTTTTTATTCTAGATATTCAAGTTGGAATTCTCCTAAATATTCAAGTGGCAATTCTCCTAAATATTCAAGTGGCAATTCTCCTAAATATTCAAGTGGCAATTCTCCTAAATATTCAAGTGGCAATTCTCCTAAATATTCAAGTGGCAATTCTCCTAAATATTCAAGTGGCAATTCTCCAAAATATTCAAGATGAATTCTTTACTAAATATTGTAACATGGCTGCCAGAATCATTGGAGCTTCCACTCCTTGGTTCTGGCCGGGCATATCTAGCCTCCATGTTACAAGCCACTCCCCCTTCCACAGTTGTAGTATAGAATAATTAAGAGTTTTTTCAATCAGTTGTACTATTGACGGTCGGCGAGAATAGTTCGCTCGGTTTTAAGTTAAAGTCTCCTAAGACGGAGCAAGTCAGTATTAACAAAGTTTGGTTACGGGATTGTTATCCCTTTGTTATTTACTTTAATAAAAGTTAGAAGAATTATTTCTTCTATTTTTGGATATTAAACTGTAAGTTGTCTTTATTCATTTTATGGCCCTCGGGAGCTTTCTCCCTTAGTTAAATTCTACGGAGGGTTACATAAAATGGCGCCCGAACAGGAACTCGACTAGAAATGACTAGGCCTTAAGCCTTGGTCAGTCCCGTAGAAAAATTGTTTATCATTGTCGGTATATCCGCCCCCCCACGTGGTGTTAAGCCTTGGCTTCCACGATGGTAAATGATTAAAGATAATTAAATTAATTAATAAATTAAAAATAAAATTATCTTTGTAATTATGTACTGAATTTAGATAACTTACTCGTTTATTTTGTATGAACTTAACTTGGTTTTTGATCATTGTAAAACTTAAATTAATTAAATAAATAATGGCTTACTCAGACAACAAACAACAATGGAGGTCACCTCGAACATCTGAGGATGAGGAGGATGATTCTACCTTACATAAAGGGGAAGATCAGTCAAAAGAAGATCTCTTTACCTCTGCGGGGGACGATGGCGACACGCTAGCACCGCCAGAAACAGATGATCCCTTGGAGAAGTTTAACCGGATTCTTCGCATTGAGGAAGAGAAGGATGAAGAGGATACTAATACGAAAAAGAGGACTGCAGCATCTTCAGTATTGGGACTTTCTCCCTATCAATTATTCCCGCATAAGAGCATTCCTGCCCCCAAGGGAAGTTCAACTCCCTCGGATTTCCCTCCTCAAACTGGGATTGATTACCTTGTTCCTCCAAAAATCGTTAAGCCTAAAGTTAGTTTTGCTAACACTTTACCTAATCCTAGGGTTAAAACAACCGGAACCCAAATGTCTCCGTCTCGACAAGTCCCTCAATTTGGACCAGACATGACTGACGAGGAATTAAAATCCTTTATGTTACCCTTACTCCAAACCTTGGCTGATAATTCAACCACACAGGCTAACGCCATAGCTCAGAATGTAGTAATAAATAAAGCTATAGCTACGAGTTTGGATAAATTAGTTAGGGATCTACCCTTATTAATAAATAGAAGTACTATTCCACAGACGGGAAAAGTCCCTATTGAACCGCCGGAAAGGTTAGCTTTTATGGGATCGTCTAGCGATAATGCCACTGAATTCTTAGCTACCTTTGAGGAATATGCTAAATTTCACAAGCTATCAAATGAAGACAGGTTAGCGGCATTCCCTCTCCTTTTACGAGGGCATGCCTTGTATTGGTACAGGGATTTAATCCGTCAGTATGACGATATTTGCAAATCAAACCCTGCCCATCCTCATTTAGCTTGGAAAACATTTAAAAGGCACTTTAAGGCTCAGTTTGGAGACTCAGAAGGTGACTCTAAGCTTAAAATAGAGATTTCCCATAGGAGTCAGAAAGATAAGGAATCGGTAGAGGATTTTTTCGGGGAAGTTATGAAGTTAAATTTAGGGATGACCCATCCTCTTTCCGAAAAGGATTTAGTTCCTATTATTAAGAGCAATTTAAAGGATGAACTAAGAACTCCTCTCCTTTTCTTGCAATTTAGTACAATGGAACAGTTAAGAAATTCCTGTAAAACAATTGAAAAGGATATCGAAGTTAGGAAAAAGAATGCTGAAAAAAGGGAAAAGAGGAGATCACCCCCTAAACCTAAGGTTACAGCTGAGTCCTCTTGCCCAGCTAATAAGGGCTCCGCCCATAGTCAGTGTTCCCCCGGGCATTGTCAAAGCTCTTGTAATCCTCCTACTTCTCCTCAATGGGAATATCCCTTACAACCTTTAGACTCTAGAGTCAAAGCTAAGGCTAACAACTCCAATAGAGGTCAAAGATCCTTTAACAGATATAATAATCAGAGATCAAAATCTCCTGGTCGTCAATTGGCCTTGTCCTACCCATCTACACGTACTATCACATGTTTCAATTGTCAAAAACCAGGTCATCTAGCACCCGACTGTCAAGAAAAAAAGATTAGCAAGTCGGGGGAAGCCCAGACGGGAGAGGTCCCTCGTGGTCCCTCTCCCGGTGCCCAATAAATTCCCCTACCAAGAAGCGTGTCGCGTTCCCCCTGAGGATTGAATCCGTCAGGAAAGGTTCAGTTTATAAAAGGGTTACCATTCCCGTTACTTTTGAACACGCGACAGTTCACGCTAAATTAGATAGTGGGGCCGATGCCTCTTTTGTCAGTTTAGATCAGTGGCAGAAAATTTGTAAATATAGAAACTCTTCAGAATTACCTGAAGATGAGCAATTGGATTGTGTAGTTTGGGGCGACAGCCGTTATACTTTTACAAAAGGTTCTCACGAATTAGAGTTTACTCTTAAGTCAAACGAAAGTGAGAAACAATTTAGATTTAAATTCTACATAGTTCCTTCCCTCAATAGCGACTTTATATTGGGACAAGATTTTCTTGAAGAAAACAGGGTCAAGTTAGATTTCGAATCACACTCTAAGAAATTGGAGTGTGATTTAACACCTTTATAAGTACTTTATATGGGTCCAAATTTGACACCGTTACAGGTGTACATTTACACCCCTGAAGGGATTTAATCACACTTACACTCTAAGAAAATGGGGTATGCTTTAACACCTTTAAAAGTAGTTTATATGGGTCCAAATTTGACACCGTTACAGGTGTTCATTTACACCACTGAAAGGGTTTAATAACACTTATTTGAGCAATGGGTGGCGAAGATAAGTATAAAATTGTGCAACAGAGGTGCAGTTTAACACCTTTTTAACTCTTATATCGCACTGAAAGTGAATTTTTACTCTCATATTAGTGTTGTGCAACTCCTTAAAGGGTGCGGCATAGCACCTTTCAGAGTGTCGCTTCACACCTTTAAGAGTGTCGCGTAACACCTTTAAGAGTGGGAGATTTTTTGGAAGGATAGTAGTAGAAATTCTAGTACTTTTCCTAGACTTAAGAGCATTACCGATGACGTAAAAAACACTATAGTAGCTACATTTTGACCACTCATGAGGCATAACTCAATTATCGAGTATGGTTTCCCTGTTTAATTAAATTTTGATTATCCGCCATTCCGCAGTATTATTAGCAATCAATGCTATATTCATAGCAGGGTTCCATCTTGAGAGAACTTCATCACCTATAGGGAGGAAAGTTCTCACATGCAGAACTATACCTCTTTAAGCGAGGGTTGTTGCATATAAAGTCATATTTACGGGTTTATAAACTTCTGAAAAAGGCAGAAAGTTTTCAATTCGTACATATGCATAGGGTATTAAATTTGTTTTGGATGCTATAATATTCAAGCAGTAGATATAGACGTTCTTGTTAAATTTAATAATCTCTTTTCACTAAGAGTTTTTCGAGCACCAGAAACGCGTTTAATCTAATTTGCACTACAGATTTTACAAAAAAAAAATCCATTTAGTACTCTAATTTTTCTCAAAATAATGATAAAACATGTCACAAAAGCAAGTGCCCCACTTTGGCTTCTCAAGCTGGCCCTACTGTGAGGCCAGTATCTAACCTAGTCTCGTTTTTTAAGAGTATCGCTTAACACCTGTAAGAGTGTCGCCTAACACGTTTAGCATAGTTTTATGAAGGTACAACACCGCCAGATTACCAATTTCTTTGTTAATTTAATTTAAAGGATAAAACTGTTTTCTTTCATGAATATAATCTTTAAAAAAAGGTTTAACAAGTACGTTTTTCAATAATTTTTTACAGTTTGTATTGACTTTAATATTAAAACATTAATGAAAAATAAATGTAAGACCTTATTTAAGAAACCAGCAGTATTATAATTTTTCATGTTTAATTTCGAACGGTGTTTTAATAGTGTTATTTTACACCGAATTTACACTTTAAATTGGCCTCTAGAAACTCAAGGTAATAAAACACTCTTTTGGGTGTTTTTACGGTGTTTACACCGTTTTAACACCTTTTTAACACTTCCATTTCTTAGAGTGCATCTCAATGTCTAGTGGGTAACTTAAGGATCCCTTTTTCAATTCCATCTGAAAAGGACCCCATAGACAAGGAGATTGTGAATAGTATTAGGGACGCAGTTTCCGCAGCCCCTATTTCTGATGAACAACGTCATCAATTAGAATCCCTTTTATTAAAATTTCCTGAGTTGTTTTCAGATAAAGTAGGAAGAACAGGACTAGTCTTCCATGAGATTCATACGGGAAATAGTCCGCCCATAAAATCTCAGCCTTATCGTGTTAATGACCAGAAAAGGAAAATAATTGAACAACATGTCAGGGAAATGTTAGATGACGGGATAATCAGACCCTCTGTATCTCCTTGGGCTTCGCCCGTAGTTTTAGTTGATCAAACAAAACGGGGTAAACCCTATAGGTTTTGTATTGATTACAGAAAACTAAATCAGGTTACCATTAAGGACCCTTATCCTTTGCCTAATATAGAGGACATGTTAGCTAGGGTGGGAAGACCTAAATTTATAACAACCCTTGACCTTAAATCAGGGTATTGGCAAGTGGAAATGCACCCTAAGAGTAGAGAAAAAACTGCTTTCGTGACTCACATGGGAAAGTAAGAGTTTAATGTACTCCCTTTTGGGCTTTGTAACGCCCCTAGCTCTTTCCAGCGTTTAATTGACGAAATTTTTAGAGACGCTGATTACTTCCAATTAATTGACTATTTAGATGACTTAATCTCTCTTAGTAAGGATTGGGATCAGCATTTGACGTGTTTTTAGAATACGTCCTAAATAGGTTAAAGGAAGCGGGTCTCACCCTACAGTTGAAAAAATGTCGTTTCGCTCAAAAAGGGGCTACCATATTTGGTCACATAGTCAAAGAAACAGGAGTGCATATAGATCTTTCTAAGAAAGAAGCCATTCAGAAATTCCCTCCACCTAAAAATGCTAAGGAAGTCCAGAGATTTTTAGGGATGGCAGGTTGGCACAATCGATTTATTAATCACTACTCTCAAATAGTAGCACCCATTAATAAACTTAAAAGGAAGGATCAAAAATTTATATGGGGTATCGAACAGCAACAGGCGTTCGAAAAGATCAAGGAAGAAATATGTAAGGCTCATCCCTTTGCTTCCTTTAGAAGGGATTCCCCGTCATTTTAACTACCGATGCTAGTGATGCAGGGTTAGGTGCCCTTCTTTCCCAAATACAAGATGGTGTAGAAGTTCCTATAGCTTATGCTAGTACAGGACTAAAAGATGCGGAAACAAGGTACTCCACTAGCGAGAAAGAGTGTTTAGCCATTTGTTGGGCGGTTAAGAAGTTTAGGCCCTTTCTAGAAGGTCGTAAATTCACTGTCCTCACTGACCATCAGGCTCTACAGTGGTTATTTAATATTAGGGAACCAAATTCTCGACTAGTTAAATGGGCCATGTACCTTCAAACATTTGACCAAGGAGTAGTATATCGGGGCCACACCACACCCCATCCCCTAAGGAGACCTAACCTAACCTTTGAAAGCGCCTAGCTACTTTCCGAGACAATTGTTAGTGGTCAAAGCCAAACTTGGTCTCTGATTCGCCAAAAAATCCGTCTGCTCTACTAAAAGTTTCTTTTTAGGCGCTGAATCACTTTACAAACCCGGTTCCCAAGATTCTTCCTAGTGTTTTTCGTTTTAAAGGTCCAAATTGTTAACATTTTAATCATAATTAAATTGAATTTCTTTCGTAATTAAATTTTACTTAATTTTATGTATATATTAGGGGTTATTATAGAAACCTTCACCATGTTCTTCACTTAAGCCTTGGTAAGTGAATTTTTATTTATTGACGGCGACGCACTCGGGCCTCGGCACAAGTGTTAAAATAACAAAATTAGGTATAATTTTTAGCAAATATGGTTGCTACAAGGCACTGTTTATACCCTGGTTGCCATAATGACTGTCGCCACAATACATTATTAATTTCCAATGCTCTCTTCTTCACGAGAACTAGGTTCTACACCAGGTGACCGTAATAGAGTAATATCGGTAGAGAGGGGGAGTGAACTGTGTATCCCCTTCGTTGAAGGCAACTTTGTATTAGAGAATACTATTTGCCTTCGGAAGGGGGATATCACTAACGTAAGAGATAGAGGGTTACGACGTTGCCATATATGTGAAAGATATTACTCTATTTCAAAAACGGATTTGTTTTGTCGTCTGCTTATATCGTCAAAAATTCTCTTAATACTATTGGCTTAAGAGTGTCGCGCAGTGAGCCAATCGTATTTGTCTCACATAGTAGATAGGGGAAATGGCTAAGTTAGGTCTCCTTAGGGGATGGGGTGTGGTGTGGCCCCGATATACTACTCCTTGATTTGACTTTACAATTAAGCATAAAAAAGGAGTGGAAAATGTAGTAGTAGTCGCTTTGTCGAGAGCTCCGATAAACGTTTTAAGCATTAACTTTAGCTCATCTACTTCAAATTCTACTAGTAACCAGGATCCAACTAGTAGTAGTACCAGTCAAAATTCTACCAGTAGTAGTAGTTCAACTTCCTCTAGTGATTCTGTTGAAGGTCAGATTCGTCCTCCAGGTCCTAGAGCCTTATATTCAGTCTTTACAATAGAAGATGTAACAAAAAACCAACGGGAAGACCCTTTTGCTTCCCCTATTATTAATTCCTTGCAAGGACCTAACCCAGTTAGGAATAAAATGTTCGAACTAAAGAATGATCTTCTCTATAGAAGACCTTACATGAACTAACCTGAAAAAATTTATTTACCTCCTCGGTTAAGGCTAGAAGCCATGAGGTTATTACATGACCACCCACTATCAGCTCACAGGGGCAAAGATAAGACCCTTAGCAAAGTGACATATAGGTATTCGTGACCAACCATAGTTAGTGATGTCCAGGACTACGTTCGAGGATGCACATTATGCCAACAGTTTAAGGCTAGGAATAGAAAAAAGCCAGGGCTAGTGCAACCCTCAGAAATAACAAGTCCTTGGGACCAGATTAGTGTCGATATTTATTTATTTATTTATTTATTTATTTATTTATTTGAGAGAGACATGAGGTAAAGGGTCGTGAAGCCATGGGCTTATGTACAACCTCCCTCGTCGGTAAAGTTTACAACAAGAAATAAAAAATTAAATGAAAAAAATACAAATTTGAAATTATATATAGAAATAGAGAAAAATAAAGAAAAATATTGTTAATGCGGCAGATCAAATTCGGTAGAGCCTGAATTAGCGTCAAATAGCGCCGTTACGGCAGTGCGAATTGAGTTTCGCCCCGGAAGGGCAAGGGTAGCGATAGGAAGCCCATTCCAGTCATTCAATACCCTGTATGTAAAGTGTTGCAAAGAATACCGGGTACGCGCACGTGGCTTTCGAAGTTTTTGGCGATGGCCGCGAGTACGTGTTTCAGGATTAGACTCGAAGAAATCGGTGACCGGAATATCGATGGCGCCGTTGAGAAGGTCATAAAGGTACAGAAGATCATTAAAGCGGTGACGCAGCAAGGGCGAAATGACGTGAAGTTTAGCGTCTCGTTGAATCGGTGGCAAGTGACCGCATCCTTGGGTTAACTTTGTAAATCGGTTATGGGCTTTGACGAGCAAATTTTTATGTCCCATCTGGGGAGGACTCCAAATAACAGAAGCAAAGTCAAGCGATGGCAGTAACAGGGAGTTGTAAACTGTCCGCATAAAACGGTTCGATCGAAAGTAAAAATTCCGTTTCACTAGACCCGAGATGGAATTCAAGCGTCCAGCAATTTTGGAAGTGTGATTACCAAACGTAAGGCCCTCAGGGGCGGACTGGCAAGCTGCACAACCATCTGCCACCGTTTTAAAAAGGGCCCCCAAGCCGATCCCTAAAATGAGAGGGGAGTATGTGGTCAGGGCCGGATTAACAATTTTTTGGGCCCTAGGCAAGGCTTTAGTTCCGGGCCCCCAGCCCCCCACAGACCACAGTTTAAGAGAATCTAAGAGACATACGATTTTTCATATCTTTAGTTGACTTAACACTTAACTGCGTATTAAAATTCTTTTTCAACTCAATAGTTAAATTTCTTTCTTTCTAACTCAAAACATTTATCAATTATCTCTTCATAGTCTATGAAGTCGTTTATTAAATACTTTTCAATATATATCAAAGATAAAGAACTTAATTTATCCTTGGCTAATGTGGTTCTTAAGTAGCAGGGCCGGATTAACCACTAGGCAAGTTAGGCAATTGCCTAGGGCCCGGATATCTGAGGGGCCCGTAATCAGCTAGTTTTCAAAAATTGAGAAAATGAAAAACCCAAAAATATATTTCCTCCTCTTTCTCTACCAAAACATAACGTCACTGACACCATGGAAAAGCCAGGTGAGATGTAACGGTAGCCTAATGTTGAAAAACCCGTTACCCAAAAACCTTATGGCAATTTATAAAGAAAGAAAGAAAGACTAAAAGAAACATAAAAATTCAATGGAAATGTATTTTCAGAAGTCGCAATCCTCGGAGAAAGAAACATCATTTTGAATTCGTGTTGTTACGGACCGTCATTAAACACTGGAGTTGCATTGTATGATTCCTTGATAAGCTTTATTGAGGGTGTTCGTCATAATTTTAAATATTTTAAAAAATTGCTCAGCTACAAAATAGATATTTTACAAAAGTAACGAAGAAAGGGAAAAATACGTAAACGGTTCTTTGATGAAGGCGCAGGAAAGAACAAGGCAACCCATGGGTTGGGCTCGTAATAGTAGCCACATCGTACCGTACTTGACAGGCGTACAGAAAATTTGAGTGAATAGCCCTTGATGCGTTACCTAAACTATTTTGAAATGATTACTTCATATTTTTACTTCTGTTATAATTATAATAGTGTGACACGAACGGAAAACGTGAGTACCCCACGATGAGCATCCTTTAACAGTGGTTAAACGAAATACCCGTAAATGCCCATTAAAAGAAGTACAGAAAATGAGAGTGAATAACCCCTCGATGCCCTAACAAAAATAATAACCCTTAATCCTTAATTCAATAAATTTACTTACGTTATAATTGTAATATGCAGGGCCACAAGCTAGTATTTTCTTTTAAAATTCTTCTCGATTAGTGGAGAAATGTATTTTTAGAAGTCGCAATCCTCGGAGAAAGAAACATCATTTTGAATTCGTGTTGTTACTGACCGTCATTAAACACTGGAGTTGCATTGTATGATTCCTTGATAAGCTTTATTGAGGGTGTTCGTCATAATTTTAAATATTTTAAAAAATTGCTCAGCTAAAAAATAGATATTTTACAAAAGTAACGAAGAAAGGGAAAAGTACGTAAACGGTTCTTTGATGAAGGCGCAGGAAAGAACAAGGCAACCCAAGGGTTGGGCTCGTAATAGTAGCCACATCGTACCGTACTTGACAGGCGTACAGAAAATTTGAGTGAATAGCCCTTGATGCGTTACCTAAACTGTTTTAAAATGATTACTTCATATTTTTACTTCTGTTATAATTATAATAGTGTGACACGAACGGAAAACGTGAGTACCCCCACGATGAGCATCCTTTAACAGTGGTTAAACGAAATACCCGTAAATGCCCATTAAAAGAAGTACAGAAAATGAGAGTGAATAACCCCTCGATGCCCTAACAAAAATAATAACCCTTAATCCTTAATTCAATAAATTTACTTACGTTATAATTGTAATATGCAGGGCCACAAGCTAGTACTTTCTTTTAAAATTCTTCTCGATTAGTGGAGAAATACACGTAACTTCTAATAATAAGCATCTCCTCAAGACCATTCTAAATATAACATCGGAATATACTTTCTTTTGCTTTTTGAAAATTCCCCTCGATTTCTTTGGATTTTGAAATAGGGAAGCGGGATTGAAAGCGTCAAACCCTTATTGTCGACGGGTGACAGGAATTTTAATGGCAGTATTAAACCTTCCATATTAATTAAGGTAACACCATAATCCTCTATCTCGCTTCAAATATGTCGAGCAATCGTAAAACACAATTCAAAATGCTTAACCTTACTGGTACAATAAAATGCAATGCTTAAAGTTATTTATTATAATCCCCATCCTCTTAAAATACACGAACGTAAAAATTATCTCACCACAATTCTCTCCCATTCACTCTCCCTTAAATGACGAACGAAAAATTCTTTACTACCAAACGCGCTACTCTTTCACGTCTACTAGTACTAATACGAGTACAACAGGGCAGGCCAAACTAAGAGCCTCATCGTAGATGTACATCATACGATGTGGCTAAAAACGATGATAACACACTGAGTGGACGGGACGCTTTCAAAACAAAAGAGTTTTACGTCTTATGTGACAATCTAATGACAATAGTGTTCGTACGGGGTAAAAATTTAATCGGGGTCGGGGTCGGGGTCGGGGGCATGTTATCCCCGAAAAAAACAAGTCGGGGTCGGGGTCGGGGTAAGACATCGCATGCTGAAAATTTTTGGAAAAAAGATAAAAAAATCGTTAAATTTCTGGGTGTTTGGAAAGAAGCTTTATTAATATACAAATTCGAACTCAGTCTCAGAGAGACTCATCACTCATATTATCCGTCCGACTCTTAGCTAGTAGGCAAGAAACTGTAAAAAGCCCAATAAATTCCGACTTTCCGAGCTACGATTCCCACGAAAGACCACTGCCATTACAAAAGACAGGGGAGGGCCGCCGATCCACGAGAGGGAGGATGGTGGACTTTGGAAATTTGGTGACTGTTTTTACTGTATTTTGTTTGTTGTTAGTTTCCCCCTTGCCCTTTTTTTCATAAAGGAGAAGCGGAGCACTTATTTGAGACGAATGAGATGATTGTTTTTGGTGCAGGACAAAAAATAGTTTGCTAAAAATAACCTAAAAAAATCTAACCCCGAAAAAAACCCCGACTACATTTTACATGTTAGGTACCGGGGTCGGGGTCGGGGGAAAAAGTCGGGGATCCCCGGTTTTCGGGGTCGGGGTCGGGGTCCCCGTACGAACACTAAATGACAAATACTAAAAAACAATCTGAAGTTAACAAGGACACTGATGAAAAGTTCAAACCTATTTTTAACATTAATGCCCCCGATGAATCTTTCTCTGGAGCTTTCCAAGAATTGGCAGAAACGTATTGCAATGATTTAAAGGAAAAGTTCAGGGTACCTAACATTAGGCCTCAAATTAACGGCCTCGTTTAGAAGATATCGAAATGATTGATAAAAAAAATTATAATTTCCCTAATTACGATTAAAATCCAATTAATTGACCCAAAAATTGAATAGAGCAGGCGCGCCATTTTTTAAAGTCACGTGATAAACTCGCACACACGCCGTTATTGGCCAAATGGCTAGCGAATAGGAAAGTTAGATTTCCCTACTGCAGACGACGATATTTATTGATATATTCAAGGTGGACTTTCAGCATAGCCCACTCGATCACGCGCATCACGACGTAAGCTGCTCGCGCTATAGAAGCCGTTCAATCGGCCAAAAAGTGCAACTTTTGGGTTCTTGGCGGGAAATTCGAAGTCAGCGAAAATTAACATTAATTTCTATGGGATGAGGTAGGTTTTTTGGCCAGATCCTCTGTCCTATTGATCGAAATGACCTGAAATTTTAATTGGACGTGTCTTTTGGCGTGTTTTATTATTCTAAAAGGGATTCAAGCTTCTAGAGTGGAAAGGTTTTTTTAAAAAAATTATTTTCATAGCCAAAATGATGGGTTCAGTGCTAAGACTGAATATATCTTCAGATCTACTGGTCCAAATGTCCTGAAATTTTAATGAGAGGTGTGTTACAATCTATTATATTATATTAAAAAGGATTCAAGCTTTAATAGTGGATAATTATTTTAATAAAAATTTAGTTCCAACGTCATAATTTTAAACTAAGTACTTAATGCACTATATCTTTGGATCTAATGGCCCAAATGTCCCGAAAATTTAAATAGAGGTATGTTACAATCGATTATATTTAAAAAAAATTAATATCTCATGTCACAATTGTAAATTAAGTACTTACAACCTTTTTCCGCGATAAAAAAACCAGCCCCATTCTACTTGTCCAAAACTTGACTTTTGGGGATTAATAGATTATAAATCATAGACCTCTTGAACCAATTTTCTATGATTTGTAAACATGCATAGGGGCAGATGTCTCGAAAACCCTTGGCGATTTTTAATTGTTATCCTTTCTTGTTGGGCGGGGCATTTAAAAGATCGATTAAAATATAAAGTATATCGTCAAAATAAGAAAAGTTGACAAATGCTAAAACAAAACTAAGATCAAGCACCACTCAAAAAGCTTCAGAATGTCTTTGAACAAGCATAGGATCGCTGCGAGGAAGCTTTTTCTTCTTGGACCTCTTTGACAATTAATTATAATTTAAAACTATCTCTCCACTAAATCTTTGTTTTTTACCAACTGCAACTGGTATTATGATACTTTTCACCAACCCTTTTCAGTTCATTTCTTAATCATGATTTTTCTATGCTTAATTTTTGGTTTTTGTAAAATATGTGATATTTGCAATAAATACATTTTTGAACTAAAATTGCGTTTTGGCAGAAAAACAGGGGTTCTTCTGAACTTCCCCAAAATAGGTGTGTTTTAGGCTTTAGGGCCTATAATTTTGTTTAATTCTACGATTTTTAGCGTAATGTTTAAGCAATACGTTTAATCTTGGAAAGGGAGTGAAAGTTAAATTATTTTAACACACCTCTCATTAAATTTTCAGGACATTTGGGCCAGTAGATCCAAAGATATAGTGCATTAAGTTCTTAATTTACAATTATGACATTGGAAATTAATTTTTATTGAAATAATTATCCACTCTAAAAGCTTGAATCCTTTTTAATATAATAGAAACGATTGTAAAACACCTCTCATTAAGATTTCAGGACATTTGGACCAGTAGATCTGAAGATATATTCAGTCTTAGCACTGAACCCATCATATTGACTATGAAATTAAATTTTTTTAAAAAAGCTATCCACTCTAGAAGCTTGAATCCTTTTAAGATTAATAAAACACGTCAAAACACACGTCTCATTGAAATTTCAGGTCATTTCGATCAATAGGACAGAGGATCTGGCCAAAAAACCATCCTCATCCCATAGAACTTAATGTTAATTTTCGCTGACTTCGAATTTCTCGCCAAGAACCCAAAGTTGCACTTTTTGGCCGATTGAACGGGCTTCTATAGCGCGAGCAGCTTGCGTCGTGATGCGCGTGATCGAGTGGGCTATGCTGAAAGTCAACCTTGAATATATCAATAAATATCGTCGTCTGCAGTAGAGAAATCTAACTTTCCTATTCGCTAGCCATTTGGCCAATAACGGCGTGTGTGCGAGTTTATCACGTGACTTTAAAAAATGGCGCGGCTGCTCTATTCAATTGTTGGGTTAATTAATTGGATTTTAATCGTAATTAGGGAAATTATAATTTTTTTATCAATAATTTCGATATCTTCTAAACGAGGCCGTTAATTTGAGGCCTAATGTTAGGTACCCTGAACTTTTCCTTTAAATTTTGAAAAGCTTGAAAACGAATGGCTACATTTCAAGCATTTCGTGAAGAATGAAGAAAGCAAAAACCCAGAATTCTTTAATCCTTCATTCGTACCAATAATGTCATTTCAACTTTTCCAACTTAGAAATTTATTTTGAGAATTTACTTGTGTTTGCAATGCAAGTGGCGAAAGATACTTTTCAGCTTTAAAAAGAGTGAAAAACTACTTATTAAGTAGTATCTTTCGCCACTTGAATTGCAAACACAAGTAAATTCTCAAAATAAATTTCTTGCTTTCTTCATTCTTCACGAAATGCTTGAAATGTAGCCATTCGTTTTCAAGCTTTTCAAAATTTAAATCATTGCAATACGTTTCTGCCAATTCTTGGAAAGCTCCAGAGAAAGATTCATCGGGGGCATTAATGTTAAAAATAGGTTTGAACTTTTCATCAGTGTCCTTGTTAACTTCAGATTGTTTTTTAGTATTTGTCATTAGATTGTCACTGTTATGTTTCGATGTAATAAAAAACTAACTGACCTACTAGGCCTACCTTATCTATCACTGTAAACATGATAAGGACTGGTATATAAACGCCTGTCGGGTAATCAACCGGCAGAAGGATTGTAATCGCGCCTCTCGTAATATTCTATGTAATCATTGTAAATACCATTAAAACTTATACCTTGACTTTTAACCGTGTAGTGTCATGTACATATAAGCAACTCATATAGTAATGAACACAACATAATGGCGACGGAGGCGAGATCCCGATAACCCCTTGCACAACGAAGTTCCTCGACTATAATCACCGCCGCTAAAAGGAGTACCAGCTGACGGAGCAGAAGAAGACAAACACAACATGTCTCTTACCGCACAATTCGGAACCTTCGAAGAAAGATCCGAGTCCTGGACCCTGTACGCAGAAAGGCTGGGGCAGTATTTCATTGCTCATGATGTAACCGAGGAAAACAAGAAACGGGCGATGTTGCTCACCGTCATTGTAGCCTCAACGTACGCTACGTTGCGCAATATCGTGGGACCTGCCAAACCAACCGACAAGACCTACGCCGAATTAGTCAAAGCGTTAAACGACTACTTTAATCCTATACCATCAGAAATCGTCGAGCGTTATAAGTTCAACTCGAGAGACCGACAACAAGGAGAAACGATAGCAAAATACATCTCCGAACTCAGAAGAATGAGCGAATTTTGTATGTACGGCAACTCATTAGACGACATGCTTTGAGATCGACTGGTGTGCGGATGCAAGGACGATTCACTGCAGAAAAGGCTGTTAGCAGAAGAAAAGCTAACACTAACTAAAGCTGTTGCCATCGCACAGACAATGGAACAAGCGACACAAAATGTTAGTACCATGAGGAGCCAGCAGTACGCAGATGGAGCTGAGAAGATAAATGCGATATCCATACTCTCCAGAAAGACAAGACATCACAAATCAAGGCGGCCATCTACACCCAACCAAGAGGTGAAGCCAGCAAAACATGAAGGTCAAGGTCATTTCAAGAGAGCGGAAAACAGTCATTCCAACGGTCATTCCAACGGATGCTACAGATGTAATGGACAAGGACACGCAGCAGTCAATTGCCAATACAAAGAATCCACCTGTCACGCATGCCGTAAAAAGGGGCATCTATCAAGAGCCTGCAAAAACAGCCAGCGCAAAAATTGGTCACAAACAAACCATATAGAGCCTCAGGACAACGAATACGACACGTTCGAAATTCACCATATCTTCTCCGAAGAAGTACCATTGGATCAGAACGAGGAAGGTATCTACCACATGCCTGCGTTGAATGACACGAGGACAGTTGCGCCGTACAAGATAGAATGCGTGATCAACCAGAAAAGCATCATCATGGAAGTCGATACTGGCTCTGCGTTTTCACTCATCTCAAGCGAGAATGCCGATGGAATAGTAGACAAGGAATCACTACAGAAATTCGACACAAGTCTCAAATCGTTCTCTGGACACTCCATCGAAGTCATAGGCGTCACGAGCGTCAACGCGTCGTACCAAATTCATGAAGACATACTACCAATAGTAGTGTACAAAGGAAAAGGACCCACGCTTTGCGGCAGAAACTGGTTGTCATCGGCACTACCCATATTAGGAAAGGGATTCCCGAACACAGTGGACGTAGTAGCGAACATATCCAGCTCGGAAGAAACTTTACAAGCGATACTAGACAAACATGCAGAAGTCTTCGACACCAGTACATATGGACACTTGAAAGACGTAAAAGTTCATCTGTATCGTAAACCGGACATGGAACCAAAGTTCTTCAAAGCGCGTTCTGTACCATACGCATACAAAGAAAAAGTCGACCAAGAACTAACAAGACTGGAAGAAGCGAAGATAATCTCTCCAATACCGTTTGCGCAATCAGCCGCTCCCATCGTCCCGATTTTAAAACCTAATGGCAAAATCAGGATATGCGGCGACTTTAAAGTCACCGCCAATCAGCAAATCCAGACGGAAAAGTATCCGCTACCAAAGGCCGAGGACATATTCACCAAGCTGTCGGGATGCAAAATATTCTCGAAGTTAGACATGAGGGATGCATACAGTCAACTGGAGTTGGACGACGAATCCAAAGATTTAGTTGTCATCAATACTCAAAAAGGGCTTTTCAAGTACAACTACTTACCATACGGTATATCGTCAGCATCGGCCATATTCCAAAAACACATGGAAGCGTTGCTAAGGAACCAAGACAATGTGACACCCATGCAGGATGACATAGCGATAGGCGGCTCAGACGAAAGGGACCATCTACGGAAATTGGACTCAATACTCCAAGTCATAAAAGACGCAGGACTCAAGCTTAGACGTGAAAAATGTCAATTCGCTAAAACATCCCTTGATTTCCTGGGTCACCACTTGGACAAGGAAGGGCTGCATCCAATGTCAAACAAAATGACGGCAATATCTGACGCTCCTGAACCCAAAAATGTGGAAGAACTGAGGTCATTCTTGGGTTTAATCAACTACTACGCCAAGTTCGTACCGAACTATGCGACGCAACTAGCACCATTATTCGAGCTTCTACGAAAAGACACGGATTGGAGATGGAACGAAGAGGAGAGGTCGACATTTGCCAAAGCCAAGGAATTCCTAACCAAATCGAACCTACTAGTACACTTCGATCCCAACCAAGAGATACGACTAGCGTGCGATGCGTCACCCACTGGCATAGGAGCTGTCATATCTCACTACGCACACGGCGAAGAACGTCCCATTGCCTTCGCATCTCGAACGATTTCCAACGCAGAGAAAAACTATTCTCAACTAGAAAAAGAAGCCTTATCTCTTATATATGGTGTGACGAAATTCCGGGACTATTTGTTGGGCCGCAAATTCAAGTTAATCACCGATCATCAACCATTGGTCAGTTTATTAGCCCAGAATAAACCGCCGCCACAAATGGCAGCAGCAAGATTGCAGAGGTGGTCGCTCGCCTTATCAGCTTATGACTACCAGATCGAGTATAAGAAAGGCAGCTCTAATTCAAACGCCGATTGCATGAGTCGCCTTCCACTACCAATACAACATCAAGAACCACCACTCCCCACGGAATACGTATTGCTCATTGATAAGTTCGACAACGGTCCAATAACGACAGATGACATACGGCGTGAGACAATGAAGGACAAGACATTGTCGAAAGTCATGGAGAACACGATAGAAGGAAAAGGATGGAACAAAGCAGATGTCACAACGAAACCATACTTCAACCGGCGAGAAGAACTAGCCACGATGCAAGGCATATTGATGATGGGAAAAAGAGCCATAATTCCCGAGAGCCTGAGATCTAAAATGATGGAACAGTTACACGACACCCATCAAGGCGTAGTAAGGATGAAGTCACTCGCAAGGTCTACACTATGGTGGCCTAAAATTGATGAAGATATTGGAAAACATGTAAAGCTTTGTGATGCATGCCAATCCAAGACACCGGAACCAGCGAAAGAATTTTCACCATGGCCCACCGTTTCAACACCGTGGTACCGAGTCCATTGTGACTTCGCTGGACCCATTGATAATAAATACTTGCTGATAACAGTCGACGCGTTCACCAAATGGATAGAGGTAGATATCGTTTCATCTACTTCAACTGACTGCGTCATTCGCTCACTCAGATCGAAAATGGCTCGCTTCGGTATAATCAACACTCTGGTCACGGATAATGCCACATGTTTCACCAGCGAACAATTCAAAGCGTTTACCATCAATAACGGCATAAAGCATCTCACATCACCGCCTTATCACCCACAATCAAATGGACTAGCTGAGCGAAACGTTCGTACTGTGAAAACATCGCTAGAAAAACTATCCTTCGGACACAAGACAGCAAAGGACATAGTGGATGAAGGATTGAAAAGCACCAAAGAAGGTTCACTTGACGAAAAATTGGCTCGCATACTCATGAGGCACAGGCGGACTCCTCTTGCGTGTGGGAAATCACCATCCGAATTAATGTTGGGAAGGAATATCACGACCGTTCTTGACCTATGTCTACCAAAGAAGCAATCTGAGACATCCGAGTATAACGTCACAAATCCCACCATGTACGCTAAAGCAGACCTAGTCTACGTAAGAAATTATGCTAGAGGACCTAGATGGATTCCCGGTATCATAGACAAGCGCATGGGTAATAAGTTATACCAAGTGGAGCACAGACAACAGATTCTGCGTAGGCACCAAAATCAAATTAGGAGGAGATGGACCAATCCGGAAGTGGAACGCAAAAAGGACGATGTGACCCAAGACCAATCACAACAAAGAGCACCTGAAACTGTCTGGATTCCAACGCCGACGTCAATCGAAAATAACGACACACCAACAGGAACTAATCGAACAACAGCAACAACAACAAGAACGCACGACCACGAGATGACGCAACAGAAAAACGTAGCAGCACCAAGTCCAGACGAAACAACTTCGCGGCGATCAGTGCGAACACGCAAACCCATAGAAAGATTAGGCTTATAAAAAGAAAAAGTGATGTTATGTTTCGATGTAATAAAAAACTAACTGACCTACTAGGCCTACCTTATCTATCACTGTAAACATGATAAGGACTGGTATATAAACGCCTGTCGGGTAATCAACCGGCAGAAGGATTGTAATCGCGCCTCTCGTAATATTCTATGTAATCATTGTAAATACCATTAAAACTTATACCTTGACTTTTAACCGTGTAGTGTCATGTACATATAAGCAACTCATATAGTAATGAACACAACATAATGGCGACGGAGGCGAGATCCCGATAACCCCTTGCACAACGAAGTTCCTCGACTATAATCACCGCCGCTAAAAGGAGTACCAGCTGACGGAGCAGAAGAAGACAAACACAACATGTCTCTTACCGCACAATTCGGAACCTTCGAAGAAAGATCCGAGTCCTGGACCCTGTACGCAGAAAGGCTGGGGCAGTATTTCATTGCTCATGATGTAACCGAGGAAAACAAGAAACGGGCGATGTTGCTCACCGTCATTGTAGCCTCAACGTACGCTACGTTGCGCAATATCGTGGGACCTGCCAAACCAACCGACAAGACCTACGCCGAATTAGTCAAAGCGTTAAACGACTACTTTAATCCTATACCATCAGAAATCGTCGAGCGTTATAAGTTCAACTCGAGAGACCGACAACAAGGAGAAACGATAGAAAATACATCTCCGAACTCAGAAGAATGAGCGAATTTTGTATGTACGGCAACTCATTAGACGACATGCTTAGAGATCGACTGGTGTGCGGATGCAAGGAGGATTCACTGCAGAAAAGGCTGTTAGCAGAAGAAAACCTAACACTAACTAAAGCTGTTGCCATCGCACAGACAATGGAACAAGCGACACAAAATGTTAGTACCATGAGGAGCCAGCAGTACGCAGATGGAGCTGAGAAGATAAATGCGATATCCATACTCTCCAGAAAGACAAGACATCACAAATAGAGGCGGCCATCTACACCCAACCAAGATGTAGTAATGAACACAACAGTCACATAAGACGTAAAACTCTTTTGTTTTGAAAGCGTCCCGTCCACTCAGTGTGTTATCATCGTTTTTAGCCACATCGTATGATGTACATCTACGATGAGGCTCTTAGTTTGGCCTGCCCTGTTGTACTCGTACTAGTACTAGTAGACGTGAAAGAGTAGCGCGTTTGGTAGTAAAGAATTTTTCGTTCGTCATTTAAGGGAGAGTGAATGGGAGAGAATTGTGGTGAGATAATTTTTACGTTCGTGTATTTTAAGAGGATGGGGATTATAATAAATAACTTTAAGCATTGCATTTTATTGTACCAGTAAGGTTAAGCATTTTGAATTGTGTTTTACGATTGCTCGACATATTTGAAGCGAGATAGAGGATTATGGTGTTACCTTAATTAATATGGAAGGTTTAATACTGCCATTAAAATTCCTGTCACCCGTCGACAATAAGGGTTTGACGCTTTCAATCCCGCTTCCCTATTTCAAAATCCAAAGAAATCGAGAGGAATTTTCAAAAAGCAAAAGAAAGTATATTCCGATGTTATATTTAGAATGGTCTTGAGGAGATGCTTATTATTAGAAGTTACGAGTATTTCTCCACTAATCGAGAAGAATTTTAAAAGAAAGTACTAGCTTGTGGCCCTGCATATTACAATTATAACGTAAGTAAATTTATTGAATTAAGGATTAAAGGTTATTATTTTTGTTAGGGCATCGAGGGGTTATTCACTCTCATTTTCTGTACTTCTTTTAATGGGCATTTACGGGTATTTCGTTTAACCACTGTTAAAGGATGCTCATCGTGGGGGTACTCACGTTTTCCGTTCGTGTCACACTATTATAATTAAAACAGAAGTAAAAATATGAAGTAATCATTTTAAAACAGTTTAGGTAACGCATCAAGGGCTATTCACTCAAATTTTCTGTACGCCTGTCAAGTACGGTACGATGTGGCTACTATTACGAGCCCAACCCTTGGGTTGCCTTGTTCTTTCCTGCGCCTTCATCAAAGAACCGTTTACGTACTTTTCCCTTTCTTCGTTACTTTTGTAAAATATCTATTTTTTAGCTGAGCAATTTTTTAAAATATTTAAAATTATGACGAACACCCTCAATAAAGCTTATCAAGGAATCATACAATGCAACTCCAGTGTTTAATGACGGTCAGTAACAACACGAATTCAAAATGATGTTTCTTTCTCCGAGGATTGCGACTTCTAAAAATACATTTCTCCACTAATCGAGAAGAATTTTAAAAGAAAATACTAGCTTGTGGCCCTGCATATTACAATTATAACGTAAGTAAATTTATTGAATTAAGGATTAAGGGTTATTATTTTTGTTAGGGCATCGAGGGGTTATTCACTCTCATTTTCTGTACTTCTTTTAATGGGCATTTACGGGTATTTCGTTTAACCACTGTTAAAGGATGCTCATCGTGGGGGTACTCACGTTTTCCGTTCGTGTCACAATATTATAATTATAACAGAAGTAAAAATATGAAGTAATCATTTCAAAACAGTTTAGGTAACGCATCAAGGGCTATTCACTCAAATTTTCTGTACGCCTGTCAAGTACGGTACGATGTGGCTACTATTACGAGCCCAACCCTTGGGTTGCCTTGTTCTTTCCTGCGCCTTCATCAAAGAACCGTTTACGTATTTTTCCCTTTCTTCGTTACTTTTGTAAAATATCTATTTTGTAGCTGAGCAATTTTTTAAAATATTTAAAATTATGACGAACACCCTCAATAAAGCTTATCAAGGAATCATACAATGCAACTCCAGTGTTTAATGACGGTCCGTAACAACACGAATTCAAAATGATGTTTCTTTCTCCGAGGATTGCGACTTCTGAAAATACATTTCCATTGAATTTTTATGTTTCTTTTAGTCTTTCTTTCTTTCTTTATAAATTGCCATAAGGTTTTTGGGTAACGGGTTTTTCAACATTAGGCTACCGTTACATCTCACCTGGCTTTTCCATGGTGTCAGTGACGTTATGTTTTGGTAGAGAAAGAGGAGGAAATATATTTTTGGGTTTTTCATTTTCTCAATTTTTGAAAACTAGCTGATTACGGGCCCCTCAGATATCCGGGCCCTAGGCAATTGCCTAACTTGCCTAGTGGTTAATCCGGCCCTGTATGTGGTTATAGTGCACAGGGCCGTCGAGAGAGGGGGGTAGTTCGGTCCTTTTTCCCGGGCCCGTACCTCTCGGGGGCCCGGCCGGGCCTCGACCTTGGTTAATTCTAGTGGATAATGGTTGTAAAAATATAAATATAAAACTTAAAAATAAATTTATCTTCAACTAGAGCTTAAACAGTAAAATTCAAAAAGTGACGAAGAGTAGTAGTTTCAAAACTTTAGCCTTCTCATATAAAACTTAAAAATAAATTTATCTTCAACTAGAGCTTAAACCGTAAAATTCAAAAAGTGACGAAGAGTAGTAGTTTTAAAACTTTAGCCTTCTCTTAATGTGCTCTCAGTCCCTTGTTTTCTCCTTTTCTCACTAAGCATGAAAGTAAAATATAAACGGAGGTTTAAGTTTTGTTTCTCTCGCGATAGGCCACGGAAAAGCTTCAACATCTTCTGGGCCGTCGAGAGAGGGGGGCAATTCGGTCCATTTTCCCGGGACCCGTACTTCTCGGGGGGGGGGGGGTGTAACTCGTATCAGCAATTCTCGGAAGAGCAGTTCTCGAAATAGCAACCGCGATTCCAAAAAAACAGCGGCGTTAATCAAAACTGCTCTTCAAGAAATAGCAGCTGCTAGTTTAGAAATAGCGGCTGCTATTTTGGGAAAAAGCAGTGTGAGTCTTGAGTTTTGAGCATTCCTTAACAATACAGTTATGTTCGTTGGTTTTTTATGTTAGTTTATTCAGTGATCATTTAATCAGTAATGTGACCTAATTTTTTAAAAAGGTATATTATTATTTGGGAAGTCAATGAAGATAAACACAATATTTTGGAAAAGGCGTAAAATTGGTAATGTGACATTTTTTGGAAAAGGCATATTATTATTTGGGAAGTCAATGAAGAAAAACAAAAATATTTTGGAAATGGCGTAACATTGGTAGTGGCCTAATTTTTTTAAAAGGCATATTATTAATTAGAAAGTCAATGAAGATAAACAACAATATTTTGGAAAAGGCCTCACATTGTTACACTATTTCCAAAATATAACTAACCTAACTCAAACCAATCGAAAAAAAACCCTTAAAATCCCAACCCAACCTGGCCTGACTTAATACTATTGAGTTCAAATGATCAACTTTAACCAAACCGAATTATCCGTATCTGGCATAGTTCTATTTGAGTTCTTATAACATAGCCTACAAGTTGGCTACAACATAATAAATAACTATAGTTTTTCGCATCCCCGTTTTTCTGCTCTTTTGAGAACTGCTGTAACGGTACGCCACGTTTACGAGAACAACTGTATCCGTATCTGCTGTAACGGGTAAACTGTCATTTCGGGAAAACTTAGGGAACCGCTGTTATGAGGACCGCTATTTAGGGAACCGCTAGTTTGGAATCCGCTCATCGGGAATCCCCCTCTCGGGGACCCGACCGGGCCTCGACCTTGGTTAATTCTAGTGGGTAATGGTTGTGAAAATATGAATATAAATATAAATGTAAATATAAAACTTAAAAATATATTTATCTTCAACTAGAGTTTAAACAGTAAAAATCAAAAAGTGATGAAGAGTAGTAGTTTTATAACTTGAGCCTTCTCTTAATGTGCTCTTAGTCCCTTATTTTCCCCTTTTCTCACTAAGCATGAAAGTAAAATATAAATTGATTTTAAGTTTTGTTTCTCGCGGGATAGGCCAAGGTATAAAAGTAGAGTCGGATACAATAAGACTACAAAACTATCTCTTTCCGCTTTATAAATTATTAAATGAACATTATCTTATGAGATGCCATTTACCAATGTCCGATTTATGGATACGTAACTATTTTGAGTTAGTGAAGGACCAATTTTGAAATATGCAAACCCCGAAAAGGAGGGGCCCCATTGACTGGGGCCCCACTGCCATTGGCAGTTGGGGCCCTATGGCCAGTCCGCCCCTGATTAGGCCCTCATCAATTAGAGTACCCAGATCAGTGGCACACGTGGTAGCAGGAATCAGTTCTCCGTTAATAAAGTAATGATGGCGGAGATTCCTTGTGCCAAGGTGTAACACTTCACATTTCCCTGTGTTGAATTGCAGGCCATAAGCCGTAGCCCAAGACACGACTGCGTTCAAGTCCTCTTGCAACTCGAGGCTGTCTTGTAGACTAGCTATCCGATGGGATAGTTTGGAATCGTCAGCAAATAAGAGCAGGTGTGAAGTGCGAACGGCATCAGGCAGGGAGTTTATGAAAATTCCAAACAGTAGTGGGCCCAGAACTGAGCCTTGGGGAACTCCACTGGAAAGAGGCAAACATGAAGAGCGGTGGCCTCGCAGAATTACTCGTTGTTGGCGATCCGAGATGAACGACGAAAGCCAGTTTAGGGCTAGATCGGTGATTCCAGCGGTAGCAAGACCCTCAACGATTCCTTGCGTCGGGATTGTGTCAAACGCCTTTGATAGGTCAAGGTAAATTATATCCACTGATCCCTCGTCATCCAGCCAGCGAACCCATGAAAGGGATGCTTCAAGGAGGTTTGACGTGCAAGAACGTTGAGCACGGAACCCGTGTTGTGAAGGGTGGAGAAAAGCAATGGCGGCCAGATGGGTGTCAATTAAGCTTTTGACTATATGCTCGCAAACTTTAAAAGCCACACTCGTAAGGCTAATAGGACGATAGTTACTGGCACAAGATCGGCCACCCTTCTTATAGAGTGGTGTAACATTGGCGACCTTCCAGTCCATAGGTACAGTTCCCATGGTGAAACTAAGATTGAAGATGGTGGCAAGCGGACCGCAGATAGAAGGAGCAAGGACCCGAAGCAAATGAGGGTGTAGACCATCTGGACCAGCGGATTTTGAAGTTTTTAACTTCGTAAGCTGGCGGAATACATCAAAGGCCGTACAGGCAAACACATCAAGGGTTTCCCGAGCTTGGATACTAGGTGGGCGTGAGGGGTTGGTAAATAGAGTATTGGAAGCAACACGGGTAAAGTGAGTGTTGAAAATAGGCGCCATTTCGTCAGGGTCATCAGTGAGACCACCGTCAGGGCGTAGTAGCTCCGCAATTGTGAACTTGCTTTCACGTTTGCTATTAACATACGCAAAAAAGGCTTTAGGATTGGAAGCGATTTGAAATTCCAGGCAACGTTCCTTTTTTCTCTTGGCTTTACGCATGGCTTTGGATATGGCATTTCGCGCACCTTGAAAATCGCGATGGACCCTTCGGATCATAGCATCACTCGCTTGGCGACGTCGCAGGCGGAGATACCGTTTGTACGTTGCCGCCTTGAGGTCGAAGGACCTACGGGAGCGCACTGGGTAGGGCAACGTCTTTGGTTCAGCTCGCTTGAAAGGGACGAAAATGTCAACACCACGTTGGATGACAGCGACGAAATCGTTCCAACAATCGTCGACAGAGGAATTCCCGAGAAGATTAATCCAATCGATGTTGGCAAGGTAATTATTAAAACCCTCGTAGTCACCCATATAGAAATTCCGTAGAACACGGGTTGTCTTCATGGTCTGCGATGGTGGAAATGCAACCTTGAATAGGAGCGTGTCATGGTCGCTTGTACCTAATGGGGCTAGGTGGGAAACATCAAACGCCAAGTCGGGATCGGAAGAGATAACTAGATCCAAGACACTATCACGGGAGTCACTGTCTTGACTGGATCGCCTAGTGGGCAGCGTAACGACTTGTGTAAGGTGAAGGTCACCCAGGTGATCGAAGAACATCCGTGTCTGAGGTGTAGCACCGGTTTCAGTTGCGGGCAAGGCCCAATTTATTTTAGGGTAGTTAAAGTCACCCAATATGAGGGAGTTGCAGTGGTGTAAGTTGCAATACTCGCTCACCCTGGTAAGTAGTGCTAGCAGTTCGAAGTGATTTTTGAAAGACTGAGAGCGGTAGACGACGCAAACCAGTAAGCTTGCAGCGGAGTTACAGCATAGAACCGTGACTGTTTCCAAACCAAGCGTCCTAAATTTTCACTTCCATATTATGGGACCTTTCCCTCAAAGTAGACACCACTTTAAATATTTAATAGTTTTTGTCGATTATATGACTAAATTCGTGGAAATGATACCACTTAAAACTATTACAGCTAAGACCTGTGTGCAGGCTTTCAAGTCTATTATTACTAGGTGGGGAGCGCCGAAAGCTATTCTTAGTGATAGAGGGGTACATTTTACTTCGAAACTTTGGCTGCAAACTTGCAGAGCTTTTAGAATTAACCCAAAGTTTACCACCCCCTACACGCCTAAGGGAAATCCCACCGAAAGAGTAAATAGAGTAATAGGCGAGCTAATATCATTCTATGTAGGTAATCACCATGATAGATGGGATGAATCCCTTGACCATCTTCAATTCGCTATAAATTCCGCACCCCATGAGACCATGGGCAGATCATCTTTCTTTTTGAATTTAGGGTGGGAGCCACGTCTCCCTTGGGATTTAGAAATTGAAGAACCCCTTCAGGACCCAGATGACCCCAGTCGTAAAAAAGCTTTAAAGGTTCTTAAGGAACAATTAGAATTCAGTAATGAATTTTCTAAGTTAGCAAAAGCTCACCAAAAGAAATACTATGACCTCCGCCATGACCCTCTTGAGTTTGAGGTAGGAACATTAGTATGGATGGAAACGCATCCTTTATCAAGTACGACAGGTCAGCTTATGAAAAAGCTTAGTCCTAAATGGGCAGGTCCCTTTAAAATAGTAGAAAAACATTCTCCCGTTGTCTAGGAGTTGGAAGATGCTAGCAGCTAACTCAGGGCAGAATATAGGGAAAGTTAACTTAGAGCATCTAAAACGTAAACGCGACGCGAATGACGAAAACTAGGTATTTTCCGACTGAGGTGAGGCGAAATAGCCCGGCCTCCTTTTATGTCCCCCCCTTGTATTTTGAAAGTGGGACTGGGACTATGGCGCGCGAATATTTAGGCACCTTATACCTTCTCCCTAGTAAACTAGATATCGCTTCTTGGTAAAACTTTATATAACAAAAACCATGAGTTTATATCATATGTTCCATAACAAGGTTCATACAGCTTTTGGAAAACAAATTTCCCTGAGTTTTTCAGGTTTTTCCCGTATTTGGAGTATCCTATGGAGCAAATGTTAACGAAGGAGGCAAGGGGAAAATAGGACTATTACATAACCAAAGGATATCCCCGTATCTCTAATATAACCAGAGTTACGAGCTTCCAAAATTTAGTGTAATGTTAATCCTTTGGAGGAGGCAAAGTACCTACAAGCACCCGGGGCAAGTACCTACAAGCACTCACAAGCACCTACAAGTACCCGGGGCAAGTACCTACAAGCACCCGGATGAAGTACCTCCAAGCACCCGGAGCAAGTACCTACAAGCACCCGGAGCAAGTACCTACAAGCACCCGGAGCAAGTACCTCCAAGCACCCGGAGCAAGTACCTCCAAGGACCCGGAGCAAGTACCTACAAGCACCCGGAGCAAGTACATACAAGCACCCGGAGCAAGTACCTACAAGCACCCGGAGCAAGTACCTACAAGCACCCGGAGCAAGTACCTCCAAGCACCCGGAGCAAGTACCTCCAAGCACCCGGAGCAAGTACCTACAAGAACCCACAAGTACCCACAAGAACCCACAAGTACCTACAAGCACCTACAAGTACCCATAAGTAAATACAAGCACCATCAGGTACCCGGGACAAGCACCCGGGGCAAGTACCCATAAGTACCTACAAGGACCCACAAGTACCTACAAGCACCCACAAGTACCTACAAGCACCCACAAGTACCTACAAGCACCCACAAGTACCTACAAGCACCCACAAGTACCTACAAGTACCCACAAGTACCCACAAGCACCCACAAGTACCTACAAGCACCTACAAGTACCCATAAGTAAATACAAGCACCATCAGGTACCCGGGACAAGCACCCGGGGCAAGTTCCCATAAGTACCTACAAGCACCCACAAGTACCTACAAGCATCCACAAGTACCTACAAGCACCCACAAGTACCTACAAGTACCCATAAGTGCCTACAAGCACCCACAAGTACCTACAAGTACCCACAAGTACCTACAAGCACCCACAAGTACCTACAAGCACCCACAAGTACCCACAAGTACCCACAAGCACCCACAAGTACCTACAAGCACCCACAAGTACCCACAAGTACCCACAAGCACCCACAAGTACCTACAAGCACCCACAAGTACCTACAAGCACCCACAAGTACCCACAAGAACCCACAAGCACCCACAAGTACCTACAAGCACCTACAAGTACCCATAAGTAAATACAAGCACCATCAGGTACCCGGGACAAGCACCCGGGGCAAGTTCCCATAAGTACCTACAAGCACCCACAAGTACCCACAAATACCTACAAGCACCCACAAGCACCCACAAGTACCCACAAGCACCCACAAGCACCCACAAGTACCCACAAGCACCTACAAGTACCTACAAGTACCCACAAGCACCCACAAGTACCCACAAGCACCCACAAGTACCCACAAGCACCCACTAGTACCCACAAGCACCTACAAGTACCCACAAGCACCCACAAGCACCCACAAGTACCCACAAGCACCTACAAGTACCCACAAGCACCCACAAGTACCCACAAGCACCCACAAGTACCCACAAGCACCCACTAGTACCCACAAGCACCTACAAGTACCCACAAGCACCCACAAGTACCCACAAGCACCTACAAGTACCCACAAGCACCTACAAGTACCCACAAGCACCTACAAGTACCCACAAGCACCCACAAGTATCCACAAGCACCTACAAGTACCCACAAGCACCCACAAGTATCCACAAGCACCTACAAGCACCCCGGCAAAGCACCTACAAGAGCTCAAACGCCATGTTTTTCTTGCTTAATATCCCTCTAACGGCGTGAATCACGACAAAAACGCCGTAAGTCCAATATAAAAAATTAGGGCTAAAATACGTGTCTCTAACAGTGGTAAAACGCCGTAAGTCCAATATAAAAAATTAGGGCTAAAATACGTGTCTCTAACAGTGGTAAAACGCCGTAATTCCAATACCCAAAACAACGTAAGTCAAAGTATGTGTTAATAATGATAAAAATCAATACTTAAACTTAATTTATCTTAATGAAACTAAGGGAAGGCACATTATGGACTGTTATCTTTCATTCCAAACGTAACGAATGAATAGTTTTCTTTTTACACTATCCCAATTAAGGTCATTTTTCAAAAAAAATCCCATGTTATCTCTATGGAACAATATAGTATTTTTCACCAAATGTAATTCATTTTATGGATTCTAAAGGCTCTTTCAGACGATCAAACTTTTTGATTCAGCTTGATGGGTCAACTCGAGTTGAATCTACTGGTTGGATCGTGTGAATAGACGCTGGATGAGTTGAGTCACCAAAAACGTTGGCTAGGAAAAAATTGGATCAGTGATCCAATTTTTGCTGACTCAACTTTTTAAGTTCATTTCTCCAGCCAATCAAAATGAATTACAAAAAAAATCCTTTTTCGCGGCTTATTACGTAAGTGCCAAGGTAGGTGGCGCTTAAAAAGTTCCATTTGGCGGTAAAAGTTTAGTCATGTGAATAGCAAGGATTTATTTCACTTTCCCTTCAAAAGTTGTACAAGTTGATACAACTTTTTGACCCATCGAGCTGAGTCAAAAAGTTGGATCGTCTGAAAGAGCCTTAAAACCACCTTTAACAACTTTTTCTTTATAGAATTAACTATTAGTTGGATCTCTTTGAAATTTTAACCACAAAATTAGGGCCCAAATTTTAGTTCACTGGCAAAATTCAAAGCAGCAAACACAATACGAAAAAAGTTACGGCCAATCAAAGAACCCTCCTTTAGCATTAGAGGCAGTATCAAGTCTTATCTAAGAGAGCGACGCTCTCCTAGAATAATATGATAAAAATAGTTGTGAATTTAATATTATCGACGCTGTGCAACTAAATTTTTCTCTTGAAATTTTATAAGGGGCCCCAAATCTTCCTAAGCCTCCCTTCAAAAAAATCCTGGCGGCGCCACTGTGCTAACTCAGGGCAGAATATAGGGAAAGTTAACTTAGAGCATCTAAAACTCTACTTGACTAATGTAGCCGTCTTCGACATTGCCGAAAGTGCCCCTACTTCCCAGTCCGAAGTTGCAGATGATCCTGGTCTAGTCCCGCAACAAGCGGTGGTACCATGGACCACCCTCCTACGGGGACTCCTCAACTACTTCATCTGAATCATATCATCATCTTCTACATCACCGTCACCCCAGGACGGTCAGCAAGTCAATCAACCGATTATTCTGCTATTCCAGATGTCCCTCAAACCTCGACATCAAGTACTCTAGAAGATCAAGCAGCAGATCAACCGATCCCTACTGCTATCCCAGATGATTCACATCAACCTACAGACTCTGATAGTGAACCGGGCATGGCCCTTTTCGAAGACCCTCCTCTCCTACTCCATACTAACCCACGATGATGAGGGCTTTTCAGCTCAATCATCCCACTAACGATAGTCCGCCT
>JAEQBA010002665.1:0-76450 GCA_019434445.1 Phalangium opilio
GATGCCAACCCACACATTGGTTTTCCAACGCACCTGATGGTAATGCTCCCGAAGCCAGTGAGTATTTTGCTGCGACCAATAGTGAAGGTTATGTCGGTTGACTGTTCCATCTCGATGGAATGTAGCTTCGTCAGAGAACATAACCTTGCTAAGGAAACCTGGCCTTTCTTCGTCGAGGAACCGCATTGCCATACAAAAGTCCTGACGCCTAAGATAGTCATCCCCTGTTAACGCTTGGTGTAGGTCAATTCGGTAAGGATGGAATCGGTTCCGATGCAAAATCGACAGAACTGTACGTTGGCTAATGCCACGCTCGTCTCCTACCGCTCTACTGCTGGTGTGAGGGTCGGCTTCGAACCTTGCCACAATGTCCATCTCTCGGGCTTCGTTTCCAACTATCCGGTCAACCCTACGTTGGCGTCGTTGAACCGTAAAGCTACCTTCTGCTAGTAGGTTAGCTTCTAGCTTACCAAATGTCCTTCGAGCAGGTGGCCTTCGGTTCGGAAAGCGTTCGGTGTACAAAATAACTGCCTGGCGAGAATTTCCTCGGCATTGACCCATAACGTAAATCATATCACGATTAGTAAAAAGTACCAAGCCAATTTAATTCGTAGGAGGGGCACACTTCCGGAGTCAACTACCGTGAGATAACCTCGTATTTACGGCCTAGAGGTCACAAACCTAAAAAATAACCCTTAATGCACATTGGCCCCTGTTAACAGCCGCGATAGTTAAGCCCTCCATGGCAGTAGGTGTTTTTTTTTTGTTGTCGTTAGAAGGACATTAATTTCCTGTTTGTTGCATGATTAATCTTTCAACAATTATGATATCTTACAAAAACTAATTTTTCACTATCATTACTGTATTGATTTCTTACAAATTCACATTTTTGTGATAATTTGAAACTACATGAACGATTTGTTTAGTGGATGCAGAGAATTCTTTAATTAAATTGCCATGATTCTGGAAAATGGACTACAATTAATTTCGTCATTGATCTCGAGTTTTTTTTATAAAATGTCCGAAAAATGTGGGCACTCTGATCTTTTCCACACTGTATAACGACTAACGAACGATCGCAAAGTTGCCTTTCGAGCTTCCCGGATATGTCGCCGGCGAGGTCCCATGCAAGAAAATAGTAATAGCCGTCGCTGATTGGTCAGGCGTTAAAGAGGCTATCTACGGTTAAGGGACTTATGATTGGTTGAAAGTTTTTTTGTTCGTCTGTTTAGTTTTTATGTCATGAAATCTATGGCCAAAGCTATGGAAAAGTGGGACTTACGTACTTTATGTGTAAAGCATAATCCGCTTTTGGAATAATGCGACAAATGTAAGGCCAGGGATACTAGATGCTTTAAGAGAGATTCGAAGGGAGACGGAAATTGCGACAGAGTTATCGGCGTGTCATGCGCAGTACAGTCTACCGGACTTCTAGATTTTAGTGCAATTCAAAGCCAAAATAAGGATGATGGCGGGAGGATGCGAAATCTGAGAGAAATAGGCGCGCTGTGGACGGCTTAGGTCCGGTGGAACGCCAAATATGGGGGAATACTCGGAATAGGAATTAAATTTGTCCTTCATAGGGAAAAACCAGACGGCGTGAGTTATAGATCCCCGTTAAAAAAAACCTCTGTCGCAGTCTCGTCTGAACGTACGTGAAAAGGCTCTAGCTGATCATCTTACTTTAAAAATCTAGTATCCCTGGTAAGGCGCGGCACTGGCCAACTCCATAGAGTAGATAAACAATTTTCAAAATGTTTTTCGAGGCACAAGTATAAATTAGTCTTAAGGGTTAAGTCGCTCTCATGGTTTCCTAAGTTGGTGATTTTCCCAAGTTTTGAAAGTGGTCTCGAAATTTTTGTAAGGATTTTTACATTCGCATTGTAATGCGCAAATACGGATAAATTTGTTTTAAAACGGCCTAGATTATCTTACATCCATAGTACATGGATATACTTAATAAATATACTATACAATGTAGTATATTTAAATTTATTACTTAATATTCGTTAGGTATTTATATACATCATATGCATGCATCATGAATGATGCTATCTATGTATTGGTTCAGGCCGGTTGGGCCGGGCCCCACCAAACATTTACGAAACTATACGCCTATGCACTTGGCTTTTGTACGTGTTAGGGTTAACATGTTTCTTTCATTCTTTAAATAAAGCATTCATTATTGTTACTTAGACATTCTTATTATTTCTTCAATTCGATGCAAATTAATAACAATGGTAGCAGAGCGTGGTTCTGCATCAAATAACTGCAAGAAATATAAAAAACAAGTAACCTTTGGACCGTAACGTAATAGCCGTCAAAACTAAGCCTAACAAGATGGCTTATGGCTGTAACTGCGCAATCTGGCAAGCAAGGAAACTGAGGTCTGATAATTATAAAGCATGGAAGTTTGATATCCAAATGGTGTTGAATGAACTATCACTATGGGAGATTATGAATGGAGAAGAAAACGCTCCACCTGCATCGGCAAATGCGGAAGTACTAAGGAAGTTCAAAGAAAGACAAAATAAAACTTTTTCCATAATTGCATTAAGCATCTCTGATGAACTACGTAGCATCATCAGTGACGTTGCTACAAACCCAATAGCAATTTGGAAGAAGATTGAAGATACCTTTGAACCAAAAACACGTGCACGGATTTCAACATTACTCAACGAGTTTTATGGGATGAGATATCAAGACGGAGAAAGTATGTACCTCTTTATCGGCAGAATTTCGGAGGTAAAGAAAAACTTGGAAGAGGCTGGGAAGATTTTAGAGGACCAAGACATCGCTTACAAGTTGATAGGAACTCTACCCGCGTCTTACGAAGCCCTTGTATCTCAAATTTATCAACTTAGCGACGCTCGATTTAAACCTGAACCCATTAAGAAGATGTTACTAGCAGAGTATGGCAGACAAACACTGAAGGAACAAGAAACAAGTGAAAAGGATACAGAGGCTTTAATAACGCGACCAAAAGAAGCCAAGACTTAACACATTTCACGGAAAATGTTATAATTGTGGAAAGTGTCGTGTTCGTTGTTTCTAACTAAACACAATAATTCATAGTCAACGTTACGTTTATTTACAAGTTATTAAAGAGTGGTTACATCGAGACGCACTGTTGTTACTGCCCCTTAACTAGGCTAAGAGGTTACTTATATAGAGTTCTGCAGGGGAGTTCTAATCAGTTCAAATCATGATACGTTGGTGCGTTCAGTGCATACTAACACATCCTTTCTCTTAAGTTAAAAAATACATTTGTACAATTAGATTTTAAAATATCCCTGCTTTACAAAGTTTATGTCAAATTCAATTTAAAATCTTTGCACGCTAACTAGCTATGTCTACAATTATATATTTTCTGATTTCTTAACAAACATTATTTTATAAACACTTTAAGTTAAAAATACATTTATACAATTTATAAATCTAATTTCTGTCTCTTTTTAATATGTCTACCGCTTCTAGTTCTTAATACAATCTCTTGAGAATTACGTTTATTGCTTGGTTTGGATTCTGGTTCGCTCGTAGATGAAGCTTCGTTTTGGTTGTGAATCGTCACTTGTTCGTCAGCTATTTCAGGTTCCGCATTCATCAGCTGTTGTGAAGGGTTGATGTCTCTAGGTGGTGATTGATTTTGATCATCTGGAATCGCTGGAGTTTGATCATCTGGAATCGCTGGGGTTTGCTCGTCTGGAGTATCTGGGTCGTTGGTTGGGTTTTCGGGCAACTCTGGATGGTTTAGTTGATTTGATATGGCTGGATACTCAGGGACTACCTCGGGCAAAGCTGGTTGTCTCGACTCTGGGGTTTTTGGCCTAGGAATAAGATGATGCCTATTCCTACGAACAGTTCCATTGGGTGTATCCAGAATATAGGATCTAGGTTCTTTAGCTAGATTTTTAACTGTGGCTTGAATTCGCAAATCCGTAATCCACACATTCTCCCCTTTTATTAAGGTAGGCAGGTGATGTACACCATGTCTTCTGTCATAATTTTCCTTTTGCTTTTCGCGCCGATGTTCTTCTCGTTTTCGTATTATGTCGTACGGTGGAATTCTCGGTTGCAGTTCTTTGATATTTAGCGGAAGTGTTGACCGTAGCTTTCTTCCCATTAAGAGTTGGCTAATGGTGTTGTGCGATACGAGAGCAGAGCCAGGTACGGATCGTTGCTTTTCTTTAGCGTTTGCTTGACGATCTTGACAGCTGCTTCGGCAAAGCCATTACTTTGTGCAAATTTTGGGCTTAAAGTTATATGCGTAAAGCCATACTCCTTAGAAAAACGGCTAAATTCGCTTCTGAACTGTGGTCCGTTGTCGCTTTTTACTATCTCTGGAATTCCGTGAGTGGCGAATATTGACTTCACTTGATTTATTATGCTTTTAGAGCTTTGATCTCGTAGTTCTCGAATTTCGAAGTATCTTGAGTAGAAGTCGGTGAAAAGCAAGTAGGTTTTCCAGACAAATAGAATAGATCCATTGCTACGTTCTTCCAGGGTCTATCAGGAAATTCGCTGGGACATAATGGTTCATGTTGATTTCTGGCTTCCTTCGTGCAAGCTTGGCAATTTCTCACTGTGTCTTCTATTTCTCTCGAAATTCCTGGCCACCAAACTGATGTGTTTGCACGAGCTCTGCACTTAGAAATACCCTGATGGCCTTCATGAATTTTCTCTAAGATATCCATTCGTATTGATCGAGGTATCAGGATTCTCGCTCCTTTCATGAGTAGACCATGCTGTATGGTGATTTCGTTTCTGAATGGGTAGTACTTCATCAGTTCTTGGTTAACATTCTTCCATGTTGGCCACCCTTGGTTTACGTGATTGGTTACGGTTTGGCAAATTGTATCTTTTTGTTGCTCTTTCCATATTTCTGCAAGTCTAACGTCAGAAGCTGGTAAGTTTGACATAATTAATTGGATGTGAGCATCGAATTCTTCCAGTTCGCTGTCTCCAGTCTCTGGCAGTGGACCTCTGGACAAAGTATCTGCTATCGTAAGGTCCTTTCCTGGCGTATAGAAAACTTTATAATCATATCTCATCATGCGTATCCGAAGTCGCTGCAAGCGAGGTGATAGGTCGTCCAATGATTTACTCTGCATGATAGAGACTAGCGGCTTGTGGTCTGTTTCGATGTCAATTGTTAATCCCAGTATATAGTCTTCAAAGCGTTTACAGGCCCATGCCATGGCCAGTGCCTCTTTTTCAATTTGAGCATATTTTTGCTCGGCAGGGGTGAGAGTTTTGGAAGCATATGCGACGACTCTGAGTTCTTGATTTTCTTGTTCTTGTCTAATTACGGCTCCAATTCCGAAAGAGGATGCATCAGCTGATACAATTGTTCTTTTCGACGGGTCGATAATTGCTAGTATTGGTTTGGTCGTAAGTATCCTTTTAACTTTTTCGAACGCTATCTGTTGAGGTTCGGACCATTGCCATTGGTTCTTTGTGCTGAAAAGTGCAGTCAACGGTTGAATCGATTCTGACAACTTTGGAATGAATTTTGCCAAGTAATTCGTCATGCCCAAAAAGCGTCGTAGTTCGGCTACATCTTGAGGTTGAGGTATTTGGTTAATCGCCTCTACTTTCTCGTCATCGGGACTGATTCCTTGTCCGTCGACTGTATGTCCAACGAACTTGACTCTTGGTACGGAAAACTGGCATTTTTCCGCGTTCAGTGTTAGTCCTGCTTTCTCAATTGCGTTCAATGCTCTTCTTAGATTGTTGTCATGATCGTCTTGGTCTTTGCCAAAAACTAGTACATCATCTTGAAGATTAATGTTTCCTGATACGCCTTCCAAAGCTGTGCTTATTTGTCTTTGAAAATGTTCCGAGGCAGAACTCAATCCAAACGGTAGGCGGTTGAAATAAAGTCGACCGAATGGTGTTATGAACGTAGTTAGAATTGCTGATTCTTGATCCAATGGTATCTGCCAATACCCGGAATTCGCGTCGAGCTTGGAAAATATCTTCGCTCCACTTAGTTGGCCAAGGATATTGTAACCCTCCGTAGAATAATTTAACTAAGGGAGAAAGCTCCCGAGGGCCATAAAAATAATAAAGACAACTTACTTTAATTATCCAAAAATAGAAGAATTAATCTTCTTAACTTTATTGATGAAAAAATAGCAAAGGGATAACGATCCCGTAACCAACTTGGTTAACAATAACTTGCCCCGTCTTAGGAGACTTTTAATCAAAAAGAGAGAACTATTCTCGTCGACCGTCAACATAAGAACTGATAACAAAACTCTAACGTATTCTATATTACAACTGTGGAAGGGGGAGTGGCTTGTGACATGGAGGCTAGATATGCCCTGCCAGAACCAAGGAGTGGAAACTCCTATGATTCTGGCATCCATGTTACATCCCCCCTCTTTAGGAACTTTTGTTTATAACACAAGAATATAGAACAGAAAGATTTTTTTTCAGTTTAGGGTTACCCCGAGGAACCCTTAAAATCATTAGCAGGGGTATAGATATTTTTAAGTTCGATCACAAAATGTTTTTCACAGAAAAATTATTTTTTTCTTCATTGGTGCTGCATGAGCTTCTGTTCAATCTTCATACCCGAAGGGCTTCCCTTTTACCGTGATGTTAGGCTCTCCTTACGGAGGATCAAAGTATATGGGTAGTGGACTTCCTCCTTTGGTCATCTAAAATTAGATATATTAGTAATTTCTCTTTGTTGCTTGGGAAATAAATTCCCAAGGGAAAACAGAGATGGGCTCTCGGGTAAAACATAAATGTTCCCTTGTTAAGTTCGTGACGTTATTATTATTAAGGTAAACTTGAACCTCATAGGGTGACGTTAACCGTTTATCGTCAGGAGGTCGATAGTAGATGTCAACTTCATTACCTCCGGGCCGAACCGTCGCCCTCTTACACACCTCTCGGCGCCATCCCAATTTAAACGGTTCTAAATAAATGTCGGGTAATGTGGCCCTATTTAGACGAGGAGTTCTCATTGATTCTGACAACGTGGTCGACGAACTGTCAGACGCACGTTGTGATTGGGATTGCGGTTAAGGAATTTGTTCAGGGGTTGATATTTCCTCCGAAGGAGTAGAAATCGGTTCGGGGGGTTCTATTGCCTCCGAAAAACCAGAAGAGGGAGAATGCTGTAACGCCGGTTCCGTGACTGATTGTTCAGAAGACGTTGATTTGTCTTCCGGTGTTCGAATTTCTTCTGAAAAACTGGATATTGACTTATGTAGCTCTGGTTCCTCGACTGATTCTTGATCAGACGGGGAAGCCTCCCCTGCCGCAGAAGGCCGACTATCGTTAGAGGGATGATCGAGCTGAAAAGCCCTCATATCATGATAGGTAAAAAGGAGGAGAGGAGGGTCTTCAAAAAGGCCCATGCCCGGTTCACTGTCAGAATCTGTAGGGCGATGTGAATCATCCCGAACTGCAGGAGGGATCGGTTGATCCGCTGCTTGATCTTCTACTGTACTTGATGTCGAGGGTTGAGGGACATCTGGCATAACAGGAACAATCGGTTGATTGACGTCCTGACCGTCCTGCGGTGGCGGTGACGTAGAAGATGATGATGATTCGGATGACGTGGTTGAGGAAGTCTCTTCAGGCTGGTGGAGCGCTCTATCACCATCCGTAGAAGGACTAGGTTCAATTTCGTCTGCAACGTCCGATTGAGAAGTGGGGGCATTTCCGGCCTGGTCGAAGACAGCTACGTTTGTCCAGTAGAGTTTCAGATGTTCGAGATTAACCTTTCCTACATTCTGCCTTGAGTTAGCATCCTCTAACTCATAGACAACGGGGGAATGTTTTGCAACTATCTTAAAGGGACCTGCCCATTTAGGACTAAGCTTTTTCATAAGGTGACCCGTCGTACTAGATAAAGGATGAGTTTCCACCCATACTAAAGTTCCTACCTCAAACTCTAAAGGGTCATGGCGGAGGTCATTGTATTTCTTTTGGTGGGCTTTAGCTAACTAAGACAATTCATTACTGAATGCTAATTGTTCCTTAAGAACCTTCAAAGCCTTATCACGACTGGGGTCATCATTGTCCTGAATGGGTTCTTCAATATCTAAATCCCAAGGGAGACGTGGCTCCCGCCCTAGATTCAAGAAGAACGGGGATCTGCCCGTGGTTTCATGAGGTGCGGAATTTATAGCAAATTGAAGAAGGTCAAGGGATTCATCCCATCTATCATGGTGATTCCCTACATAAAACGATATTAACTCGCCTATTACTCTATTGTCTCTTTCAGTGGGGTTTCCCTTAGGAGTATAGGGGGTGGTAAACTTTGGGTTAATTCGAAATGCTCTGCAAGTTTGCACCCAAAGTTTTGAAGTAAACTGTACCCCTCTAGCACTAAGAATAGCTTTCGGTGCTCCCCACCTAGTAATAATAGACTTAAAAGCCTGTACACAGGTCTTAGCAGTAATAGTTTTTAGTGGAATCATTTCCACAAATTTAGTCATGTAATCGACAAAAGTAGTGATAGCCACTCAGATATGCAGACATCCAAGATGGCCGCCACCCCAAGATGGCCGCCATCCACCCAACTCCAACCAAACTTCCAACCCTAGATTGGTTTCAAACCAAGGTTTTGAGACAAGTCCGGACTGGCCCGAGCTCTTACAGGCTATTTTCAAACCCCATGACGTCATCTTCTTAACTCAAACCAAAACTTAAACTATATTCATCGCTGGCCTGCTAGTAATGGGCTCGATTTCGTAAAGAGTTAATGAAACGTTAACTATGAACCCTTAAAAAAAAAAAAATGCGGCACAGCATATTGGGAGGGTTCCAATAGTAAATGATATTTAAATAGCTAGTACAATAAGCCTATAATTATAAGTCTGAAAAGAAAATACAGATTTACAAATAAAAATTTTTAATAACATAAAGTATATACAATAACTAGCAAAAAGACATGTATAATAATAACAAAGATATTTACAAAAGAACCCACCCCCATTAAAAATGACTAGACACCAGTCGAGCCAAACCCCCCACTCCCACGAAGCGTTGGGGTTAGATTCTAGAAACAATATATAAAACGTGTTACACGCTGAATCCTAAATTAAAACTAAAGTTATTTACCGCTGCTTCCAACGGCCTTAACAATAGCACCGGTGTAACTATTAATTGGGCAACTCTATCGCCACGCCGGACAGTGTAGGGGGTTTCCCCTACGTTGGCTATGACCACTTTCAGGGGGCCCCGATAGTCGGCGTCTATTGTTATTCTTTAGAAATATTATACTGTTGGGCATTATAAAATAGGTAATAAACATACCTATAGTCCCTTCGGCGACAAACAGCCCTTGGACCGTTAAGCTACTACGGCCAACAATGCGACCGTAGCTGTTCGCCGGTAGCATAACGGCTAACCCGGTCGACAAGATTTTGACACCATGCGGTTCAATCACGGTATCTACTGGACAATACAAGTCCAGTCCGGCCGAGTGGGGAGTGGCACGACGAGGAGTAAGCGCTGCCGGATGAATTTTGACAAACGACAGGGCGGGTAATCGAGGAGCGGTAGAGAAAGACATCTTGGTTGGGATTGTTTTTTAAGTAACAGAAGTTAAACAACTGATAACTTTCACCTTGAAACACGGGGCTTATATAGTAAATTATGGAGGTTAATTCTAATAGTGTCTAGCTTTCAAGATTGTTAAGAAACTATTTTTTTCGATAATAAGGAAAAAGTTAATTAGGTATATATTCATAGAATGAGAAATCTCTCCAAGGTCTAGGTTTATTTTTCTATATGCAAAACTTGTCTAGTCACGATTTAAATAATTAAAATAAGATCGTGTGATATTAAAAATTTATGCGCGAAGGTTAAGAAGGAGTTACCTTGACAGAAGGCCGAGGGGTTAGGTTTTTTTTATGGGTCTGCAAAGTTTGTTTGAGCCTGTCTGGGCGTGATTTGAATAATATATTTTGAATAATATGTATAAGATTTCCTTATAGGCAAAATTTTTTGATGAAGGTTAAAAGTAATTATTTTGGGAGGAAGTGAAATTATTTTTAACATGATTTAAATATGAATAAACGTATATTAATATTAAACTATAGAGGTGTTTTTTATATGCGTATCTACGCTAATATCCTTCATAATCTCCAGTATCAACTCGTCAATAAAAAATGCATTTAAGGTTAAATTAACAAATCGCTTGTTGATACACTTAATAAAAGTAAAATAAGGTGGTTTTATAAAAAAAAAACCATATCTGGGCCTGTATTCTAAAAAAATGGCCCTGAGATTTTGGTATAAAAGCTGGAGCATCGGCATTGTATTTTCACAATCTAACTTGCCACCATGAACAAGTATCAAGAATCGCAGTCTCTATCACAATCGCTCCTTAATTCACCGCCGTCGTCGCAAGAAAATTTTCCAGCCCCTTCTACCAGCAGTGGAAAAAGAACCATCACCCAGTTCCTGAAGCCAGAACCCCTCGAAATACTGCTGGACTCGGACGACGAAAGCTTTGTGCAGGACGTCCTGCAGAAAAATATTGTCGGGTCCAGTGGTATTGAGGGCTCCTTTCGCGTTAGAAAGGAAGGACAGTACTACGAAACTAAAGTCCCCCCACGCCAGGGGGATTACTTTATAGACGCGGCAGTCTATAAATTTTTCGATATTAGAAACTCCCAGCCTGATAAGGTCTGGGAGTGTAACCACAAAAGACTGAAAATAGTTTAAAAAAAAACAACAAAGAAGGCGTTAAATTCCTTAACGCCTTCAAGAAGCTGGTGGAGACCGTCAAACAGGACGAGGAAGCTAAACAGCAGCCCCCCAGTAAAGTACGTATCTATTTAACAATAAATCTGCAAGCCAAGTCTTTTCTAATTGTTTTATTTCTGATAGAAATTCAAAAAATGAGTTCGAGCAGCAGCAGCAGCGGCAGCGACTCGGAGGGTAGTGAGAGGGAGGAACACGCGCAGGTAAACCGGTACTACACAATTGAGCGGCAGATTGGCAAAACGAGTCGCAAATGGCACTGTAAACAAATCGATTTGCGTATAGCTTTTAAAAATTTGGATGACATTCCAACGCGAGATTTTTTTCGAATTTTTCGAAAAATTCTCGACGAAGTTATACGTAAATTAGTAACCGAGAATCCCGGGTATAATCGGGTTCGATTTGTTTTAAGCTCCCCCGGATTGACGACCCCCGTAAATATTAAATTTATAAAAATTGACAAATTCACCAGTAAACGAATTATGCGCACCATCTATAGAGTAACGCAATCTAGTCGAGACTTTGTCTTTAATGGTGAAGATTTTCAGTTTGACATAATTTTTTTAAACCTCGATGCCAATATAGGGACATTGTATAAATCCATTAAAAATAGAACTTTGGTTAATTTGGATTATTTCGTAAAACAAAATAACCAATTTATTTTTATGGAGAATAATGATAACCTCTGTTTTGCTCGAAGTTTAGTTCTGGGTAAAGAGATGGCCGATCGCAATTTTTATCAACAAAATAAGCAAGGTCCGCCCTTTAACCAGGACAATTTTAACAAACTGAGGCGCAATAGCACTCTTCAAGGTAATATTGCGAAAATCTTGCACAGAAAAGCCGGAGTCCCCGAAGGTTTCGTTACTCTAGAAGATATTCAAAAATTTCAAAATTATTTAGCTCCCCATTATCGGATTGTGATAGTTGATGCGGCGAATAATTTTACCATATTTTTCAAAGGACCCCAAGCTCCTAAATTTATCTATCTCTTAAAAATTGGCGACCATATCCACCCCGCGAAAACTTGGCACGGTATGATGGGCGGTTGTGTCTCTTGCGATTTATGCTTAAAATCTTTTTACAAATATAATTTGTTAAAAGAGCATAAATGCCCCGAGGATACAAAACCCTATATATGTTTTCGGTGTCAAGGAGAAGCTTTTCATTTAACCAACGAGGACGTTTTAAAACGTTGCGACGAATGCCACCGCTACTTCTTCCCTGGCCCCTGCTACGAAACTCATTTACTTAATGGCACCTGCGCGAGCCAAAAACGATGTTTAGAATGTGGGCGACTGATGGGTGAGGAGCACGACTGCAATCCCGAATGCTCTCAGTGTAAAATAGTTCATCCGCCAGGTGAACATTTTGTTATGCCTTTGGAAACCAAAATGAAAGCCTCGCGGTTTATTTATTACGACATTGAGACTATTCTTAGAAATAATATCCACGTCCCCATTTTACTAGTTTGCGACGTAGAGACTGAAGCTGGCTTTGAAACCAAAATTTTTTACGGCGCCAATTGCGTCGAGCAATTTTTAAATTATTTATTTAGCGTAGAGCAGGTAGTTTTGACTGGACAAAAACGTAAAACGTACCGACCACGCTTTACTAACACTCAAGTCGTAGCTCATTACGCGAAAGCTTTTGATAACTTCTTAATTCTTAACGCTTTAGTTCATAGACACGTCACCCCTGCCGTTATTTTTGATGGCAGTAAAATTCTTATGATTCATCTCGAGGGACCGCAAATTAGATTTCTCGATAGCTATAACTATATTAGTCAGCCTTTGCGTAATTTCACCAGCATGTTTAGCCTCGGCGATGTGGCGAAAGGATTCTTTCCATTTGATTTTCATACCGAAGAAAATCTTAATTACATTGGTGTCATCCCTGAAGCTTCGTACTTTAACGTAGCTCAAATGAAGGCCAATGATTATCGAGATTTTCAAACTTGGTACGCGTCAATGGAAGGATCTATTTACAACATCAAAGAGGAGCTTATTAAATATTGCATTCAAGATGTCCGAGTCCTGAGACAAGGCGTCGAAGCTTTTAGAAAAATCTACGTTGATCTAACAAAATTAGACCCTTTTTGCTTAAAAAATATTACTTTGGCGGGTGCTTTAACCACTATTTATCTTAACAATTACTATAAACCTTACAGCATGGGTATCGTTCCTTCTAATGGGTATAACGCAAAATTTAATCACAGTCAAATTAGCTTAAAATATCTCGCTTGGGTGGAGAAAACGGAAGATATAAAATTGCGCACTGCTTTAAGCTACGGGGGAGAATATCGCGTGGGTCGCTATTTAGTCGATGGTTATAGCGAAACTCCGCCCAAAATCTACGATTTCCACGGTTGCTACTTTCACGGTTGTCCATGTCAAAAACTAAATGTCTACAATACCCAACTCAAGGCTAGCAACAGATTTCTGTACGAGCGGACTCTAGATAGAGAGCTTTTTATTAAAGAGAATATGCCCGGCTACGAGTACACATCGATTTTTGAGTGTCAATTTGTTAAGCTTTTAAAAGAAAACGCCGAAGCTAAGGCTTTCTGCAAAAGTTTAACTTTTCGACCTCAAATATCAGCTCGTAGCGCTCTCTATGGGGGACGAACGGAAAATTTTGTTCTTAACTGCCACGTGCAAGGCGAGGAGAAAATTTTCTACAAGGATATTATTTCTTTGTACCCGAAAGTCTGTCGTGATTTTCCGTACCCTAGCGGCCACCCCATAATCTATAACAGAGATTTTGACAAATCGCCAGGGTGGTATTTTGGCGTTATGAGTTGTCGTCTGCTACCCCCTCAAGATCTTCACATCCCCTTAATTCCTTTCCGCAGCGGTGGTAAATTAGCCTACGCCCTCTGTCGCACGTGCCTAGAATTGCGAGCGGAAATCTGCGATCACACTGTTAATGAACGGGCTTTCGAATCAGTCTGGCCAACGGTCGAAGTCTATGCCGCTATGGAGCATGGTTATAAACTCCTCGATATATTCGAGGTTTACCATTATCCAAAACGGAATACTTCTTCTCGCAGTACATGACTGATTTTATCGCCTTGAAAGTGAAGAATTCCGGATTTCCCGCTCACGCGCAAACGCCTTTGCAAAAAGAAGCGTATATCGCGGATATGAACCGGAATGAAAAGCTTTCTCTAACAGTGGCGGATATTCAATCAAATCCTTCCCTGCGTAATATCGCTAAAATTAATTTAAATTCTCTTTGGGGTCGCATGGCTCTGAATACGGGAAAGATTCGCAGCATCTTTATCAACAATTATTACGAATTGATACGATACGCGAGCGATTACACTCTGGAACTAGTCGATTTGCGGCCAATTACGGAGTCAATCGCTCTCTTATCGTACAAAGCCAAAAGCGATTACATTCTAGACTACAAACTGGGTTCGGCCATCGTGGGGAGCTTCGTTTCTTGCTACGGGCGACTCGAATTGAACAAGATGCTGCTTCAATTAGACCGCGCAGCTTTGTATTGTGACACCGACTCGATAATCTACCGCCATCTACCGGGAAAGTTTGACATTCCCACAGGCAATCATATCGGTTGCTGGGCGGACGAACTCGGCGGTGATTATATAACTTCCTTTTGTAGTACCGGTGCCAAAAGCTTACTCGTTTCGCACTAGCAAAGGAAAAGAAGTCAAGAAAATTAAAGGGTTGACGTTAAATCGAGAAAATCTGGAAAAACTTGACTTTGAAACCTTTGAAAGTGTGGCGATGAATCCGGAAAAGGAAGTTACAGTCAATGTCCCTTTTAATTTTAAACGGGATAAATACAAGCTGCAGCTAGAGGCCGTTAAAATCACCAAAAGATTTCGCCAAACCTCGAATAAGAGATTGTTGAACGCCGATTTGACAACCAGTCGACCGTACGGTTTTAAAGAGTCAGCATCCGCTTCAACATCTCTTTCGCATGAATTACGAGGCTAGGCGAAGACATACTTTCGAGGGCTTGTGGGAATCTTGCGTTCCCATCGAAGCCCTGGCCAAAGACGGTTTCTATCTTGCAGATGTAGAAACACAGACGACGCGCTGCGCCTTTTGCGGCATTGCCCTGTACCAGTGGCGTTGCACGGACAGTCCATCCAGGGAACATCGTAAGCACAGTCCATCGTGCGCGATGGTTTCCAAAAAGCCGTGCAACAACAAACCACTGCGGCAAGGGTTTCCCGACTTCCCGACCAACGATGGCACGGATGTTTGCGACCATCTGGTTCAGACATGCCCAACCACCAACGAAGAGCGGTCGGGAACCGAAAAAGTGCGCGTGCGCATCCATCCGTCGTGTTCGCTACAGTAGTGCGTGTTTACATCTTACCACCCTCCGAGTCGCGCGTCAACTTTAACCTCCTCAACGCCCAACGCTTCCGCCAGCGTTGTCTGGAATTAGAAGAGAAACTTTTTAAAAAAACAATTACTTCATAGGGGAAATTTTTTTTGGGTAAAAGGGTTTCGTTTATATTGTTTAAAGATTTTCTAATTTGTGTTTATTAAGGGTCTTTGGGTTAATTGTATTTTTGATTATATATATATATATATATATAAACTGTTAATTAAAATAAAAATGTTTATTAATCAAGATGAATCCAACCGAGTCAGTCTCGCATTCTTTAAAGTTCCAAACACCCGCTCAGTTTCTAATCGTGGGGCCAACGCAAGCGGGGAAGAGTTTTCTTTTAAGTAACTTATTGCAAAATCATCAGCTTATGTTTGACCCACCGCATAAAAAGGTTATTTATTGCTACGCGGCCTGGCAGCCAAACTACGAAAAATTGAAACAATTGATTCCGGGAATTCAATTTATTCAAGGCTTGCCAACGGCCGATCCGGACTTTGGGAAATGAATCGCGATTCCTACTTGATACTAGACGACTTAGCTAGCCAATTATTTAAGCAAACTCATATTGCCGATTTAGTGTGCGTGACGTCGCATCATTTAGGGTATACGGTCATTATTACTCAACAACTGTTTCCCAAGGGTAGCCAATCGCGGATAATTTCTCAAAACTCTTCCTATTTTATAATAATGAAAAATCCTCGAGATGTTGCCTCTATTAGATATTTAGCGCAACAATAAGTCCAGATAACCCGAGACGTATTACGGATGCGTACAGGCTAGCCACTAAAGAACCCTATAGTTATTTGTTAATTGATTTAAAACAAGAAACTCCGGAAAATTTACGATTAAGGTCGCGTGTTCTACCTCACGAATCGCCTATGTATGTCTATGTCGATTAAATTTAATGTCATTTGAATAATGGCCCCGCGCGTTAAACATCGATCAGGAAAACGCTCCCGACTCGTCGTAGCCCGTCCCTCGACAAAGTTTGCCAAATTTGTCCCTTATTTACAAAGTTTGCGTCAAACTAGCTGTAAACAACGGCGAACCCTCTTAAACAATAGTAGCACGCCCCAATTAAAGAGATTCAGACAATTTGTAAGAATTTAAAGGGCGGGGGCATTTATTTGAGTAAAGACCGTAAGAAAAAGCTAGCAAAGTACAAGAAAATTATTAGACAACTCGGATCAAGTACCTTGTCGCAGAAAAGCAAAAAAAAGCTGTTGTTGCAGCAATCAGGTGGTTTTCTTACGACGTTGCTTGCAGCAATTTTGCCTTCAATTGTCCAAGCCATAGCTGCTAAACTATGAAACAAATGGTTTGTCCCGCTAGCGCAGTAACTTCAACAGCTGCCCAAGAACACTCGGTTGGACCGAGAGATTGATGATATTTTAAAATCGCCATTGAATGCTTACGATAAATTATATAAATATTTAGACGCTTTAAGAAATATTTAAGTATCGAGAAACAAATTCCTTTACCTAAATTTGAGGTCGTAACACAAGCAATGTCCAATGTCCCCACGCCGCCATTACCGGTCACCCCTAAAATGCCCCCGCGAAAAAAACAATGTCATGGCCGAACTATGCCACGTCATCACCGACAACAAGCGCGTCTGGCAGTTCTTTACTACGCCTAAACGAACCGAGCCTCGGCAAAAGGTTTTAAAAGCGAACGGCTGCGGGGACACCAACACGAGAAGATTTTACCAGCAATATGGGCCGACCTATGTTGGAGATATGGTGAAACGGCAGGCCGAAGTTCTNCCAACACGAGAAGATTTTTACCAGCAATATGGGCCGACCTATGTTGGAGATATGGTGAATATGAAACGGCAGGCGAAGTTCTTGCAAATCGTTGCCAAACACATTTTACGCCAAAAGAGGGAGCTAGAAGAAGGGGCTGTCGGTTATGCAAATCCGGACGACGCTCAAGAAGAAATTGTCGATGAACAAGAGAATTTAGCGGAGGCAAACGGGGACAATTTAACGGACTTGGAAAACCTGTTTGAGACGGCCTCCGCTAAACAGAAGAAGAAACAAGAAAAAACAGAAAAAACCTCGGAAAAAGAAAGACGAACTTCAAAATCTCGGTCCAGTAGTGCCATCTAACGAACGAAGAGCTAAACACCATAAATGGCGTGATATTGATTTAAATGTAATATTAAGACAAATAAAAAATTGTTTTATTGTGAACAATATCTGTGTACATGTTTTTTTAAATGTAAAGATAAATATAATAAGGCGACATAGTCGTTAAGTTTAAGGTTATCAGCGTAAATAGCGTCTAATATCGTCTGTCTAGCCACGCCCTCGCAACGGGAGCGCTAGGTACAGACTACAATGCAGACCGCACAGTTGAAAAAATGGATGTTGAATTTGTTGTTTATTGTAAACAACTCGTTTCCCGTATCGTTTTAAATTAACTTTATAGTATCGCGGCGACTTTCCGTAAGTGCAAAACATTTCTACGGTGTGTTGTTAGAAAAGATGCTATCCAATGTTCTCCAGCCTCTCCAGCAGCTTCGTTATTGAATATAAAGCAAAATTTGGGCCTTTTAGGATGTGCTGGGAGTTTATTACGGGGAAGCATCCTAAATAGTAGGGTCGCGTTCTTTTGTCGCAAGTTAAAAGAGCGTTTATTTGCGAAGTGTTCATAATTTAGTCTCGGGTAACGAGACTTTTTGTAGTTCGGCGCCGTAGAAAACACCCCAAAATTTGCTCCCCTTTAAATCCGCTACGCGATAGACGGGTGGTGACCTGGGTATGACGTCAACAACGCGAAATATTTCGTCAGTAAATGTGCCACCCGAGCTAATTTTTCTAAATACCCGACTAGCTATAGAGAGACGCACGTGATCGCCAACTTTAAGCCTCGGTGCGTATCGATTAATGCCGTTTGATTTCCCGTACAGTTTATTCCAAATGATTGACTCGTTATCTATATTAACATGAGCCGGTGCAATTCCAGTAGTTGAATGAACCCGTTCATTATAGGCTTGAGTAATTAAAGGTAAATATTTAACGTAATTTTTATTCCCTGTGGCTGTAATAACCCGGGCAATTTGTTCCTTAATTGTTCTAATAAAGCGTTCCGCTAGACTGGCCTTATGCTGACTCCGGGCAAAATGTATTTGCACATTGTGCCGTTTCAAGAAGGAAGCAAAGTTGCGCGAACTAAATTCCCCACCAAAGTCAGTGTATATTTTTAAAGGGATCCTCTCTCGAAATATTTTTTAAAAGCTTCGATAACCTCGCCAGATGTTTTGTTCTAAGAGGTATTGTCCATCCGTAGCGGCTTAAGACGTCAATGACGCACAAAACATAGCGAACATTTTATTAAAACGTTTCAATTTCGGTAGATCCAACAAATCAGCTTGAAAAACATCGTCCATGCTCGAAGCGTACACCTGGTTGGTTTTGAATCGGAAACGTCGAAATCGGTGTTTCGTGTAGGCCGGTTGTTTCTCGAGAAAGGCGACTAATTTTGCTTTTGGCACGTGCGGTAAGGCCTTTTGTAACCTCGCTAGCGACCCATAGGCGGCCGGATTAGCCACGTCGTAATAAATTTTTCTAATTTTAGCGTCCATGTCTTAACAAGTATAAATAACGACTAAATGGTTTCCCAATAATCAACTTTATTTAATACACACAAAGGTATTTTATAAAAACAATATCAGTTAAACAAATACGCTATATCAGTACATTTATTTTAATAGCCATAAATCAAGGCATTCTTTAAATCGGCAAAACTGTTGACAAAATAAGCGTAAATATCCTCTTGATCCTCGATCCATCCGTGTTCAGTCTCAAATTGATGCAAAATTTTCTCACGATCCAATTGAGGCAGCGCTTCGTGCAAATTACGTTCGACTCGATCGCTGAAATTTGTGTCAAATTCCGAGCAGCTTTGAGAGTGGCATATTTGTTTTCGACACTCGACGTTGGCGCAAGTGGAAGTGACGTCAAACAAAGTGGTAGTGAGCTCGTTTAAAATTAATTCGCGCATGCGACAGACAGCTATCCCTTTAGCTTTGAGATCCTCGTCAATCAGCGGCTTTAAATCAATCAATGTCTGCCATCCTGTTTTGTTCAGGCTGAATCCTTCGCTGGTGCTAAAGTTCAGGAAATAACGACTGCCGCTGCCTCGTTCATAGTATCGAAGATCGATTATACGTTCATCTTTCGAGTTGACGAAGCATTCCAGCTTGAGGCGCTCTTTGACGGGCAACCAAATATGATAGCGAGGTATTTTTCCGTCAAAAAAGGACGTGAGTTCATTTTGAAACCGAAACAAAGCGTACCAGGCGTTAGGTTTTAATATAGTTTTTGTACGCGTATCCGATCTTTGAATTAATATTTTAGGTTCAATTGACTCAATGACGCAAATGTCGAGCTTTGGCGTGACGGTGTGTACTGGGTGCATATTGGCTCGCGACTGATATTGTATTTATAAAGTTTTAGTCTTTTATACGTTGGGGTGATTATAAATAATTTCTCTGTTTTTAGATATTATTAATTGGTTGTTTGGAAATTCGGCCATGACAATACACGTGACGTTTTCGGTTAGCGGAGAGCTAAATCTTAACGATAACCGCAAGTTACCAGTCTGGGGCATGGAATTTAAACCTAACGAAGCGAGGTGTTCTCTACTCAAATCAAAAACAACGACAAAAAAGCCCTTCTTATATAAATCGTAAGAAATTATATTTCCCCGGTCAAGACCTAATATCTCGAGCCCCTCGAATAAAGAATTGTAACATCTAACGTATTGATCGTCGTCAAAATTAGGCGTAAAGGGAATATCAGGATAATTTTGAGAATTTAAAGAGAATTGCATGAAATCGAGTTTGAAATGTTGGAGATCCAGGGGGTTGGAAGTTGCTTCCCCTACAAATTTTTTATTAGTAACGAAAGCCACGACAGTTCGCGAGGGTAATTGCCCCGTAAACAGGCTGTCCCTAATAAAATCTTGCGTTCCGGTGGTTATTAAGAAATTTTTCATAACAATAGAGTTTACTTCGTAGCGAGCGTTTATTCCCGAGTTTAACATCTGAGCGTGAGCTAGCTGCAGCTCTGGATTAACCTCAATTTCGCGCGTAAACAAGGTGCATTCCGTTAAATCAATCTTATACTTTTTGCCCGTTTCATTGTGAATAATAGCGAAATCCGTGGAGCTTCGATGAAGTCTAATTCGCACCTCGATATTATCTAGTAAGAATTTGGGCGTTTTGAACATATCCAGAAATAATTCGCCAATTACATCGCACGTCTTTGATTTTGCCACGCGTTTAGCGCGACGACCAATACCATTATCTTCTTTGTTAATATTGGCGTCTTCTAAAGCCGTCGCCGGATCGATAATGGTATCCAAATAATATAACATAGAAGTTAACCAGGAATTGGCCGCCGTTTGTCCATAATTTAAAAGTATTTTAAAATAGGCCATATATGGGTACATATTATTAGGTTGCTGGATGGCAACGCCATTAAGAAATAATTCTACTTGACAAAATAGCGAGGCAATTATTAAATTTGTTACCGAGACTTTCTTTTCCGCATCTGGAACGGCCGTGCCGTCCTCGTGTAAAACGCGAAATTTTATTCTCAAAAGAGTTTTAGTCAAATCATGATAATTGTTTGAGGGAGGAATGATAAATTCTACATATTTAGCATTAGTTAGTGGGGCAATTGGATAATGAGCAGTCGTTTTAGTCCCCACAATATTATTATTCACCACTGGCTTTTCAAATACTTCAAAATCGGATAGAACACTTTCGTAGGTCGACATGTTTAGTCTAGAAAATCGCGTTTAGTGCGTCGCTTAACACGTTTGCTCCGGCTTGTTTTAGCAGTCCTCTTTCGTTTTCGGCCCGTCCCGCTCTGAGTGTTGACGAACCGGTCCACGCCTTTATGTAGTAGGGAATTTATAGATTGTTTGACATTTCGTTTAATCGATTCTCGAGGTGATATTCCGGGGTTTTGTGCATCGCTAATTACTCTACTCGTTAACCCAACAGCTTCGGACGCTAAAGTATTATGGCCGGCCTAATAAAGGGTGTAATTTTGCGCAATAAAGAATTGAAAATACCGCCGACACTAAAACGACCCCCCGATTGGAAAACGTTTGCGTGTAAAGCCGGAAGGGAGGATCCTCTTTGGAAATACAGAGTGTATCTATTAGGCACCATTGCTCAAGTTCTATTGACGTCGACGCCTAAAAAACAGTTTAATATATACTTTGCCTAAATTAAACGGGATATTTTCCCCGTAATCGGATTTCAATTCAATTTCAATTTCTTGTATATCGCTAGTTGAAATTGGATAAAAGTCGATATTATTAAATATTTCCTGGTTCTCTTCGTCTAGCAGCGAAAAAGCCGGCATTTTTATGAAACGTAGCAGAGGGGCTTGACCACCACCCACTACTTGTTGACGGATAATATTGGTATAAACAAACATGGCATCGACGCCTCTCATGATATCCGCGGGATACTCTGACGTCTCGCTGTTGATATACCGATCCAATTGATTACTACTAAAACCTAGCAATCGTCCCAGTCCTCGTCCGGGTGTTGTTTTGGGAAACAAAATTGAGACCGTATCGTTCAGTTTTGAAACCGTGACGGTTCCGTCTACATTCTGCCAAAATTTTAGACTTTTCTATGCGTCGGCGACATGGCTTCGCTCATAGCACTTAAAACATCGTAATATGATAATATACCCCGGGAGGAATCTCGCACGCGAAATTATCAACTCGTCTGGCTTGAGACCCGGGTACATACGGCTGGTCAGCCATATTTGGGTCTTCTGGAAATCTATCCACATCGTATTCGCTAGTCCAAAAATTATTATCCGCTGTCAGGGTCATTATTCTTAATCGAGGATTTACCAGAGCCACTCCCGAATGACTGTGTTGAAAAAATTCTCCCTCTTCGGGAATGTTAAATAACTTGGCCATTGGTCCAGCTACCGAGACGCGAACACCTGGCTCTATTTCGAGACGAACATAAAATCTATCTTCCAGAGCATTTTTGAGAATGTACATTTTAAAATACTGGCGAGGCATATATTCTTGAACCCCCAATAACTGGTTATGATTTTTAAATGTAAAGAGAAGGGAATTACGGCCCCGCTTGCCGTAAAATCGCAAATATAATCGCCCGCGGGTATTTTGATTTTTGCGACACTAGTCTTAGTAAATAGATGCATTAGTGAGTCATGAACGCGATAATTTACAAATGTGTCATCAGTTGTTTTGAAATGCGTAAAATTACGCTCTAAAGGTTTAGTGGATAGAAACGTCCCACCAACGTATTCAGCTTCTAAATTTAATATATCACGCAATTCCTTTGGGAAGAGCATTTCAATTTTTGCCGGACAATGGACTCTAAAATAACGTTCCGCTCCTTGCTTAATAACGCTAAATTCGGCCTGATGTAATCTTAAAGGGTCAAAATTGCGCGCAGTTATTTGGAGGTTTTCGGCAATTTCTTCATAAATCTTATAATCATCTGTCGATCTAAACTCGCCTGACACTTTAAAAAAGAAATAAAGCCACGGTTCTTCCCAAGGGGTATAGCGCTTTATGGTTCTATTGACTCGATATTCTATGTATGCATTGTCTTTGTCTATAGTATATTCTTCTAACGTCATGCTCAAGGGTCCTAGTTGGTGTTTTCCGGAGTAATATCTATCGGGGTCAGCGCCAAGCAATTTAGCTACTTGGGGAGAAAATTTAATTTCCACCCATTCTGGTGTTTTGAAATTATACACGATAGCATACCCCCAATTATCTACTGTGTGGTATGTGACTTGAATTTTTTTAAATACTAATTTTTCTAAAGTGTTGGCTACGGCTCGATAAAGCCCTTCGGCGTTTTTCTCTGGCGTTTTACTGGCTTTAAAAGTTTGAGGTAAGAACAATACTGTGTAATTGTCATAATCTTCAGGGTTAATAGGCTTAGGCTCTTCGGGAATAATTGGTTCAGGCTTTTTTTTCGGCGGATCAACCGGCTGCGGAAACAAGGGTTTTTCATCAACCGATGGTGGGGAGGGGGTCGGTAATACGGGTAGCTCAAAAGTAGAGGATGTTGTAGAGTCTGGAGATTTTGAGAGATCAGGCTTCGATAGGTCGGGTTTCGATAGGTCGGGGTTCGGTAGGTCGGGGTTCGGTAAGTCGGGGTTCGGTAAGTCGGGTTTCGGTGAGTCGGGTTTCGGTAAGTCAGGTTTTGAGGGGTCTGGAAATATATATATTTCCTCAACCTCTGTTGGCGAGGGGGTCGGCGTCAGTGGTTCAAAGGTAGAGGGTTTCGGAACCTCGGGTGCTGGAATTTTAGGGGGGTCCGGAGCTGGTATTTTGGGGGGATCCGGAGCTGGTATTTTAGGGGGGTCCGGAGCTGGTATTTTGGGGGGATCCGGAGCTGGTATTTTAGGGGGGTCCGGAGCTGGTATTTTGGGGGGATCCGGAGCTGGTATTTTAGGGGGGTCCGGAGCTGGTATTTTGGGGGGATCCGGAAATGGTATTTTAGGGGGGTCCGGAGCTGGTATTTTGGGGGGATCCGGAAATGGTATTTTAGGGGGGTCCGGAGCTGGTATTTTGGGGGGATCCGGAGCTGGTATTTTGGGGGGATCCGGAGCTGGAAGCTTCGGTAGTTCAGGCTTGGGTGGCTGAGGTTTTGGCTTTGGCTTTGGCTTTGGTAACTCAGGCTTAGGTGGTTTGGGCTTTGGATAGTAGGGTTTCGGTAAGTCAGGTTTAGGGGGGTTTGTTTTGGAGTTGTTTGTTTTGGAAAAGTTATTTTGGGTGGAGGGGTTATTTTAGCTGGCTGTGGTTGTACAAGTACTACGGGTTCAGTCGTAGCAATAGGTATCGGAAGAAAAGGCGTAGTTCGCGGTAAAATAGGTATAGATGGCGGTACAGGCCTATATTCCGGTTGAGGTTTTTTTCTTATCGGCGGAACTTCGTGGCTTGTTTTACGTTTAATGCCTGCCTTAGGAATGTACTTGTAATCAAATTTTTTTTTAAAACTATCTCCAACATTATCAATTTCGATTTCCACGTAATTGTTAGTGTAATTTAAACCTATATTTTTAGCATGCTTTGATACAGGATATTTGGATATATAGGGAACATCTTCGTAATTATTCTCCTTAAATTCATATAGCGTGGCCAAGGGGGAATCAGCTGGTATTTTGAACCGTATGTTTTCCTCTCCTAAAACTTGCAGGTAAACGGGAAAGTTTGTATCTAACTGTTTTCCTAGGGCCCCGTCTTTATATTTATTCACTAATTTAAAAGATAATTTGCCTTTTAAATACGGATGACTGTTTACATCATCATTTAAAAGCTCAACAAAATTTTGAGGCAGTTCGTACTCTTTGGTCTTGGTATAACGATTGACTGGTATCTCTATTTTTTGATATTCAACAGGCTCTCGAATAGCCGCATATTTGTCACTATTTGGATCATTTACGACCTGAATTTCAAACTTGTTAAACTCTTCGCTTATATTCACCCAATGATTTGGAAATATGATTTCCGCCAACCCAACTTCATAATCACTAGTCAAGTTAAGGGGCTGATGCAAATAATTTTTAAAACTTGACTGAGTATTGTTTGGATATATATCTAGACACGTATTAGACGCTAGAGTTAAAAAAAAGGCGTCATTCATGACTGACGCTTGTTCACCAACTAACACTGATCTCTTAGGCTAACGTTATTTTATACATAAAAAAGATTGCCAATGGCTCGGTGGACTGGCCGGGATTTGAACTCGCCACCTTTTTGGGTATCACAATAGTACACCCTGCCTTAAACCATTGAGCCATTGGCAATCTTGAAAAACACTCAGTTTATTTTCATCAAAACAACAAAATTGTTAAGCCTTTAAAGTCGCTATCCTTGAAACATCTACATCAATAGTTAATTAACCCGTTTCCAATAAAATATTATCCTCAAAACAAGGAAGGTTTTAAGTCATCATCCTTAAACCATCTACGTGAAAGTCGTGAATACTTAATTAAACCGCATCCAATAAAATATTTTCCTCAAAACAAGGAAGGTTTTAAGTCGTCATCCTTGAACTATCTACGTCAATAATTAATTAAACCGCATCCAATAAAATATTTTCCTTAAAACAAGGAAGGTTTTAAGTCGTCATTCTTGCAGCATCTACGTGAAAGTCGTGAATAGTTAATTAAACCGCATCCAATAAAATAGATTAAAGATTGGGGGTCGGTAACAAATAAATTTATCGAAAGCATTGCCTAGAGAACTCTTCTAATATTAAATTTGACCTCGATCTTTTAGTATATAAGAACCGTGTTTTAAAGAGAGAGTTATCAGTTGTTTAACTAGACGCTTATCCATAAAACTACTCAGTACCAGTACGAAGATGTCTTTACCCGCCGATCGTGGACTCACACAGCTTTTGCTGTGTGAGAAGAGACCAAATTCGATTGTTTCATCTGGCTCTTCTCAGGAATAGTCTGGGAAGAGACCAAATTCGACTCATTAGAACCCGACTTGTCGGGTTCTAAGTTGGCTATCAAGTAAGATTTTCGGAATCATTTATAACAAAAATTTAGTTTTTCATAATTAAATAAAACATTACCGATTATAGTATGGAAAAAGAAAGTAGCCCTGATCCAATTGATAGCCAAGAATCAACCTTCATTGCGGTGTCATATGTGTACATACAACTGACTACCGCAATGAAGGAAAATCGAGTTTAAGTTAAATCCTGCTACTTCTTCCGCTGGATACATTTTGGACACAAGAAGTAACGAAAAAACAACCAAGCCTCGGTCCATGATCTTCGAGAACCAATGGAGGACTTTACTTAAAATATCTTTCTCTAACAATCCTCGATTACCCTGCCTGTCTTTCATCAAAATTCATCCGGCATCGTTTATCTTAAGCCACTTGACGTCAGCCATCAGAATGCATGAAGAAAGCTAGTGGCGCTAATTACGATTTAAAGAGCGGCTTTCAGTTAAGATTTCGACTAAAATATCAAGTTTTGAAAATCAAAATGTCACTTTGAACAAGATGCTTTTTTACACTAGAGATAAGAACAATAAAATCTTTATTTGTATATTTGTCTTTGTTTCTCAGACATATTTAAAGGTTCTATGGTGGGAAATTCAAACAGAAATCTGGCAAAATAACACAAGTCTGGGTTGGTTTAGACTTGTTCGGGGGCATAGCATGGTGGAAGGCAGGAATACCCATAGCACGGTGGAAGGTAGGGAATATCAGGTAAGATTTCTCCATAAAATAACACAATCTAGGGTTGGCAGTTCATCAATCTAGGGTTGAAAAATAACACGCCCGAGCTCGGGCCAGTCCGGACTTGTCTGGGAAGTTTGGTTTGAGTTGGGTAGTGGCGGCCATCTTGGGGTGGCGGCCATCTTGGGGTGGCGGCCATCTTGGATCCATGCGTATCTGTATAGTCCCTACTACTCCTGACAACCACCATGGGGTGGACCCAACTGGATGGTGCAGTGACCGGTTCGATTATTCCTTGTTCATGCATCCTTGTGAGTTCCTCTCTTACTGCTTGGCCTAGATGGATCGGGATTTTTCTTGCTGCGCTAATCGTCGGGGTGGCGTTTGGTTTCAGGTGCAGCTCATGTTGTCCCGGAAGTTTCCCTATTTTGTCATACACGTTGCCAAATGCTCTGATTATGTCTTGTGGACTTGACTGTGCTGTTATGTTGTCGGTATTCGGAACGGGGGTTGTATCTTGGCGGGCAGTCGGGTCTAACGCATGAAGGTCGCAATACTGGGATGACTCGGAAAGACGGGCTATCAATCTTAGTTGCATGGATACTGTGCCGCTCAGTATGGGCGTGGTATGGCTCGGTGTAACATAAAAGAGGCTCGATGTCGCGGCGTTCTGGTGTCGGCATGGGAGATATACCATACCCCTTACTGTAGGGTTGTGGTCGGAATATGCTCTGATGATGTGTTGCGGGGGAAGTAATGGCGGCAGATCTGGGATGCTTTCATAGACGGCGTTGAGGATGACGTTGACTTGTGAGCCTGTGTCTATCTTAAACACCACGTTCAGATTGGCCACTTGGACTGTTGCTTGCCAGGTATCGCTGTGCGGCACTTCCGGGCCATCCTGTGGATTCATCGTATGTAAGGTCAATGCACCAAGGTAGACTGGTGAGAATGGTGCTCCGTCTTCCTCTTGATATTGTATTGCGTTTTCCAGCCAGGGTTGTCGTGGATCGCGGTTCTGCTGTCTATATTGGGTCGTTTCTTCTAAGGTATGTACCGAGCGACATTTGACTGCCCAGTGGTTTGTTCCATTGCAGGAGCGACATCTAGAACCAATGGCTGGACATGGGCCAGCTGGATGTTGTAGGCCGCATTGGTTGCATTCGATCCTGTGTGTCCGATCATGATATCCTTGACCCTTGTATCGTTGATCCCGCTTTTGTTGACTATATGGCTGATTGTGTTGTTCCGTGTAATTTCGGCTTCTACTTGTGGAATGGCGTGTGGGATACCGGGCTCGAGAGAAGCGGGGCTGATGGCTGGGAGGATCCTTATTGCGAGTGAGTGCGTCGAGTGGTTCCGTTGTTGGTTGATTCATGAGTGAGTTGGTGGTTTGTGCCATGGTTTGCAGGTGCGACTTGGCGGACTCCTCGGCCTGGCATGTCTTGATGGCATCTTCGAGTTGTAAGTCGTGTAGGAGAATCAACTTCTTTCGGGCCAATCAGAAATTGTGTGGCTATCAATGAGTCCTGGAGAGCGCCTAACTCGCATGCTGGGGCGAGCGTCTATAGTTCAGTGAGGAACTGCGCGAACGTTTGGTGTGTGGCCTGTCGCTTTTGGAAGAAGGTGAAGCGGGATAAATTCGTGCTTTTATAAGGCTTGTAGTATTCGTCGAAGGCATCCAATAAGTGTTTCAGCGTGCGGGTGGCCTCCGTTGGGTTGGCTACGCCTGGTTGTGGAATGGTCAAGGTTTTGTAAATTCGTAGACCTTCATCGCCCACTACGTGGAGGAAGACGTTCTTTTGGTGTTCCTCATCTTCAGCAGTTAGTTTCGATGCTATGGCGAAGATCTGGTATCGTTCTCTGTATTGTTGCCAAGCCTGAGCAGGGGTGTCTGTTGGTTGGAATGGCGGAGGGCTTTTGAATGAAGTCATGGCGAGTTGCTGTCAGTCGGCGGGTTGCTGTCAGTCTTCTGGTTACTGTTCGGTGAGCGTGGTTACTTCTGACACCATGTTGTAGTCATGTTCCCCCAATAATAATACAGCGCTTGGTTTAAAATTAACTCTGACTTTATTATGTCTGCGTTCCCGTCACACTGTCCCCTTAGTAGAGGCGAGTCCTTTTTTATATACAATCGTTATAAGCTTTTTAATACAGCTCGTGAATGATTTTTTATGCTCTACTTTGGTAGTGTTTTTTATGCCCGTATACAACAGGGAAAATATTGTGGTCGGCTATAGAACAGACAGAATCAGTCTTGGTATTGTCAATAGCAATACTAGAGAAGTGAGAGCCGAAATGCTTAGCTAAGTCATCAGCCTCTGTAATAATGGCATTATTGACCTTCAGGGAAATAGGTGCCGAGGCCCCCTTAATATTTCCGTTGACGTATCTCCAAACTTTTTTGGGATGGTTCTTCGCATCTATACAGATCCTATGTGTTTCCGCATTGCGGTCTCTAGCCGACAAGCGCTTGACCACGGCCCTAAGTCTTTTGAATTCTACAAAATCCTGTATTGCACCTGTTCGGCGTTTCTTTTTACCTCTCCGTGTGACGTAGTCCAGGATCCGGGTGACGTAGTCCAGGAGAGGTTCTGTAACGGCCGTGTCTGTGTGTGTGTCTGTCCGTTGTTACAACCACGTGACCGCGTTCGCAGTTTGCGTATCGGAGCAAACGTGTTCGCCATTTCCGAACTGCTTTCACAGTCACGGAAATGGCTCCTCTACTTGAGTTCTTACACCACCATCTTCTGGTCTCTGTCCATCCCACACGGACACCAGTCTGTTCTTACTGGCTTCTAATCACCACCATCTTTTGGTCTTCGTCCATCCCACACGGACACCAGTCTGTTCTTACTGGCTTCTAATCACCACCAGCTTCTGTTCTTTGTCAATCCCACATTGACACCAGTCTGCACTTACACTGGCTTCTAACACCACCATCCACTGGTCTTCCGTCTATTCCACATAGACACCAATCTGTATCATTGGCTTCTACTCCATTATCATCGGCTTCTACTCCATTATCATCGTTTGGTTTTAGGATATACGCGGCGATCAGCTAGGGTTACGAGAAACGTCTAGCCTCCCTAAGGTGGGATCGCCACCAAAGGTTTTCGCAATTGCGCTTTTTCTTAACTATTATAATGGAAACGAATCGTGTATATACCTCAAAATTTGAAGAAAGCGGGCAAGAGAGGTACCCTTCACTTTAATCGTCAATATTAGCAAAGTTTGAGATGATAATAGGTATAACTTTATTTTAAACGATTTAACTATTATTAATGTTAATTATTGAAGATTAAAATAATTAAAAATAATTATATTTATTTAATTCTTAAAGATAAACCTCTCGTGCAAAGAGAGAAATTATCATCGCCTCCTATATCTACCTAGGCCCGTGCATGCGATATATTTCCATCATTGCCTCCTATATCTATCAAGGCCCGTGCATTGTGATATATTTCATTCATTGCCTCCTATATCTATCAAGGCCCGTGCATTTCGATATACTTTTCAAAACAACAACCAAAATGGGAAGCTCCTCTCAGAAACATAATAATTTCTTTTCTCTGTATATGAAATGAAAATATGGATAATATTGCGCTCCTTCTTTAATGGTATGAATCCTTGCCTGTCTATTAATATTTTACGTAGGAGTAATACGTTTTTAGCGAAGTCTAGAGAGGGTAAACATAAGCGAGATTGTTTTGGAAGTAAATACTGCTTCTACTAATGGGTTTATACTCCTTGTTACTGTTGTATAGAGTAATCATGATAAAAGCTTAAAAATTTGCGAGAGGACAGACCTTTTTTATCCTCTTGTTTTATTCTTAATATGAATATAAAACATTTATTTTGCATCAAAAAATATTTTTTGGTGCTAAGATTAATTTAAAAAAATCCAAACGGTTAGGCATTGGTAAAAAAGAAAAATGATATTTTTCAAATCTAATGAGATAACGCCCATCTATTTGAAAATTGCCCTTTTTTATCCGCGGGAGCCATTCTTAATGAGAATTTCGATGCTAGTAGGTTGTCAATTAAACTACCGGTATATTATTGTTGTTGGATATTGGATATTAAGTCAAATTAAGTGGTTGTAAAGAGCCAGCAGGTTTTTGCCGCTTCTTTTTGTGAGTATTTGATTTTTGTATGTAAAATGGAGGAAGGTAATGTTGAGAGTAAGGATGAAATGAGGAAGCGCAAAGCGCGGGAAAGGATTAGGGCAAAAAGGTCGACGTTTTCATTGGATACTTAAGTTTATATAATCTTCTCGACACGGAGAGGTAATATTTTGGTTTTCCCAACTTGTTAAAATAATACTTTTTCCTTGCTATGGCTAGCTTTAGGTCCCTCGAGTACCAAGGCGGGAACTTAGCGGAAGAGCAAGCGCTACAAATAGGGATAGCGAAGTGCATGGCGTGCGTAATACCAGTTACAAGTTGATCAATACAATAATCAGGTTCCCGTGAGGCAAGTACTGTCGAGCAATCTGTATCACGATTCGTCGAGTAAAGTAATGTATAATCCCCTTTATGGAATAGAAACCGGGGTGGTATGGCAGTCTTAGGGGGAGGAGTGACCAACGTGTATGTGATTGTAAATGGCGGGTGATATTTATCTATTTTTACTAGTGGAGTAGACATAGGAACAGTATTTAAGCCATTAATATTTGTAAGACAAAGGTCCAAAAGTTTAAAATCATCCGGTTTAACGTTAATTTTATGTAGATTTAAAGAGAAACACATTTCAAAAAGGTGAAGTGGCTTAGTTTTCGTTATAGAGGAGCAGCCCTGAGTGCTGCAATTATCCCAATCGACCTTAGGGAGCTTAAAGTCACCCAAAATTATAATATCTCGGTCATTCCCCTGAAGGTTTTGGACCAAGCAATCGCGTACCTGACTATATTGCTGGTCGTCATTGGAAGGTCGAAAGTAACCATTATAAATCAAGAAAGACCCATCGACTCCAGCTTTGACCTCAACACAGACACCCTCAACCGTGGTCTCCAGGTCACTGCGCCGAATAGTATGTAATGACTTTTTTACAGCGATCAGAGCTCCTCCTCCTCTAACACCCCGATAAGAAGGGTCCGGTCGATCCGCCCTATATAATACATATGAAGAAGGAAAATAGTCACTGGTAAGCTGTACATCTCCAAACCAAGTTTCAGTTATACAAACTACATCGTAATCTAGTCCAATGATATTGTCTAAGAATTCTATAGATTTCGTTCTCAGTCCACGAAAATTCTGGTATCCAATAGTTAGTTGCGAGTTCATCAGTCTGTAGCGGAATTGTCATTCCGCGACAATTCGGTCTCGTGCTTGTACTCGTCATTAGGGAAACCATTGAAATCAGCTATAATGCAATCTTCAGGCCAGTTGGCCGGGTCGGCAGAGAGTAAGGATGACGGTATAGAACCAAAAATTTTACCCCCCTTCCTTCCCCCCTTTGGGGGGGGTAAAATTTTGGGTTCTATACCGTCATCCCGGGCGTTGGGGGGGAATGGGGGGAATTGATGACGTCACGTGATGGTGTTGGCGGGGGGATGGGATTGGGGGGATTGATGACGTCACGTGATGGTGTTGGGGGGGGGAGGAGATGGGGGGATTGATGACGTCACGTGATGTTGTTGGCGGGAAATTTGAATTGTTGAGCCACCTGGTGGTGGTTTTCTTGATGACGACACGGCTAATTTTGGATGACGTCACGTGGCTGGTACCTATAGGGATAGGCTTATTCTATGATAGATCCTGAAAGAGATAGGCTTATTCTATGATAGATCCTGAAAAAGATAGGTTTATGGTAGGCTTATTCTATGGTAGATCCTGGTAGGCTTATGCTAGGTTATTCTATGGAATATCTTGAAAGATAGGCTTATGCTAGGCTTATTCTATGTTAGATCCTGAGTGGTTTATGCAATTATAGATATTGAAATATAGGTTTATGATAGGCTTATTCTATGGTAATCGTGAAAGATAGGCTTATGCTATATTAGATCATGAAAAAGATAGACTTATTATATGGTAGATCCTGGCATGAGACCCCTCACAGAAATAGATACTGTCGAATGTGCTCAAACTCGGTAACCGTAAGGTAGCGTGCGGAAATCTTCAATTAACCTAACCTTATCCACCACAGTTCTATAAACCTTGGACTGGTCGACACTTATAACAGTGTGATCAGCCTTTCGGCGTATTTGCTTGGGGATTGGTACTTGGATTGGTTCCGCCGGCGGTTCGTAAATGCCTATAAGCCCCATTAACCTATCCATGTTAACCAAATCTTTGGTGGTATGGTTAAGTCGGAACCCCTTAACCTTCATCTCGACGGCTGTCGATCCAGTATCAGGGTTCACAACTCGGTGTGCGTAGTTCTTACATCCACCACTCGCATTTTCTTCGATGTAGGCCTGGGGTCCGTACTTTTCAAGCTAATTGGTCATTTCACCGAGGAAATTCCCAGTTTCGATCTCGACGCCCCCTGGTGTGTAAACGTACAGTATCGAATCAGTGTCTGTATATAAAACAGACTCGCCCAAGCGCTCTAAGTAGCAATAATGCTTAATCCGAGCCATGGCAGTGGTGTACGCTGCGATCGGAACACTGACATTTTTATTAATTGGGTCAATCTCGTTGATATAACACCACTTAGCAACGCAAATGTCGTCGCTAACTGGTATCCACGTCTTGACCTCAATTGCTGGGTCATAGAACAAGTTAAAGAACTTCTGTGGATCATCGAAGACTTCCAACTTGTCAAGCCGAGTCCTCTCACCAAATTTGCCCCAAAACGAATTCAAACACAGTTTGGCGATGGTACGCTTGCCAGCGTTCTTCTCGATACAGCTAGGATCAAGTTTTACCCCTTCCTTTTCGTAGTACTCGGCAACGTATTGATCTTTCTGCGCTTGGGTTACTACGTCAGAAGGCCAGCCGCTACTTTCCTGTTTTAGCTTCAGAAAGCAGTTGACGTAATTGTTAAAAAGCCCGCCTGATTTAGTAACGGGGTCGTACTGAGATATTTTATACGACCAGGCTTCGTGGATTTTACCAACCACGTAACCCTTTCTAACCGCTAAATGGACTTCGTCCGCCACAAATGTCCCCCTAATAACTCTTTCCTCGTCGGAATGTGTACAATCCCCCTGATATTTGTTTTCAGCGCACAGCTGACACAGGGCAAAGCACAATTTCCCCCCGATCTTTTGGGGTAAAACGGGGTGGAAGAGGTTACGAGGGGGCAGGATATCCAGTTTAATAAAACCTTCAATCTCGTTAATGGGTGGGAAGTTGTCTGTCAAGATCGTAGGGTGTCCGTAAGGTAGTTTACCGTATTTGCTACACCATGGATATAGACTAGTGACGTCGACATATCGAATCTCCTCTCCCGGCTTAACCTTGTGATGAAGACACAGAGCGGAAGTACGTCCCCCGAAAAATGCGTTACGGGGATTAAGCGGTTCCCACGCGTCGATTTGGACATGAATGGAAGATAGAAAGGTGTTAATTTCGGGCTTTTGCTCCCTCAATTTGTGGAATTCGCATTCCCACATTTCGATTACCTTATACCCCAGCTCCCTAAGCCTCTTATTACAGTTCAAAGTATCAGTATAGCGGGAGTGCAAAGTTTGGGTGACGTCACCGTGAAAAACCAGGTCTCTGTTTACCGGGAAACAGGTTCTACACCCGTGCCAAAAACAACCTTGAAACTGGTAGACGACCTTTTGATCTGCGCCAAGATCGTCTACTAGAAGCCCGTCGGCTTTAATGTTCAAAATTTTAGGTTCCGAACCGTTGAGAGCCGACTTAATAATGACCCTGCGCTTATGGGCTTCCCACCTCAACCACTCGATGGCTACTTTAGATTGAGGGTCTTTCATTCTATAGCCGTGAGGTGGAACAATTCCAATTGAATTTGGCGCTAGGTGGTCCTTCCTGAAAACGGCGTTGCAGAGCCCGGCAATTGTCACGGCAGTCTTCTCAAAAATCTCCCTGTACTTTAAGCACCCCTCTCTTAAAATCCTAACGTCCAAACGGCAATAATGTATCAACTCTTCAACATAGTTGAAACCATTTTTGGCTTCAACTTGTTCGTTGTACCATGAAATTAAAACCGAACGTTGTTTTTCGGTTAGCCTGTCTGGCGCGTAAGATTCTAAAAGAGGCATGCTTTTCCTCAAGACATAATTTGTACTCGTAGGATCTTTTGGATCAAACACGTGTTCGGGAACAAAGTTGAAGAGCAAGTGCGGGAAATGTCCCTTATTTAAACTAGGGTCTAAGCCAAAAGTGGATACAAAGCTAGATAAGGGGGAGGGGATGAAATTTAAACTATCTATAAATGTCAAATTCTCATATCGAATTTGCATAATCTTCGTTCCCGTCATTATCACTTAAGGGCGCCATGATTTGATGGCTAACATGGCTTTGTACAGAAATTGTAAATCGTAGCCCTTCGCATTATGGGCTATAACCGTTATTTTGGGAGAATTGTGGAATTCTTGAAGATAATTTAAAAAATCCAGAACAGGATCATTCCCGAGAAACACCCGTTCTCGAGGGCCGCAGGTGGCGCAAGTAAATTGATCAGATTTCTCGAGAATGCATTGATCACAGATTTTTTGAGAAATACATAAGATAGGAGTGTGTAGGAAAGCATTAGGGTTTGAAGGGTCTGGGGTATTTTGAACACATTCGAGATCATAAAAGATAGTAACCGCAGGATGGGTCTTAGCTTTTTTAGACGCAGGGTGGGCTTTAGAGTCGGTAACCTGCATGAAACAATAGTGGGGGTGTGGATTGAATTTATTACAGATGACGCAATAAACTTCTCCGAAGTTGTGAGGTGACTTGCGTTTACCCATGTCTATTGTTTTTGCGCAACGGGGGCAATTAAAAACCCTTTGACAGACTGATAGGGTTTTGCTTCCACTAGCCGTATGAGCGTCAAAGCATTCTTGCCCCCTAAAGTCGCGATGGCAGGTTCCGCATCTAATTTCTCCCCCTTCGCAATCTTCGGCCCTTTGACAGGAATAACAATACTTGATGCAAGCGTGAGTAAAGTCTAAGTTTTTATATCCCACATGGCACCTCTCGCAGAAATAATGAAAATTGAAGAGAGGTTTAGGTTTTGTGATGACGTCAAAATGATTTTGATAGTTGAAAAGGTATAGCCGTGGCTTTGGATTACCATCGGCACCGGGAATAAAATCTGGTTCCCCGAAAATACGGTGGGGGACGTTTGCTCTAACCGTAAAAACTATTATTTGGTAATCAGCCAAGTACGATTGAAATCGAGGTAGAGCACCCGCCCCCGAGCATTCGTCCAATGGTATTTCCGCCGCCACGGCTAATTCCTCCGCCATCTTCCTAAGCCTCTCTCCTGCTTTTTTCCTAATAGTGGGACGACATAGTGTTTTGAAATCCGCCTCGAGGCTTTTGTCAAGGGGATGCAATGTATGATCCCTGTGTATTCTAGCAAAAACTAGAGAATAAGGGAGGCATAGCCGGTCGTTGTTCTTGATCTGAACAATGCATTTTTTCTCCCTGGCAAAAGTCTCGAAGCTACAAATTCCTAGCCGTTTCGAACGGTAGGCGCCTTGGGGCAACCTCACTCGCTGTATGGTTATTCCTATAGGTCCGAGAAAAAACTTTGAACCCCCTTCGGAATTATACGCCTTATCAGCGACTACTTCTAATATGAATCCAATATCTATTTGGTCCCTTCTTCTAAAACTAAAGTCCGCGGTTTGAATGTCTGGATTACTAATGCTTGTCATTGAAATTGCAATCATGTCATCGGGTAAACAGTCGTCCAAAATGTACTCTAGGAAGTCGTTTACAGATTCGACGATGTTATTGTCAAATTGTACTTCCATTTCCCATCCATCAAGATTAAAATTGGGGAAGGACACCACCCCGCTAGAAAGTACGTTTACACCTGGTGGTGCTACTAGCGGAGATGGGGGTGGAGGTGGAGGAGTAAGAGCCCCACCCCCTACCTGTCCTTCCCCTTGATCCATTGACTCATTTTGAGTTGGAGCTATAGGAGGGGTAGTATAACCATCTAAGAAAGAAACATCGTCGTTTTGAAACGCCTCTTCCAGAGGCGATAAAGGGGGAGGAGAAGGGCTATTGTTGGCCCTAGACTGCGGGGTAATGTTTAACATAGACGGGGGTGTAGAATAGTTTGCCATAAACGTGTCATCGGCATTTAAAAAGGCTATTTCTAACGAGTCTGGAAAGTCGACTAAAAAACTATCATCTTCAATGGGGAGTTCAATTTCTACATTAGAGTTGGCCATTGCGATACTTTAAAAATACAAATACCACAAAATACTAATAATAAATCTGAATAGGCCTAAATAATAATACTAAAACACTAAAATATACTAAAACACAAAAATATACTAAAACACTAATGCTAAAACAATAAAACAGTAATGTACTTATAAAAAAATTGAAAGTTCTTATAAAAAATTGAAAGTTCTTATAAAAAATTGAAAGTTCTTATAAAAAATTGAAAGTTCTTATAAAAAATTGAAAGTACTTATAAAAAATTTAAAATACTTATAAAAAATACTAAATAACTTGTAAAAAATCTAAGTTAAATTGAAAACACTTGTAAAAAATTTAAAAAACTAAGAGTCAAATACCAATACTAACAGTTAAAAATACTAAAGCACTAAGATGGGCACGGAATAACTCACAAGTTTTGTTTGGGAGCAGAAGATGTCTTGGCTTGCATCGACAGCGGTCAGAAGTAAACTGATGAGTAGCCTAGAGTGATCCGCCCTTTTATACTTTCGTGATACAATTAGAAAAAAAATAGATCCCCCTCAATGTCATAAACATGTCTTAACACGATTGGGCTAGTCATAAAACACTCTAAATATAAATTCCATTGATAACAATACAACTGTTTCGACCACGCCCCCTTTTAATGTCCTAAATCACCTGGTGGGTGGTCCAATTAAAGAATTGACAAAATAAATTCTTTTTTTCCAGTTCAGCCCTCTTTTATGGCCATAGACAGGGTTGGCAAAAATTTAGTTTTTTTAAAAAAAACAAACAACTTAGTTGTGTTTTTTATTGTTTAAAACACGATTTTTTGTTTTAAACTGTTTTTTAAACAAGTAGAAAAAAACAATAAAAAACACAAAAAAAACTAGTTTTAAACATGTTTAAATCACTCTTTCAGATCTAACAGTCTATATCGCGGCTCTCCATTTAAGCCACTGCTCCAGCTAGCGCAAGGCGCTTATTTTCACAGCCTACTTGATTAAAAAAAGGTCTTGGTTTGGACCAAGACAGAAAAAACAAACCATGAGATTGACGTTTATCAATTGATTGAAGTCATAAGGATAGCGAGCCGATATTGCATTTTTTCTTTATTTATATTAATTTAATCCTTAATATTTAATTCAATCAACTGGTTTAACAGTTAGTCGATTTATTCCCTCCAAATTGATTTGAAAACTACAAATTTACCCATTTTCAAGAACAAATTAGATTTTCCGAAATTATTTTATGATATTAATTATTTTAAGCGTTCAATATTGAATAAACATTGAATAAACTTAGAATTTCAAGGTGTAGGAAATTGTCCGTGGATCGTGTAGAATTAGAACCAGGGACCACTTGAACCCAAAGTAAGTATTATATACCTAGACCAACGGACCACGAAACGTATTGAGAAGTAAAACACGAAAATAAAAATACTCCTAAATTTATAATATGAAGCTCTAAGACGCGACCTTCCGGGATTTAACCTGGTACCACTCGCAACCAGCGCGAGTATCATACCCCTAGACCAACGTACAACGAACATGTACTGCAAAGTCAAACAGGAAAATCAAGAGCTCCTAAAATTTAGAATTTGAAGGTGTAAGAAAGGGTCCTTGTCAGGGTTGGCAAAAACTTAGTTAAAAAAATTTGTGTTTTTATTGTTTATAACACGATTTAAAGTTAGATTTTCGGAAAACATTTTATCATGAAATTAATTATTTAAAAGGGAGTACGTGTTGAGGGTACAATATTGAATATTTGAAAAATTCTACTGACTATTTAAAAAAGAGCAAACGATCTTTTCAAAAGGAATATATAATTTTTTTAATAGCGGATACAAAATGAGTGTGATGCGTAAATTTGTACATTTAACCCCTAATGTCTAAATGCCTGATTTCGTTTGTGGCCACTATTCAGTCATTTCCGCTTCCGAGTTTCTTGGTCAGAACTCATCATACATTTAAAACTTCACCACCCCTTACTTATTTGTAGGCGCTCATGTTTTCCGTTTTCGGATTAGGCGTATTAATTTTAGCACTGTCAAACACCTGGTTTTATAGATTACGCGTAATCTTTTTAGAACAGTAAAATGTACCAACAGTGTAGAGAAACCACATAGGAAAAATGTTATTGCTTTGCTTTAAGTAGATGACAAAATAAGTTATCCTTAATCATATTTTTGAATATCAGTCTTCAATACAGATTGGTAATGGATAAAACAACTGGTAGGGTCTCCAAACAATTAAATACACATTTGAAACAGTCGAATAATTGGAAGGTTTTGACTGGAGCTTATTATTTCTATTATTAAATCTTTTCGCTCATTTTCAAATAAAAAAGAGTTAAAAATATTCGAAATTTTCTCCATAAAAAAAAAACACGTTTTAAACTTTTTGTTTAAAACGTTTTAAACAAATTAAAGTTTTTTTTCATGGCTGTTTAAAACAAGTTTTAAACCAAAGTTTAAAACAATTTGTTTAAAACTTGCCAACCCTGGCCATAGAAGTCTTGGAATGCCCCAAAAGGACAAAGGGAATAGATGCTTTTGTTCAAGTTCAGCCCCCCCCCCTTTTCAAGGTCATAAACCAACTTGTGGGGTGTTTCAATTAAAGAAAAATAAATTCCCATGCATCTCAGGGACCCGAGGTCATTCACCCCTCTGAGGAACTCTTAAAGACCAAACTGAAAATAGGAATGAATTGAATAATTTTGATAAATTTAGTTAAAATTATATTTATTGATAGAGTTACATTTCAAGTTTTTGACTGGTTCTAAAACTTTTTATAATTTAGAAACGTAATAAGGAATGGAATATATTACAACAATAGGACCTAACTTTTATGTCGCAAAAGTTCTTGAATAAACATTTCAATTATAGCTTTCTCGAGATTAACGCGTTTAATTCTTAGTACAATATCGTCATTCGGAGTAAGTGTTGTTGGTATGGGTTGGGTTGGCGGAATGACTTTTTCTTTCTCCCACTCTTCTTGAGGGACATCTCTGTACTTTCTGTTTGGTGGCATGTCTTTAGTCAATGGGTTTTGGATGAATATAGGCATGTTATTAGTGGGTAATCCTTGAAGTAATGGACAGTCTGCCTTGAATTTCTGATGCTCTTCGAAAACATTATCGTTAGGTTCCCATCCTCGTAGCGTTAAGTCACAAAAATGGCATTTAACAGCGTCCGTCCCCGAACGTAAATAGTAAAACCCATGATGGGCTAGTTCTGACGGTTTTACAAACGTACTCGCAAATGAACCAAACGTTTCTAGACGGGTAATTTCTCGATTCATCTTATCCTGGCGGTGTCTAACAATCAAATGAGGTCCGGACCAAATCAGCCGCTATTTATATCCCAAATAAGGGGATGAAAGGTCAGATTAAAATGGACGCTGTTACTAAGCAGACGTTTATTCGCGAAGCTCTTTCAAAGCCAGCGAAAATAGTGGCCGTTACTTTCATCCTCGTAACTGTATTTCTAGTTGAATTTGCATTTTGGTATTTTAAAAATATTACTTTAATTTCGGGTAACGCAACAAAGACATAACATGTTGAGACTTGTCAGGATAAGACCTTCGGGGCAAACACCTGGAAACAATTAAATGTTTCGTGGTAGGAAGAGTCACCAACTAACAAAGCAATAAATCCGAAAATAGATTCCATTCATAACAATACAACTGATTCGACCATACCCCCCTAAACCCATTAAAACACGTCTTTATAGTAAAAATAAAAACGGATGGGGATAAATTCTTTTGTTCAAGTTCTGTCCCTTTTTATGGCCATAGACTCGTCTGACCATGGTTACGTATAAATAAAAAGCCCATGGAATGTCTTAACACGTTTGTGTGAGTCATAAATCACTCAGATTCCATTGATAACAATACAAATGGTGTACCCTCGCCCCCTTTTAAGGTCCTAAACCATCTGGCCAATAAAGGACAATAAAAAAAAGAAGAGCATCAGTCAATATACCCTCAGGCTAATTATAAACCCCGCACTCTCAAGAAAATCTCGCGATAGAGATCATTCAGTCCTCAGCTTTTAAACCGTAAAGACCTGCCGTAAGAATGCCCACCAAGATCAGAGATTACCGCGTGAGCGCCCGTGTAAGACTAGGGGCTGATTGCTCGGCGGTGTTTGGGGTGAAGGGATGCGAGCCAAGCCTGCTTTTGACAAAAAGGACGGGACTATTGTTACAATCTCGGAAGACGTTTTGAAGGAATTTATGGAGGAGTGGACGGAGATATATTCAGCTATGGAAACTGGCGACTGGGGTAATTATCGTTACTTGAACTTGAAAACAAAAATAACCGTTATGGAGGGGAGTATAGTATTCGACGATGGTAGCGTATTCTCTCTAACAAAGGCCGAAGCAGGGAAACTGAACGAGAAATTTAGTTTTATGAGATTTCACTTTAAGCTTTTAAATGATCAAGCCGAAGTTATTAAATGCATGTACGAAGCTATTGTAAAACGCATGAGTGATATATATCAAAAATATTATGTAAGTCGTGGTACTATGTCTCACAATGATTACGACCGTGTAAAAAATTTCCTAGCAGCGTGTATAGTTCCTTCGAGCATTTTCGAAGATTTTTGTAACTTGGTTCGTGACAAAAACTTGACGCATAAGCTACAATTATATAATCTATTCTACATTTGCTTAAATAACGACGCGTACATTCGCGAATTAATTGGAATTGATTGTGTTCATTAAATGTTTTTGACTAAAATCTGATTCATAATAATAATAAGCCTAGAATAATCTAGCATAAGCCTACCAGGATCTACAATAGCATAAGCCTATCCCTACAGGTACCAGCCACGTGACGTTATCAAAAAATTAGCCGTGACGTCATACCAATACACTAAAAATAAATTCAAATTTCCCGCCAACACCATCACGTGACGTCATCAATTCCCCCCCCAATCCCATCCCCCCCGCCAACACCATCACGTGACGTCATCAATTCCCCTCCCCAACCCCCGGGATGACGGTATAGAACCAAAAATTTTACCCCCCCCAAAGGGGGGTAAAATTTTTGCTTCTATACCATCATCCTTACTCTCTGTCGGCTAAGGAAGCGAATTCCGCCTGATCTGAGCACGTCACATAAAAGGACGAATGCCTCGCTCTAGGATTTTTTGTGCGCAATCTGATACATTGAGCAGTAGAAATTCCAACATCGTCGACGAGGGCTTCTCAAAGATCCGCGGATAAAAGTGATTCCTCCAAGAAGCTGACAAAGAGAGCCTTAGGGGCCCGTTGATGGCCCCGCGCTGCCGACTTCAAGCGTGAGTTGGTGGCCGAACCCTTCTTGGCAGGCTGCTTCATCCGTGGCAGTGAGGTAGTGCGAGGTTGCTCAAGAAGATTGGCACGGCCAGCAATTGCGGCGAAAGAACCCTGAGCAGCACCAAGCGGAGCCCGGGCGAAGGACGTTGCGAAAGGATTCAGTGGATTCAAAAGCCCTGTACGAAAAAGCTCCTGTGGACGAGAATCAACCAGTTTATCCGGACCAGAGGAAGATAAAGCCCTCAGGAGTTCAGAGTTTTCCTTCCGTAAAACCTCCTTTTCATTGTCAACTATCTCCAGTTGCGATTCAAGGGTGGCCACCCTTGAAGTCAGCGTCCCAATTTGCGTCTGCATTTGGTCTATTTTGGAGCAGAGTAGATCCAGAATCGAATCACCACTCCTTGAAAGATTGTCTACCTTCAATAGTTCATTGAAGGCCGAGTACACTTCATTAAGCGTGACTGGCATGGAACTATTATCAACAACCGGCCCTTGACCGCCGTTTACGACAGTAGAAGCACTGTTGCAAGTCCGAAGGTTGTGAAAAGCCTCATGAACAACGTCAAGTGTTACGGGAGCCACACAAGATACAGTAGCCGGGGATAAACCATCCGCCGACGGCCTAGAGCTTGTGTTTGTGATTCCTTTGACCTTCGTGGTTTCACAGTCAGTGCACGTAAACGAATTGCCACTCAGGCACTTCCTGTGTGCCCTTCTGTTACATCCATTTGCGCACTTCGTAGAAGTTTGCTTCCCATAAAACTTCTGTTTACACCTGACGCAGTTGTCTTTCGACGGAGCCATAGTAAAAAGCGACACCAAAAAGAGTGCAAAACCTTTAGTGAAGTCGCGTTAGTGAAGAGGCAAAAGTGCAAAGAACAAGTCCAAGTCCAGTTCTATAGTTCCTAATTTTGAAGGGTAGAATCGCTAAGCCTTGGCGATGGCGCGAAAGGTTCAAAAAAGTTTGAAAAATATATAAAGCGCGAGACACAAATTAAAAACTTGCACGAGCTATTTAAAAACACGTCCACGCGGTTCATATGACACTATACCTTTTAATAATAATAGGGGGATGTATAATAATATAATAGGGGATGTATAATAATATAATTGGGGGATGTATAATAATATAATAGGGGGATGTATAATAATACAATAGGGGGATGTATAATAATAAAATAGGGGGATGTATAATAATATAATAGGGGGATGTATAATAATAAAATAGGGGGATGTATAATAATATAATAGGGGGATGTATAATAATATAATAGGGGGATGTATAATAATATAATAGGGGGATGTATAATAATATAATAGGGGGATGTATAATAATATAATAGGGGGATGAATAATAATATAATAGGGGGATGTATAATAATATAATAGGGGGATGTATAATAATATAATAGAGGGATGTATAATAATATAATAGGGGGATGTATAATAAAATACCTCTCCGTGTGACGTAGTCCAGGAGAGGTTCTGTAACGGCCGTGTCTGTCTGTGTGTGTGTCTGTCTGTCCGTTGTTACACCCACGTGACCGCGTTCGCAGTTTGCGTATCGGAGCAAACGTGTTCCCAATTTCCGGACCGCATTGACAGTTCACAGAAATTTGGAAAATTGTATTTCTCTCCGTTGGCTACTCTATACTTGAGTTCTCGCACCAACATGTCTTGGTCTTCCGTCTATTCCACATAGACACCAATCTGTCTCATTGGCTTCTACTCCATTATCATCGTTTGGTTTTAGGATATACGCGGCGATCAGCTAGGGTTACGAGAAACGTCTAGCCTCCCTAAGGTGGGATCGCCACCAAAGGTTTTCGCAATTGCGCTTTTTCCTTACTATTATAATGGAAACGAATCGTATATATACCCCAAAATTTGAAGAAAGTGGGCAAGAGGGGTACCCTTCACTTTAAACGTCAATATTAGCAAAGTTTGAGATGATAATAGGTATAACTTTATTTTAAACGATTTAACTATTATTAGTGTTAATTATTGAAGATTAAAATAATTAAAAATAATTATATTTATTTAAATATTAAAGATAAACCTCTCGTGCAAAGAGAGAGATTATCATCGCCTCCTATATCTGCCAAGGCCCATGCATTGCGATTTATTTTTCAAAACAACAACCAAAATGGGAAGCTCCTCTCAGAAACATAATAATTTTTTTTCTCTGTATATGAAATGAAAATATGGATAATATTGCGCTCCTTCTTTAATGGTATCAATCCTTGCCTGTCTATTAATATTTTACGTAGTAGTAATACATTTTTAGCGAAGTCTAGAGAGGATAAACATAAGCGAGATTGTTTCGGCAAAAAAATACTGCTTCCACTAATGGGTTTATACTCCTTGTTACTCTTGTTGTCTGTGTGTGTCCGTCCATTGTTACACTAGTGCGTCGCGTTAGCAGTTAGCCTTGTGTTGATGTGTTAAGAAATCATACAGAACCTTAATATTCCCTTTCTCCATAATATAATTTGAATATGTGGAAGTATTTTTCGTAATTATGATGCATTTAGTACTTTTGTAGCTTTAAAGCTCCATTTCATTTTGATATTCCAAAGATTTTTTTTAATATTGTTATTTGAAATGGCTGTTTATATATTGCTTAAGCTATACTACATCTGTATATAGAATAATCCTTGGTTTAGTGAATTCATGAAGAAAACTAAGACCTAGACTCCGGCGCGTATAACAAGTATTATCCGCAATAGGCTTAGTGAAACAAAGAGTAAATAATTGAGGCTTGAGGTGAAGTAAACTTTTGGCTTTGATTTTCGTGTCTGAAATGAACAGACATCAACGGTTCAGAGTGAGCCGAAAGTTAAATACACTCTTAAATAATAATAATAAGATTAGTGAAAGGGATAATGGTAAACGGGTAGTAACTACAGACTTATTATTCTCTTTATGGTGCGCATTGACTATTAGTGCGTCTAGCTACAATTTAGCTTTGGTGTTATTTAACGTTAACATTCATGTTGGCAAACTAAGAATATTGTTGAGGTGAGACAAGACGATAGTATTTACTCTGCAAACCAGTTGTGAATGTAGCTTTCAGAATATAGGGTAAACAGCTGAAGCTTAGACTTCATTTCCTGTTCTTTTCCCCATTGACTGATTTCCATGTGTCCAAGATTTATCCTTATTGGATGTAAAATGTCGTCTGCTTTACTGTACATTCGCTATGTTTGGAATACTGCTTCAATATTTCGTAAATTTTTATTTCAAAAAAGTGAAATAATTCCATATCTAGGTAAATACGTTTGTAGTAGTAGACCTCTTGACACGGAGAGGTAATATTTTGGTTTTCCCAACTTGTTTATAGTGATATCTTCTACGTTTGTCTTCAGTTATGGTAAGATTTTCATTCTTTTCGAAAGTCACAGTGAATACTGGATGGTATGGGTCTGTCGGGACTAAAGGGGTGTCGTTAGGGTATTTAATTGTATAATTATCGCTGTTGTTTAGAAGGCAGAGATCAAGTATATTGTTACACATGTTGGACTTCAAGTTTAATTGTTCTAAATTGTTTAGGTGTGCCAGTTCTAATAATATAATAGGGGGATGTATAATAATATAATAGGGGGATGTATAATAATATAATAGGGGGATGTATAATAATATAATAGGGGGATGTATAATAATATAATAGGGGGATGTATAATAATATAATAGGGGGATGTATAATAATATAATTGGGGGATGTATAATAATATAATAGGGGGATGTATAATAATATAATAGGGGGATGTATAATAATATAATAGGGGGATGTATAATAATATAATAGGGGGATGTATAATAATATAATAGGGGGATGTATAATAATATAATAGGGGGATGTATAATAATATAATAGGGGGATGTATAATAATATAATAGGGGGATGTATAATAATATAATAGGGGGATGTATAATAATATAATGAATGAATGAATGAATCAGTTTATTGTGTGTAAAAAAAGCCTTGCGGCTCACGAGATTACACACGCGATCATACACAATATCACAGACAATACAAATTTAAATATAAACTTCACAGGTGGTAAAAAACGCTGTTATTTATATCTTATAGGAAACAATTTTAGTAATTAAAATAAAAAAAAAAATATTAAGTCTAAACTAAATCAGCGTATTTACATGAGAAAATGTCCAGTTCTTTATCAAAGTTATTAACAGTTTTTTGCATTCGTTGTAAGGGATTCAGTATACGCGTGGCTTCACAAAAGGTTTTATGATAGCGATGCGTTCGCGGCACTAAAAACTGTAATTTTTCCAAGAGTGTAGGTAAGTTTATCTTATTACGAACTAATTTAAAAATGAATTTTACATCATTTAACCGACACAAGTAATCAATAGTTTTAAGATCAAGGATACCTAGTAATGTGTGGTAATCATAGGGAGCTGTACTAATGAATACCTTGTGACAATATGCCACGAATTTTCGTTGGACACATTCTATTTTTGCACGTAGGTAGTTAGCACAACTCCCCCACGCTAGACAACCATATAGTGCGCGAGAACGAACCAACGCGAGGTAAAGAATTCGAAAATACTTTAAAGATTTTAGTTTCTTGCAAATTTTGAGACTGACGGATAAAGTCCGCCGACATAGACCTACGGTCTTGCTAATGTGGTCTTTAAAATATAGTCCTCGGTCAAATTGTACACCGAGGTCTTTCACGGTTGTGCGATGAGGAATAACCACGTCCGACAGGAGGTATGAGGTAAGTATTTCACGACCAACTCTCCTCGTGAATGTTACGTGAATTGACTTGTTAGGGTTAACCGCTAGGTTATTATTGGAGCACCACTTAGCAATCGCATTTAGATCCTGTTGCAAAAGATTGCTGTCAAGTTTAGAATTGATATGCTTTGAAATTTTGTTATCGTCAGCGAATTGAAGTAGACAAGAGTGACGGACCGAAAATTGTAAGTCGTACAAATAAATGTTAAATAGTAGCGGCCCCAGCGATGAACCTTGCGGAACACCGCAAGAGACCGCGTATCTGCTGGAAGTAAGTTTCGAATTACATTTCAGGACGTTCGTACGACCAGCCAAGTAGTGCATAACCCAAGCCAAGAGGTCACCCGATAAACCAAGCGCCTCCAGTTTGTCACCAAGGTATTGATGTGATACACGGTCGAACGCCTTGGCCAGATCGAGGTAGACTACATCGACCTGGCCCTGACCCTCCACCGCCGGAGCCACAAAATCAAGGAACGCTACATGGTTGGTGTCAACACCACGCCCTGGAACAAAACCGTGTTGACAATTGTTCGGTAAGGCACTAAACCAACGTTGCAGGTACTGATGCATTACACGATCAAAAATCTTTGCCAAAACACATAGAAGCGAGATTGGTCGATAGTTTTTGACTTCGCACGACGCCCCACCTTTATAAATCGGAACTACTGCAGCTATTTTCCATTTCTCGGGGAATGTTCTAGTACTAATCGATAAATTAAAAATATGAACTAAGGGAGACAAAAGCAAATCACCGCATCCTTTTATAATAAAGGCGGGAATATTGTCTATGCCAGTGGAAAGCTTGTTTGGCAGGTTCATAATGGCCTTGTAAACATCCAACGAAGAAATATGCTGATAATTGTAAGAGTCAGTAGCAGTAGCAGAGGCGTTACTGTTCATGCGATACTTGGATCCTGGCAATGAGTGGTCAACTGCTATGTTTGAAAAGTGTTCCGCAAAGGTACGCCCGAGTTCTTCCGCCTCAGAAACTAGTTTTTTATCAATTTTCAAGGAGATACTAGGATGCCCTTCCTTGATGTTGCCGTTTACGTAATTCCAAAATTTTTTGGGATGAGCCAAAGCGTCCTGGCAAACCTGGCTAGCCAGATTGGACCTATCGCGCTCAATGAGTCTACTCACAAGAGCCCGACAGGACCGATAACTATCCAGGTCAGTCAAATCGCCGGTTCGGTTTTTCTTTTTATAATAATATTTTTTCCTTTTAATAGCGCGTTGAAGCTCATAAGAATACCAATGTGGAAATCGTTTATTGCATCGCGAATATTTCTGGGGTATAGATTTGTTCATGGCATTAGCCAGACATTGTGTGAGGGTAGTAACACAGAAGTTAACATCGTTCGAGTCCAAAACCAACGACCAGTCGAAATCTCGCACCATAGTGTAGAGATGGTAATAGTTTCCCTTGGCGAAATTATAAACCGGGTCACGCATTGCAGCTACCGTTTTCAAATTTGCAAGAAACGAAACAATGAATGGCGGATGGTAATCATCAATTGGCACCAATGGCTCCTCGAGTGGAAAGATCGATAAGCCATTAATGTTAGTCATGCACAGATCAAGAAGATTGCCATCGCCCATGGGCCTGCTAATTTGGTTCAAGTTAAGGGGGATGTATAATAATATAATAGGGGGATGTATAATAATATAATAGGGGGATGTATAATAATATAATAGGGGGATGTATAATAATATAATAGGGGGATGTATAATAATATAATAGGGGGATGTATAATAATATAATAGGGGGATGTATAATAATATAATAGGGGGATGTATAATAATATAATAGGGGGATGTATAATAATATAATAGGGGGATGTATAATAATATAATAGGGGGATGTATAATAATATAATGGGGGATGTATAATAATATAATGGGGGGATGTATAATAATATAATGAAATGAAATGAAAATTAGGGTTTATTGTGCATAATAAAAGCTACCACAGCTCACGAGATTATACACTGTTATTCACATAAAAGATCGACCGGAATGCACAGTACATACAAAACAGCAATTGTAACATATATATCCAAAAATAACCATGATAAACACTATATACAAATCAGTGAGTATTGTCATTATAATGTACCATTAACACGGACATAATTATTTACCATTAACTTTTCTATATATATTACTTTATATTTTTCAATTTTGTAGAGAAAATGTCAAATTTGTCCTGCAAGTCATTGCAGGTTTTCTGCATACGTAGTATAGGGTTTAGTCTAGTTCTAGATGGGTAAAACGTGGTAATTCGTCTTAGAGTAGTGGGCACAAAAATGGCAAGTTGAGATAGCAAAGTTGGTGATGCGAAATTAATTTGTGGACAAATTTCACATCTTCAAGCTTCCAGATGTACTCTAAAGGATTTAAATCTAAATGGTCTAATAGGGAAGCATAATCATATTCATGGTCTGTTAGGAAATACGTGTGGCAGAATTCAACAAACTTTCTCTGCACACCCTCTATTATATCTCGAAGATAGAGACTGCAACCGCTCCATGTTAAGCATCCGTATAAAACTCTGGGGGATGTGTAATAATATAATAGGGGGATGTATAATATTATAACAGGGGGATGTATAATAATATAAAAGGGATGTTTAATAATATTATGAATGAATGAATGAATGAATGGAATTTTATTGTTTACATACATCTTTGAAAATCTTTGAAAACGACGCCCGTCGGTTAACGTCCCATGTTGCCGTACCACAACACTCTCCAAAACGAGTACAGTTTAGCGAAGGATGTGTTCCACAAGTCGAGGCCCGTAGTTATAACAGCAACAGGAGTCAGTCCCGAGGCCGGGGTAATATTAGTAATAACCGGTATTTCCGTAATAGTGGGCCGAGTTATTTCAACCGTAATCAACCTTTACCGAGCAATGGGAATGGGGTTCGGCAGTCACCTGTTCGGGACCATTCTGGTACTCCCTCCCGACTTCCTCGCTTCGCTACACCACCTCGACCTACAGGCACCAATCAGGGCGCTTCTCGGTCACCGACCAACCAGGAAAACTGAATACGGAGGCGCAGCCTGCAGGTACCCGTACTTCTCCGAAAGAAAACCCTGCACTATTAACACTTGAAAAAGGATTTGGCTTGAAGTTAACTATTAATAATATTAATAATATTACTAATCTTGCTTTTATCGACTCTGGGGCTAACTGCTGTTTTATGAGCCTGAGAATGGTGAGGACTCTAGGATTATATGGGTCTATGACGCGGACTTAGGATATCTCTGCAACTGGTTTCATTTCGGACCTACCGTTGGTCGGTAAGATTAATATTGGCGTTCGTTTGGAAGGAAGACTTGTGATGAGTGAGACGGAATTTGATGTTGCTGAATATCTACCATACCCCATCGTTCTGGGTAGCAACGTTTTGGTTGACCATGATATCATAACTGATTGGGGTAAGCACGTAGCCTGTATAGGAGGGAATACCATATCCTTATATGAGATTGAAACACCACGTCACACTATGGAACCGTTGTAAACGGAGTTAACCTCACAAATTGCATCAATCATAGGCCCGTCCGTAACCTCCCTACAAAAGGACGAGCTTCTTGACCTTTTGAAACAGTTTCCGGATGTCGTCACTAAACGCATGGGACGAACCACTTGGATCAAACACACAATCAAGTTAATACCCGGGGCCATGCCTGTCGTGAGACGACCGTACCGTACCAGTCCCCGCAATAGGAAGCTGATTGAAGATCAAATAGAGGAAATGTTGCAACAAGGGGTTATTGCTCCCTCGAACAGCCCTTTCGCCAGTCCCGCAATCGTTGTCCCGAAGAAGGACAGCTCTGAGGGTCGGTTCTGCGTCGACAGCCGGGAGGTCAATAAGTTAGCCATTACTGTTCCGTATCCCCTGCCAAGGATCGACGATATTTTGGATACATTTCAACAACCCGCATTCATATCAAAATTTGATCTCCGGTCCGGTTTCTGGGAAATACCGATGGACCCCAAGAGTGCTAAGTATACTGCTTTTATTACACATAAAGGAAAGTTCCAATTCACTGTAATGCCATTTGGGTTAAAGAATTCCCCAGCTACTTTTCAACGTCTCATGGATATGGTCCTGAAACATGGTCGACACCTGGGGATCGTTGCTTATCTGGATGATATCACTGTCGTTTCCCGTTCCTGGAAGGATCATATGTCGGCTTTACGGTATTTACTAACACGTCTGAGGAAAGCCGGTCTAACGCTTAAACTCACGAAGTGTGAGATTGCCTGTAGTTCGGTGAAGGTACTAGGATACGAAGTTTCCAGGAATGGGATAGCCATTGATGAGGACAAAGTGAAAGAAATTAGGGCCGTGAAACCACCCGGAACATTTCCGAGTTATCTACTTTCCTTGGTATGGTAACCTGGCACGCGAAATTTATACCTAACCTTACGGACGTGGTAGCACCCCTCCAAAAACTGAGGAGGAAAAATGTTCCCTGGACGTGGGGGTATCGGGAACATACAGCATTTGAAAGTATCAAGTCTGAAATTGCCGATGCTGTACTACTCCAAGTACCCGACCCCGAATCCGACTATATCCTCACTACGGACGCCAATCGGAGGAATGCTTCTTTACGTACAAATAACTCGTTTAGAAGTCGGGATAACGAAGCGCACCATTTATTTGGAGGTCCATCACCTTTAGAAGAATTAAACATAGATCTAGTTGGGAAATTTCCTCTCGATTATATGCATTTGGTTTGCCTTGGGGTGGTTAAGAGAATTCTAAGGTGCTGGGTTAAGAAAGAAACTATTGATGTACGTCTGAGCCACCAAATGATAAACGAGTTTTCTTCTAAACTTAAATTGTGCAGAGAATATTTACCCTCAGAGTTCGCTCGTAAGCTCAGATCTCTCAAATATATTGATCGGTGGAAAGCCACAGAATTCCGACAGTTTCTGCTGTATTCGGGGCCAATTTTGTCCAAGGGAATTCTATCTAAAGATGTGTTAAGTCACTTTAGACTATTGCACTGTGCGATTTATATTCTTCTCCAGAACATATTAAAACATTTATAGATTATGCTGGGCAGTTGTTGGAAATGTTTGTTTCGACATGCCCAAACTTTTATGGGAATGAATTTGTATCTTTAAATGTTCATGCTTTAACTCATTTACAAGCTGATGTAGAGAGGTTTTGACCTCAAGACAGGTCCTTTCGAGAGCCATCTACAAAAACTTAAAAAAATGTTGCGCTCCCCTAACAAACCTCTTAAACAATTGTTCAAAAGGGCCAACGAAGGTAAACATTTATTGCTTAATAAATTGGAGAAAAAAGGTGTTGTTCTTTTAAAACCTTTTAAGGACCAAAGTAAAAATATACCGAGGGGGGTTGAGTCTTTCAAAAATTAGAGTTAGGGTCTCTTAATTTAACAACACGCTCTGCCGATAGCTGTGTGAAATTGACAACGGGTGAGGTAATTAAAATTCGACATATTTATCGACGCATAGATAGAAAAGTGATGGTGGCACGTAGCTTAGGTAAATTACGTGAAGATATATTTAAATACCCACTTCGGTCGTCTCTGTTAGGAATGTTTAACGCCACTGTTTCTAAACAAGTAAAGTCATACCCCTTAAAGGAATACCGAACTGATTTAAAAATTATCTCAAATCTGAAGAAAACCTTACTTTTTTTGAGAGTTTAAACTTTTCTGATTCCGAAAATATGCTTAATAAATATTTAAATATGAGGGAAAACACAGAAAAAAACACTTCGAAAACTTGAAATTTGGGGCAAAAGCAGATTTGTGGAGAAGATATTTGACCGGTTTTTCTCCTCGCTACGTCACTCACGGCATCTCGCGGAAAAGCCAAGCGCGTGCGCCCGAGACTCTCGGAGCCTACTAATGCCGTGCTAATCTGAATAAAATTGGCTTAACGCGGCGCTGAGACACTAACAGGCGTCACGTGAGCAACATCTAGAGTGAAAATTTCTCCTTACTACGTCATCAAACGAAACAAAATTTAGCTAGGCCTTTTCCAAACACAAAATTTTGATTGCAATTAAATAAATTTCTACGAAACCAAATACAAAGGTAAACATATCATAATAAACTAGATTTTTCGTATTTTGAGTTTGTGGTTGACCAAAATTATGTCAGTAACTCTTTAAGTGTCATAGATAGGAAGTGCTTCGCATTCCCGAGCAAAAATAAAGAGGTGATATCTATTGTTCCACTACTGCATAACTCTTAGTTAATTTTTCTCCCAGATGTTTGTCATATTTTCATATTTGAGCTGTGGAGGTTGTCCCATTGTCATGGTGCCCTAGTGATGGTTTTTGTTATTGGCCTCCATCACACTTGCATAAAGAAATTAAGAAACTAATTACTAGCTCTGCAAATCCACATTCTGATTGGGAAAATATGATGAAAAAATAATTTACAGAACAGGTAAATTTTTCCTAATTTTTTTTAATCGTATGAATTCGTTCACTGTAGCGCAATACAACAACGCACGACAATATCTGGCCAAATCAGAGCAAACCTCGGATTTTGCAAGTGAACTTGAACTGGGTCGTGGCAAACGAAAATGTAAAGTAAAGGAAATAAGTTCACCAGTTAAAGAATTAACTGATTATTCTAATTCTTCATCCGAAAGTTCATGTAAGTTGTCAGATGTTTAGAGGATTAATTGGAACTGCAAGTATATTCGAAGTATAATGCTAAATAATATGGTATGATTTTTACCTCTCCGAGTGACGTATGAGGTTCTAATTTCGACGTGTCGGTGTGTGTGTGTGTGTGTGTCTGTCTGTTGTTACACCCACGTGACCGCGTTCGCAGTTTGCAAATCGGAGCAAACGTGTTCTCAATTTCGAAAATTGTATTACACTTACAGGCTATTACTCCATTGCCTGTCTAACATCACCAGCCTCTGGTCTTTGTCCATCCCACATGGACACCAGTCTGTACACACTGCCTTCTAATCACAATCATCTGCTGCTCTTTGTCCATCCCACATGGACACCAGTCTGTACACACTGGCTTCTAATCCCCACCCTCTTGTGGTCTTTGTCCATCCCACATGGACACCAGTCTGTACACACTGGCTTCTAATCACCACCGTCATCTGCTCTTTGTCCATCCCACATGGACACCAGTCTGTACACCTGGCTTCTAACACCACCATCTTCTGGTCTTTGTTTTTGTCCATTCCACATTGGCACCAGTCTGTACACCTGGCTTCTACTCCATCATCACCGTTAAGGTAAAGACATACGCGGCGATCGGCCAGGGTTACGAGAAACGTCTGGCCTTCCAATGGCGGGGCTTCCACCAAAGGTTCACGCAATTGCGCTGTTCTTATCCATAGCTGCGATTCGACACCGTTTATTTGAGTAAGGCGACGCAACCAGTGATGGGCATTTTTGATATTTTTCTTCCCTCTCCCACTCACACCTTTTTTAAAATATTGACCAAAGCGCCGCTCTCCTCTCCCATCTCATAAGATGATGAAATATTTTTAAACCTCTCCTCTCCCTATTTTATCAAATTCAAATACAATGCTATCTCATCTCACGTGATCAAAATGGCGCTTTTCTATAGAAACCTCTCCTCTATGGCTCACCTCTTTTATTTTATAAAATGGAACCAAATATCAAGCGCACTACTGTTCGTCAGTGTTATTGAAAACTCATTTTTGAGTCCTCTCCTTTCAGTAATATACATTTTCTCTCATTTCATGGCAGCCCTCAAATCAGAGCCTTAGTTTGGCTCTCCTCTCCTCCTCTCCTTTCAGTTTTTTTTCTAGTAGATATATCTCTCGATGAGTTTATCCCAGGTCTTGTATATCATCTCATTTTAAGCACCTGCAATATCATCTGGTATTTTTCACTCATCTCATTTAAACACTCATGAAGTCTTAGTTTTGAACTCAAAACTATTTCTTCAATCTCACATCATTTTATTTTTAGCGCTCATCTCATTTTTAAATTAGCACTTATCTCATTGTAAAAGGGTGTTTTATTATATTACATGGCTCGAGCAAGCTTCAATGAAGTGTACTTTTTGTTTTTATATGTGAGCATTTGGTGTTCGTTTATGCACCAATGATATAAAATAAGGCGCAAAGTACTTGTTCTCAGCGAGCATCTAGTAGACTTTAATCAAAGCTAATCAGATAAAAAATAATGAAAGGCAAAATTAAAAGAGGCGAAGTCAAACATTATTAATAAAAAATGTCATTGTTGACAAATACGGGATAAGTGTAAAAGATAAGTGTAGAAAATTAATTGCCTGAAGTACAGATATTCAAATTTTCCATTTTGAAAAAATCTACAGATTTTTTTCAACACTAATAGTGAAATCACAATGAAAATGCCTATGTTATTTTCCGCTTAGTAATATTTCCAATTTTAAAATATAAAAATTTAAACTGATATATATACCATATCAATATTTCCAATTTTATAATATAAAACTTTAATCTGATCAATCTACATTTTTTCAGATATCTGAGTATTTGAATCTTCTATAGGCAAAGTATATAGTAGAACATTGTATCCCTTAAAAAATTCTTGAAGGTGACTTATTTTCTAGAACTACTAGAAAAACACTGTGTTTAAATTTTTTGGGCAAATGAAATTTAGGTGAAAAAACTAGGATAAGAATTTTTTAGGTGAAAAAACTAGGATAAGAATTTTTTAGGTGAAAAAACTAGGATAAGAATTTTTTCAGATAATTTATGATTTATAATCATTTCTTCAAAAAGGAAAATTTGAATATCTGTACTTCAGGCAATTAATTTTCTATACTTATCTTTTACACTTAACATATTTTGTCTACAAAGGCAGTTTTTATTATTATCTTCTAATTCAGTCTTAATATTATTTAAAATTGTTTAGAATCATTGGAAAGTAAACGTATTAGGGCGTTGCGCGTCCGTCGATAATCTACCGCTCTCTTAGAATACTAAAGCTTATCTTATTAACGCGTGTTGTAAATTCTTTGAACCCCTATAAATAACATAAGTCGCTTCAAAGATAATCTCAAAATTTATCAAAAGTACAAACTCAAAATACGTTATCCCGTAATTTCCGTTTAGCTGAAAAAAAACTGACTGCCACAACATAATTAAATGAACCTTTATTATGGTGTAGATAGTAGGGTTTCGCCTTTGAAAGTAACTCGTTTAAATTTCAGGCGGTGCAAAGTTTCTCTTTTTCTATTTTTCAGTTGTAGTATTTTTTACCTACTGCCCAAAATATGTCTCCCATCAACCACTACTTTCATCCAGTATCTCACCAAGCACTTCTATCATCAAGTATAACGACATCTCGTCAACCACTCCTTTCATCGAGTATAAGAAATTCCCATCAACCACTCCTTTCATTGAGTATAAGAAATTCTCATCAACCACTCCTTTCATCGAGTATAAGAAATTCTCATCAACCACTCATTTCATAGCACATTAGAAAACCTATTTCATATCAACCACTCATTCCATGGAAAACCAAAAACTTATATCATACACTCACTTCAAGAAAAAACAAGTTGGGAAAACCAAAATATTACCTCTCCGTGTCGAGAAGATTATATAAACAAAATTATCCAATGAAAACACTTTTGCCCTCATCCTTTATATATATAGGAGGCAATGAATGAAATATATCACAATTCACGGGCCTTGATCGATCTGGAGGCAATGAAGGAAATATATCGCATGCACGGGCCTTCGTAGATATAGGAGGCAATGAAGGAAATATATCGCATGCACGGGCCTTGGTTGATACAGGAGGCAGTGATAATCTCTCTTTGTACGAGAAGTTTATCTTTAATATTTAAATAAATATAATTATTTTTAATTATTTTAATCTTCAATAATTAACATTAATAATAGTTAAATCGTTTAAAATAAAGTTATACCTATTATCATTTCAAACTTTGCTAATATTGACGTTTAAAATGAAGGGTACCCCTCTTGCCCGCTTTCTTCAAATTTTGGGGTATATATACGATTCGATTCCATTATAATAGTAAGGAAAAAGCGCAATTGCGAAAACCTTTGGTGGTCGATCCCACCTTAGGGAGGCTAGACGTTTCTCGTAACCCTAGCTGATCGCCGCGTATATCCTAAAACCAAACGATGATAATGGAGTAGAAGCCAATGATACAGATTGGTGTCTATGTGGAATAGACGGCAAACCAGTGGATGGTGGTGTTAGAAGCCAGTGTAAGTGCAGACTGGTGTCAATGTGGGATTGACAAAGAACAGAAGATGATGGTGTTGGAAGCCAGAAAAGTACCAGACTGGTGTTCATGTGGGATGGACAAAGATCAGAAGATCAGAAGATGGTGGTGTGAGAACTCAAGTAGAGGAGCCATTTCCGTGACTGTGAAAGCAGTTCGGAAATGGCGAACACGTTTGCTCCGATACGCAAACTGCGAACGCGGTCACGTGGGTGTAACAACGGACAGACAGACACACACACAGACAGACAGACAGACAAACAGTCAGACAGACACGGCCGTTACAGAACCTCTCCTGGACTACGTCACACGGAGAGGTAAAAAATGCCCAAAAACAGCCTCTCACCTATCACTCCACTCATGGACTACCGAAAAATAATATCTCACATCCAACTACTCTCCTCATGATCCAAAACAATTCCTCTCAACACTAGGTTATCTCTCAAAGTTTTGAAAATAAAATATCTCACCACAAAAGTTACTCGTGGAGGTTGAAAAACCACCTCCCATCTCAAACTCACCTCCAATTTCAAATTATAGTACCTCTCCTCTCCTGCTCATATCACAAGCTCAAAAAAGCCCTCTCCTTTACTCAGAAATTACTCAAAATTATGAGAAGGAGATGAGAGCGCCCATCACTGGACGCAACCGGCGTATGCTTCATTTCAAACGCCAATATTAGTCAAGCCTCTCAAGAATGTTTAATTGTTCTTTTTCAAAACGATGTAACGCTCAATAAGGCGAACAACTATCGAAGAAAATATTTAATATTAATTTTATTTATTTTAATATTTAAGATAATCATGTCTCTAAACTCAAAATTAATACGGAAAGGGTAAAACAGCAGTCTATGTGTTTGTCTATATGTGTCCGTCCGTTGTTACACTAGTGCGCTGCGTTAGAAGTTCGTTTTTGGTTTGATGTGTAAAGAAATCCTTCAGAACCTTAATATTCCCGTTTTCCATAATATAAAATGAATATGTGGAAATATTTTTCGTAATTATGATGCATTTAGTACTTTTGTAGCTTTAAAGCTCTATTTCATTTTGATATTCCAAAGATTTTTTTTAATATTATTATTTAAAATGGATGTTTATATATTACTTAAGCTATACTACATCTGTTTATAGCATAATCCTTCCTGAAGTGAATACAAGCGCAACGCTACAATGTTGGTCAAATGAACTGTTATTTGTCAATAGGCCTAGTGAACCAAAAAGTAAACGCTTGGGTTTGGTTTTCGTTTCTGTAAAGCAGAGACATTAACGGTTCAGAGTGAGCCGAAAGTTAAATACACTATTTAATAATTAGGCTTACATTTTATAATCATGGTGGAAATCTAGGCCGCGTTCAGCAGAGCCCAGCGCTGTTAGCAGTGTCCTACATAACGGGATTTTGTTTTTCAATTTTGACGTCACGGTGCTTAGCGCTGAGCTAGCGCGGTCTTCAAAGAAAATAGTCTGCTTTTTGGATAACGTGACGTAAAACGTGTAGTTCTCAGCTTGGCGAAAAAACCATGGATGAATTAATAAAAATAGCTCTATGGGACTATCGCTATTTAATTGGCGTGAAACCAGTTGATCACGCGATAATTTTAAGAGATATGTTAGTTTCTAATTTTTATTATAAAAGTTGTTATCTATCTCTATAAATATGTTATCATACAATTTGTGCTAAGCCTTGGTACCTTGCACGCTTTATTGCGCTAGCGTCATTTATAAAACGCCGATGACCAGAGAAAAGCTATGACGACAGAGCTCACCGGTAAACATTTCCAAAATCCGCTGTCTTTTTTGGTGAGCTCTGCTGAACGCAGCCCAGACCAGTGAAAGGTCTGATCGTAATCGGATAATAGCTTCGTGTTTTCATGCATTTTATGGTACGTATTTACTTTCAGTGTATGTAGCCACAAATAAGCTTTGGTGTTATATAACGTTAACAGTCATGTTGACAAACTAAGAAAATCGTTGAGGTGAAACGAGAGGATAGTGTTTATATGGCAACCCTGTTGTGAATATGGCTTTGAACATAGAGGGCATACAGTTGAGGAGTAGAAAATTGGGCCTTTACAAACACGTAAAGGTAGTATCCCTCCAAAGTTTTATCTCTTCATTTCCCGTTTCTCCCCCATCGGATGATTTTAATGTGTACAAGTATATCATTATTGGATGTAAAATGTCGTCTGATTTACAGTATATTTGCTATGCTTTGTATACTGCTTTAATATTTCATAAATTTTAACTTAAGAAACAATTCCATATCTGGGTAAATAAGTTTGTAAGTAGTCGTCTTGACTCGGAGAGGTAATATTTTGGTTTTCCCAACTTGTTGTTTGTGTGTGTCCGTCCGTTATTACTCTAGTGGCTGCGTTAGCAGTTTGCTTTTGTTTGATGTGTAAAGAAATCCTACAGAACCTTAATATTCACTTTTTCCATAATATAAAGTGAAAATGTTAAAATATTTTTCATAATTACTATGCATTTAGTACTTTTGCAGCTTTAAAGCTGTGTTTCATTGTGATATTCCAAGGACATTTTTTAATATTGTTATTTGAAATGGCTGTTTATATATTACTTAATCTATACCACATCGGTATATAGAATATTCCTTACTTTAATGATTTCGAGAAGAAAGCTAAGGCCTGGACTCTGGTGGGTGAATCAATTATTTTCCGCAATAGGCTTAGTGAATCATAAAGTAAATAATTGAGACCTGAGGTGAACTAATCTTTTTTCGTGTCTGTAATGAAGGGACGTTAACGGTTCAGAATGAGCCGAATGTTAATTACACGTTTAAATAATCAGGTTGAGATTTTATAAGAGAAGAAAGCATCATGGTAGCAATTAGATCAGTGAAAGGGGTAATCGTTAACGGGTTATAGCTTAGAAGCAGTGTTGTTCTTAGCAATTTTGGGAATGTACTTTTCTCAACTCTAAAACGTACTTTTCCAGAAAAAGGGGGGGAACGTACTTTTAACTTTCACCCCCCTCCGAAACGCTTAGCGCGCCATCTAAGATACAAAATATCTTAAATATAATTATAAGATTATTTTTTATATTAATTTATGGAATATTTATTTTTACCTCTCCGTGTGACGTAGTCCAGGAGAGGTTCTGTAACGGCCGTGTCTGTCTGTCTGTGTGTGTGTGTGTGTCTGTCTGTCTGTCTGTCTGTGTGTCTGTCCGTTGTTACACCCACGTGACCGCGTTCGCAGTTTGCGTATCGGAGCAAACGTGTTCGCCATTTCCGAACTGCTTTCACAGTCACGGAAATGGCTCCTCTACTTGAGTTCTCACACCACCATCTTCTGGTCTTTGTCCATCCCACACGGACACCAGTCTGTTCTTACTGGCATCTAATCACCACCATCTTCTGCTCTTTGTCAATCCCACATTGACACCAGTCTGCACTTACACTGGCTTCTAACACCACCATCCACTGGTCTTCCGTCTATTCCACATAGACACCAATCTGTATCATTGGCTTCTACTCCATTATCATCGTTTGGTTTTAGGATATACGCGGCGATCAGCTAGGATTACGAGAAACGTCTAGCCTCCCTAAGGTGGGATCGCCACCAAAGGTTTTCGCAATTGCGCTTTTTCCTATTTTACTATTATAATGGAAACGAATCGTATATATACCCCAAAATTTTAAGAAAGGGGGAAAGAGGGGTACCCTTCACTTTAAACGTCAATATTAGCAAAGTTTGAGATGATAATAGGTATAACTTTATTTTAAACGATTTAACTATTATTAATGTTAATTATTGAAGATTAAAATAATTATATTTATTTAAATATTAAAGATAAACATCTCGAGCAAAGAGAGAGATTATCATTGCCTCCTATATCTACCAAGGCCCGTGCATGCGATATATTTCTTTTATTGCCTCCTATATCTATCAAGGCCCGTGCATTGTTATATATTTCAATAATTGCCTCCTATATCTATCAAGGCGCGAACATTGTGATATATTTCATTCATTGCCTCCTATATCTATCAAGGCCCGTGCATTGCGATATATTTTTCATAACAACAACAAAAATGGGAAGCTCCTCTCAGAAACATAATAATTTCTTTTCTCTGTATATGAAATGAAAATATGGATAATATTGCGCTCCTTCTTTAATGGTATGAATCCTTGCCTGTCTATTAATATTTTACGTAGGAGTAATACGTTTTTAGCGAAGTCTAGAGAGGATAAACATAAGCGAGATTGTTTCGGAAAAAATACTGCTTCCACTAATGGGTTTATACTCCTTGTTACTGTTGTATAGAGTAATCATGATAAAAGCTTAAAAAATTACGAGAGGACAGACCTTTTTTATTCTCTTGTTTAATTCTTAATAAGAATATAAAACATTTATTTTGTATCAAAAAATATTTTTTGGTGCTAAGATTGCTTTAAAAAAATCCAAACGGTTAGGCATTGGTAAAAAACCAAATGATATTTTTCAAATCTAATGAGATAACGCCCACCTATTTGAAAATTGCCCTTTTTTATCCGCGGGAGCCATTCTTAATGAGAATTTCGATGCTAGTAGGCTGTCAATTAAACTACCGGTATATTATTGTTGTTGGGAATTGGATATTAAGTCAAATTAAGTGGTTGTAAAGAGCCAGCAGATTTTTGCCGCTTCTTTTTGTGGGTATTTGATTTTTGTATGTAAAATGGAGGAAGATAATGTTGAAAGTAAGGATGAATTGCGGAAGCGCAAAGCGCGGGAAAGGATGACGGCAAAAAGGTCGACGTTTTCATTGGATACTTAAGTTTATATAATCTTCTCGACACGGAGAGGTAATATTTTGGTTTTCCCAACTTGTAAACACTGATATAGCTCGTTCTCCAATTAAAAAGAAAGTACCAAAACGTAAACGTTTGCCAAAGCCAACTCATCTTCCATCAAATTGCTCCCAACGTTTTCTAAACTCTTGTTGTAAGTTCCTATATTTAATTCTGTTGTTTTCTAATATAAATCCTTAAAACAACTGCTTTTATAGCTTCTTATCTGGATTTGCATCAAACTGTGGCTCAGATTTTTCAGACTGGTCGTAAGTTAACTAAATTTAAGAGTTTTTTCGAAGTTAAAACGTGTTTTTTTAGGTTCCAAAAATGATATTGAGGCTGAATCATTGTTGCTTTCCAAATAAAAAAAATGCATCTGATAATCCAGTACGAAACGGTTTCCATGATTTTAAAAACTCTGGTGGTAAGTTCCAAAATTTAATACTTTTGTAGGGAAATAATAAGAATACTTTGAATTAGCTTCCTGCAAAAACACTGACATTGAAGTTAGACCAACGTTAAATAGCAATTACTCTAAAAACGCATCAAGTCGTTCACCTTTGAGCTCCCTAGCTTTATCTAATTCTAATGGTTAATTTAAAAAATTTAGTATTAAATATCAATTTTAAAATATCGTGTTTTTAGCTCCTTTCAAAAAAACTAATGGTGGAACCTGATTGACGTTTAATAGCAACCCAAAAAATTCATCTGAACTCTCACGTAGCTGCTACTCTGGTTTTTCAAACTCTGCTTGTAAGGTTCAAAAAAATAATCCAACGGAAATATTTTTTTAAAACTTGTTATTTTAAGCTTTGTCCAAAAACGTTGATAACGAAGCCAGACTAATGAATAATGGAAACTCAAACAGTGTACCTAGTCTTTCACCAATGTGCTCCGAGTAGTATAGTCATTTTAGCCCAAAAATAGAGGGAACCCGGAACAAATTGAAACAAAGCTGAAAATTTCAGATCTTATAGATTTTTGGGCGTTCTTTAACGTGGTGTGGTCTCCCACACTCTTCCATTGGATGAATTATTATTAACTCACGCATCCGAAGAGATCTCGTGAGAAGATTGAACTAAAAATATCCTTCCAAAGAAAGGATTTTCTATATTATCTTTGAATATTGTAATTTTAAACTGTAATATGGATATATATATATATATATATATAAGGGTTATATAAATGAAACTGGCATCTATGCCCGAGGTTTTATAAAACGATACTCTGGTCTGAATTATTGAATCGTCGGCAAAGCGCAACAGAGATATCGTTAATTGATGATGCGATGCTTGTCATGGCACGGCAGATCTTTCATCAGCTGTAGCGCGTCTTTCTTGGCATTCCCTGATGCCGCGCAACTCTAGCAAAATATCGGCGTGGTACTGGTTCTTGCTCTCTTGCACTTCGCCTAACAAATCGGTAACTCTATCATACGGATTGGCTCGTCTCCTAGTTTGAGGCTGATTTCTCACGCGTGCTAAATAGAAATTCACGTAAATTCGCCATGACCGGTTACCTCATTAGCATAAATGACAATCAGCTTTAAATAAGCTACAGATACTTCTGGGACTCACAAAGATTAGACTGGGTTTCTCGCAGAGTCGCAGAGGTATTTGAAAAGTAGTTACAGATTTCCACTATGGAAATGAGTAACTTTGCTAGACTCATTGTTATATGCTTACCTTGGGCCTCAGCTTCTAAAGCTGCTTGCCTATTTGCAGCAGGGGCATCGTCAAGACCGGTCTCGGGTAGGTTATTATCGTGTGTTATTTCAGAGGGTTGAGGTTCCGCGTTGCTTCGAAACCGGGAACTGGAATATGAGGGAGGGTGCACCGAATTTAAGACCGACGAAGCCGTTACCGAGCTTTCCGAAGCGATTGAACGTGGAGGGCGAGGTCTAACAAAACGCGAATCGTCTAAAGTGGGTACGACCATTTCCTCGAATGTCCCGTCACGTTCATCGTATGATAAAAATTGTTGCGCGCAAGAGGTTGAGGCACGCGCCGTTGGCAATGGTCGTAACTATTTCAATGAACATAAAATATCAGCTAAATATTTTAATATTTTATTAAAATTCAGGATATATGGTTACATTTGTCTTTAGAATAGAATAAAACTATAAAAAAATTAAGACAAAAAGCAATTGCAAAGCTGCCTATTATTCCAACCACCACATCAACTACTACTATTATGACACAATTATACCATGCGCCACGACAAGGCCCCACTTTTAAGACACATTAAAACCATGCATCACTTCAAGCACTCACTAATCTCTGTTTCAAACTTAAACCACCATGTATTTGTACAGTCAGCAATAAATAGAGAAACACACTCATCATTACCATATTGCATGCAATGCGGTGTGCATGAAAAGACCCATGCCATACTTACATCATCTGCAGAATCAGGAATGTCTGTATTTCCTTCTGCTGCTCTGTGGCCAATTACTGATAACAGTCGCTCCTCAATCTCTGACAATTCTTCAATGCATTTTCCGCCGCCTCCAGATCCTCGTGTGTAGTTCTTAATTCTAGCCCCTTTGGCTTTCACATTTCCTCTCCAATCTGACCATGTCTAAAATTTATGAGAAGAAAAATAGAAGCATAGATTTCTAACACGGTAATGGGGACAATACTTAAATAATGCTATCATTATACCAACGGAGTTGATATAATGAATAACTCTTACTAAAAATAAGAGGGTAATAATAGGTAAGAAGCAATATAATGAATACCATTTCCAGTTACATATCTTTTTCCATTGCTGCACAGCCTTCGTGGCACCATTAGCTTGAGAGTTAAGCCTTGCCACTAGTTCATCCCATTTTGCGTCACAGTCAAGTTTTGTAGATTTAGAATCGAAGGTTCTTCTTACTACCTCTCTATTTTCCTCCATGAAGCTTAGCAACATGATCAGTTGCTCTTTCGAGGCTTTTTGCCACGCTTTCTAGGTGTTGTTGACATATTTTTACCTCTAAATATATTCGCTTAAAAACAACGAGCGGAGGATAAAGTTCTTATTTATGGCGGCAAAAACTATTTTTTTATCAACACTTTAAATTGTCCCCGCTAGATAGCGCAAATGTCGTTGAATCGCATTTCAGAGTGATATTTAAAATTTGCGTTATGAGGTTTGCGTTACGAGCGTAACGCTGAAAAATCATAACGCGTGATACGAAAAATTTATCACTGTGCAGGTCAATCGCACCCCTAATTATGCTACTCTACAGTCATAAAATAGCTATCTTACAGCTAGAAAACAGAGGGGAAACAGTAATTCCCGTATAAAATCAGGTTGTTTGAAGGCTCATTACAGGTACCTTTCAGATTTTATATATGCATGTTACAGTCAGAAAGAGGTAAGTTTGTAGGATAATTGCAGGTGTGTTTCAGATTTTTTGTAGGGTTATTGCAGGCGCGTTTCAGATTTTTTGCAGGGGCATTGGAGGCGCGTTTCAGATACTTTGTAGGATAATTGCAGGCGCATTTCAGATTCTTTGTAGGATAATTGCAGATGCATTTCAGATTCTTTGTAGGATCATTGCAGATGCATTTCAGATACTTTGTAGGATCATTGCAGGCGCGTTTCAGATACTTTGTAGGATCATTGCAGGCGCGTTTCAGATACTTTGTAGGATAATTGCTCACGCGTTTCAGATACTTTGTTGGATAAAGCAGACGCGTTTCAGATACTTCGTAGGATAATTGCTCACGCGTTTCAGATACTTTGTAGGATAATTGCAGCCGCGTTTCAGATACTTTGTAGGGTCATTGCAGGCGCGTTTAAGATGCTTTGTAGGATAATTGCAGACGCGTTTCAGATACTTTGCAGGATAATTGCAGACGCGTTTCAGATACTTTGTAGGGTAGTTGCAGGCGCGTTTCTGATACTATGTGGGATAATTGCAGTCGCGTTTCAGATACTTTGCAGGATCATTGCAGGCGCGTTTCAGATACTTTGCAGGATCATTGCAGGCGCGTTTCAGATACTTTGCAGGATCATTGCAGGTGCGTTTCAGTTACTTCGCAGGATCATTGCAAGTGCGTTTGAGATACTTTGTAGGACCATTGCAGGTGCGTTTCAGATACTTTGTAGGATAACTGCAGGTGCGATTTAGATACTTTGTAGGATAATTGCAGATGTGTTTCAGATACTTTGTAGGATCATTGCAGGTGCCTTTCAGATACTTTGTAGGGTCATTGCAGGCGCGTTTCAGATACTTTGTAGGATAATTGAAGGCGCGATTTAGATGCTTTGTAGGATAATTGCAGGCGCGATTTAGATACTTCGCAGGATCATTGCAGTTGCATTTCAGATACTTTGCAGGGTCATTACAGTCGCGTTTCAGATACTTTGCAGGATCATTGCAGGCGCGTTTCAGATACTTTGCAGGATCATTTCAGGCGCGTTTCAGATGCTTTGCAGGGTCATTGCGGGTTTTCTTATGAATTATTGTGAATCAGTCGCCTTATATACCCTAAATTTCCAAAAATTGTTAAAGAGGCTTACGCTTGAGTTCAAACGTCAACAATAGCTATGTTTAAAATGATTTTAGGAATAAAGTTTCTTAAAACGATTTAACTAGAATTAAGGTAAATTAATGACGATTAAATTAATAAATATCAATTATATTTATTTAAATATTTAAAAATAGCCTCTAAATTGCGTCTCGACTTGGAGTGGTTTATTTTGGATTCCCAACTTGTACTAATCCCTTACAAAAATATTAAGCTGTAATTCATCTGCATACACGCTTTTTTATCGCTACCACGCTGTAATATGTATACATTAAGGCTAGATTTTCTGCAGCTCAAAAAACGGGAAAAATTCACATCATTTCTAGAACTGCAAATTGACTGCCGTTTTTACATTTTCTGTTTGTTAACTGTTAACTGTCTAGCCTGGCAGAAATATGCAGCGCAATTCTGCAAACGCTATGCAAAAGTAGAAATACCAGCTGCTAGTTTAAAACTGTAATTTGTCCGTTTTTATAGACATGTTACAGGTCTGCAAAAGTGATAGAAATTTAGAAATCCATCTGCTAATTTAAAACTGTAATTTGACCACATTTATAGATATGTTACAGGTCTGCAAAAGTGATAGAAAAGTAGAAATCCAGCTGCTAATTTAAAACTGCAATTTGACCACATTTATAATAATTCCTCCAATGGAAGAGTGTGGGAGACCACACCACGTTAAAGAACGCCCAAAAATCTATAAGATCTGAAATTTTCAGCTTTGTTTCAATTTGTTCCGGGTTCCCTCTATTTTTGGGCTAAAATGACTGTACTACTCGGAGCACATTGGTGAAAGACTAGGTACACTGTTTGAGTTTCCATTATTCATTAGTCTGGCTTCGTTTTTTATAGTTTTAAAAAAATATTTCCGTTGGATTATTTTTTTGAACCTTACAAGAGTTTGAAAAACCAGAGTAGCAGCTACGTGAGAGTTCAGATGAATTTTTTGGGTTGCTATTAAACGTCAATCAGGTTCCACCATTAGTTTTTTTTGAAAGGAGCTAAAAACACGATATTTTAAAATTGATATTTAATACTAAATTTTTTAAATTCACCATTAGAATTAGATAAAGCTAGGGAGCTCAAAGGTGAACGACTTGATGCGTTTTTAGAGTAATTGCTATTTAACGTTGGTCTAACTTCAATGTCAGTGTTTTTGCAGGAAGCTAATTCAAAGTATTCTTATAATATTTCCCTACAAAAGCATTAAATTTGGAACTTACCACCAGAGTTTTTAAAATCATGGAAACCGTTTCGTACTGGATTATCAGATGCATTTTTTTAATTGGAAAGCAACAATGATTCAGCCTCAATATCATTTTTGGAACCATAAAAAAACACGTTTTAACTTCGTAAAAACTCTTAAATTTAGTTAACTTACGACCAGTCTGAAAAATCTGAGCCAAAGTTTGATGCAAATCCAGATAAGAAGCTATAAAAGCAGTTGTTTTAAGGATTTATATTAGAAAACAACAGAATTAAATATAGGAACTTACAACAACAAAGTTTAGAAAACGTTGGGAGCAATTTGATGGAAGATCAGGTGGCTTTGGCAAACGTTTACGTTTTGGTACTTTCTTTTTAATTGGAGAACGAGCTATATCAGTGTTTAAAATCATACCATATTATTTAGCATTATATTTCCAATATACTTGAAGTTCCAATTAATCCTCTAAACATCTGACAACTTACATGAACTTTCGGATGAAGAATTAGAATAATCAGTTAATTCTTTAACTGGTGAACTTATTTTCTTTACTTTGCATTTTCGTTTGCCACGACCCAGTTCAAGTTCACTTGCTAAATCCGAGGTTTGCTCTGATTTGGCCAGATATTGTCGTGCGTTGCTGTATTGTGCTACAGTGAACAAATTCATACGATTAAAAAAAAAAAAAAAAAAATTAGGAAAAATTTACCTGTTCTGTAAATTATTTTTCCATCATATTTTTCCCAATCGGAATGTGGATTTGCAGAGCTAGTAATTAGTTTCTTAATTTCTTTATGCAAGTGTGATGGAGGCCAATAACAAAAACCATCACTAGGGCACCATGACAATGGGACAACCTCCACAGTTCCTTCATCAAATGAAAATATGACAAACATCTGGGAGAAAAATGAACTAAGAGTTATGCAGTAGTGGAACAATAGATATCACCTCTTTATTTTTGCTCGGGAATGCGAAGCACTTCCTATCTATGACACTTAAGGGGTAGGATTTTACTTGATTAGAAACAGTGGCGTTAAACATTCCTAACAGAGACGACCGAAGTGGGTATTTAAATATATCTTCACGAAATTTACATAAGCTGCCTGCCACCATCACTTCTCTATCTATGCGTCGATAAATATGTCGAATTTTAATTACCTCACCCGTTGTCAATTTCACACAGCTATCGGCAGATCGTGTTGTTAAATTAAGAGACCCTAACTCTAATTTTTTGTAAGACTCAACCCCCCTCGGTATATTTTTACTTTGGTCCTTAAAAGGTTTTTTAAGAACAACACCTTTTTTCTCCAATTTATTAAGTAATAAATGTTTACCTTCGTTGACCCTTTTGAACAATTGTTGAAGAGGTTTGTTAGGGGAGCGCAACATTTTTTTAAGTTTTTGTAGATGGTTCTCGAAAGGAAAGGCACTATACCTGTCTAGAGGTCCAAACCTCTCTACATCAGCTTGTAAATGAGTTAAAGCATGAACATTTAAAGATACAAATTCTTTCCCATAAAAGTTTGGGCATGACGAAACAAACATTTCCAACAACTGCCCAGCATAATCTATAAATTTTTTAATATGTTCTGGAGAAGCAAGAATATAAATCGCACAGTGCAATAGTCTAAAGTGACTTAACACATCTTTAGATAGAATTCCCTTGGACAAAATTGGTCCCGAATACAGCAGAAACTGTCGGAATTCTGTGGCTTTCCACCGATCAATATATTTGAGAGATCTGGGCTTACGAGCGAACTTTGAGGGTAAATATTCTCTGCACAATTTAAGTTTAGAAGAAAACTCGTTTATCATTTGGTGGCTCAGACGTACAACAAAAGTTCCTTTCTTAACCCAGCACCTTAGAATTCTCTTAACCACCCCAAGGCAAACCAAATGCATATAATCGAGAGGAAATTGCCCAACTAGATCTATGTTTAATTCTTCTAAAGGTGATGGACCTCCAAATAAATGGTGCTCTTCGTTATCCCGACTTCTAAACGAGTTATTTGTACGTAAAGAAACTAATTCATCCGAATCCTCATCTGAAATAAACACTGTGCGATTTTTAAACCACGATCCCTTAATTGTGCACTTATCACAAGAATAGTAACCGGTGTGTCCCTTAGAGTTTTTAACGAAAGATCGCGCTGGTGTGTCTAAAATAAACGGGCCTGCTAAACTGCACGGAAATGTTCTACCATCATGGTTAAAACCGTTATTATTTAAATTAGCAAGATCATCTAAAAATAATTTCAGATATTCATTGAGAGATGAAGGCTTCGATTCACCACAAAACACAGCCACGGGGAAAAATATCACCAACCAGCCCTTTTGAAAAACTAAAAACCCCAGCTAATATTGGCTAAAAGTTAGTGTTAGAACTCTTAAACAAAGGTATGCCATCAATGTTTATAGAAAATGATATATCCTCTAGATATCCTGGATGAGAATCCAAAATCTGAGTTAACCCATCTCTAAACCCAATGTACCAAAACTTTCCGTTAGATAACTGTGAAATTCCGCTAGTATATCTAAGGGTCTTTAATAATGTCCGGCTATCTTTGGGTAATTCATCATGACCATGTGCTCTAAGTATTTCTAACAAACTGTTAGTTTTTACCGTATCAACGTTGTATTTAAGAACCCAGCTACGAATGTCCGATGATATATTACTTTGAATGTCCTCAGATGAACTACTAGAACAGCTTGTATTTAAACTTAAAGAGCTACAAGAAAGCCTATCTAAATTATCATCTTCACTTGATATTTCCCCAACTTCCGAGGATATTTCCCTAACCTCCGGGTATATTTCCCTAACTTCCGGGTATATTTCCCTAACTTCCGGGGATATTTCAGGTATATCATCTTCACTCTCTAACGTATTAGCTTGTTCATTGCCATTATCATTATCTAGTAATTGGCCCTTGTCGTTTGTATTTGGATTTTTTGCAATCTCTATAACTGATTGTAAATATTTTGATCGTTTCCTACGCATTTGCCTCTTACTAAGACTACAATTATCCTTGCTATACAAGGAACCAATTCTCTGAGATGAATTCATCAATTTTTAATTTGTACAGGACCTTACCTTAAGACCAAACTCACTTAACAGCACGCCAAATTATGGTCCACAAGAAGAGATCCAAAAATTCCACGTTTTGCAACAGTATCCTAAAATAAATAAAGGCAAATTTAAAGAGAGCATGAAGTATTCAAACAAATTATTTTTATATGATTAAGAACACTAAATTAGAGTCGATAACGCTAGAATCTCAACAACATATTTCCATAAATATTTGATTTCTACATGAACTAATAATAGTTCAAGCATTGTAACACTGCATTATAAAGCTCGAAGATTAAGTTAATTTAACTATAAAATTTCCTTGAAAATGTGGAGTAAATAAGATTAAAAGTATTTTGTATCATTGTGGCCTAATATCAGCAACTTAATAACTGTTAATCATAATAAATTACACGAAGAATAAGAATTAATAGTAAAAACCCAGCATTAATAAACAATATTATAAACAGTGTTGCCAGCCATTTGTGAATGAAGTTCAACAATTCCAAACTTGAGATTCCCTCACAACTTACTGGCAGCCCTGAAGTGTACGTGGTAAAACCAAAGAGGGTAGAAAGAGGGGGAGTTGAAGCTAGCGGCTTTGGCAAGGCATTCTTTGAGTTCTCGCTTTTCTTTTTTATTTATTTGTTATATTTTCCTCCTAATATCCGGTTCTCCGTATTTCAACTTAAGAGGGCAGAGATAGATGCGCGCGCACACCGGAAGCTTAGAGGTAAACTTTCAAAGCGAGAACACTCCAGCAAAGCCTTCTACTCCCCCTCTTTCTACCCTCTTTGGTTAAACAAGGAGGAAATTTCTCACACTATTATTTTATGATTACTTAAAACGATCAGCTAATTTTATTAAGCTACGTCGCTTCTAAAAAACCAACAAATAACTTTAAAAAACTTTAAAAAATTATATGTAATGAAGTGTTACTAAATTAACAATGAAAATTATATTTATTCAAATTGACTACTATTTAAAGAAATTTAAACTTATTGCTATTTAAAGAAATTTAAAATTACAAGGCTTATGTGAAGTTGCGAAACTTGCGATTGGGAATTTGGGAACAGTGAGTAAAGTAGGCCTATGCCTCGGCCAAGACCTAGGCCTAATAAACAAAAACTAAATATAATGGATTAAATAATACTACTGTCGATCTTATTTTACATTAAGAACATTATAAACCACATTAATAAAGTACAGGAATAATTTATATAGACTTAAAATTAACTAAAACGATAAGATATTTTACAAAAATTAACTTACCACGAGGCTCGCTCTCGTTGACCAAATTAAGGTAGCGGAGGCGGAGTGGCGGACCCGACTCGACCGAGGTGAGAAAAAGACAAGAATAAAGCACGGTCCCAAGCCAGGGGTCCGAGCTTTCCAACTTCTGGGAAAAAGGAGTGCTTAGGTAAACGTCACAAAAAAAACCCGAACGTTTGCCCTTCTTTAGAAAGAAAAACATCCCGCGCGAAAATAATAAAAAAGAGCACTGCTGGAATTTTTTGTTTTTCCTAAATTTTTAGCCACGGCTATGTCCGCCATCTACATTTATATTATAAATTATTTAATTAAAAAAATTTGAAGTACAACCTTTTTGTCATATACCTAAAAATAAAGGAAAACCTTTAAGATTTTTTTAAACTAAATAAATGCACTTGAGAGTAAAAACAAAAAAATAAATATTCACCTGTCGGCAAGATATTTGATCACTTCCCGCCAGTTTCAAAAACATGGATAATTTTTCCACTAATCATTTTTCTCGTGCGAGGGAATCTCCCTAGCAAGAATTAACCGCCTGATTTTTCTCTTGGCACACGCCTTATCAATCTACCTTCTCCCTGGTACCAATCTACCCTCTACCCGGTACATCGGAAAATTCTTAACGATATAAAACAACACCAGTGCGAATTCATAATCGTAAGCTTAACCATGCATTACGGTTTGGAGTTGGGCAGATGCTGGCCGATTAAAAAATTAATTTAGCCAAGTTCATGAATATTTTGATTTAAAATGTTTTTTTTCCTAAGTAGTATCATAAAATATTTGGACATAATTAAACATTGCGTTAAAATTAACTTAAAATTTGAGAGTTGGGTAACAGTGAGTTTTACTGTTGGCTGAAAAATACACTATAAAGGTTGACGGGCCAGTAGATAAAAAGCGGCACTAAAACGATGCCGACACCAAAATGTACAGTGCGTCTCCTAACCGACACAAAAAAGGATGGGTATGTGCTACTAGGGACGGTATTTCCAGGTACCAGTGACCAATAATGATCAGCACCAATTAGTACTCCTAGCTCGGTTGGAGCCACAACGCCATTAACTTCTGATCGATCCGTAATGTTAATGCCCCGTTCATTCAATTGGTGTCGAATATTCTCTCCCGGAATGCTCACGAGCGCTCCACAGATAGTCGGAACTTCCAGTACCTCCAACTGAACACAGTTGTCAGGATGCAGAATACTTCTTAGCATTATTTGGACTCGTCTTTGCTTGCGTATAACACCCTCGCTTGATCCGAATGAATTTACTAAAACGGTGTCTTCGGCGATGACCGGTAAATTCAACGTTCTTGATAGTTCTTCTCGTATGAAGGATTGCTGGGCTCCGTATCAAGAAGACATCTTGCCAAGACTTGATTGTTTTGATGCTCTATGTGTACAAGTACCGTTTGCAGATATACGTGTTCATACAGTGATGAAACTGGAGGTAGGACCGTCATTTGCACGGTTAACTTCTTATCTGCTACGTCGGGAAACAAGGACAACACGGTCATGGCCAAAACGGACACGGAATTGGCTCGTTCTTGAAATCATTCGGAATATACGTATCACCTTTCTTAATTAAAGGGGCAAAGTTCCTTGGTAAACGGCTTCTGGGCACATCTTCAGATATTATAAGCGACGTCGCCTCTGGAAAGGATCTGAAAACTTCCGCTAAAAGAAGGTTTACCGAAACTTTGGATGACATACAACAACAATACGGTAGAGGGGGTCCCAAACAAAAAAAAAGACTAGCTAAAAAGAAAAAAACACCAAAGAGAAAGAAATCTATAAAACAAAACAACACAAACAAATTTAAATCAGATAAACGTAAACTTTCATTCAAAACGGTTCGTGATATTTTCTCTTCCTAAAAAATTACTTAAGCTTGCAGCACGAGTTTCGATATTTTCGCTCACGCTCCCCTTCAAACAGCCATCGAAAATTCTAAATGGGTTCCGTATCAACCTTTGACCTCCTTGAAAGGCGACCAACCTATCGAATTTGAAGTAACGTCTAGCGGTAGCGAATACGTGGATACAGCCTTAACAATGCTGTACACCAGAATTAAAATTGTAAATGAAGATGGAACTGCTTTAACAGCAACTGACGCAGTTGGACCCGTAAATAATTTTCAGCATAGTCAATTTGAGCGTGTCGATTTGGAGTTGGGCGATTGCGCAACAACACCAGCTGCTAGTAACTACGCGTACACTGCTTTGCTTTCGGCCCAGACGTCATACGGTCCGGCAGCTAAAGAATCCCATTTGGGTGCCTCCTTGTTTTACAAGGATACAGGCGGAAGCATGGATTCGCTTACAGAAAATATGGGTTTTGTTAAACGCCAGAAAATCGCAGCATTATCCGAGGAAATTGAAATGTATTCCAGCCTTTACGTAGATATGTTCAATATCCCCCGATACCTGATAAACGGCGTTTCTATGAAATTAAAATTACATAGAAGCAAAGCTAGTTTTTGTCTTATGGGTAAACTTAACGCGTCAGGCAATGGTTATAAACCCGTAATCGTTGAAGCCGTATTATACGTCTTAAAGCTTCAATTAGCTCCTAAAATTCTATTTGCTCACGAACAAGCTTTAAGCATTAAAGCCGCCCAATATAGTTACACTAGAACGGAAACTAAAATATTCACAATTGCGCCAAATATCTTAAACACATCAATCGGAAACATCTACCTAGGTACCCAGCCTTCACGGGTTACAATCGCTATTGTAAAACACACCTCTTACAATGGAACCTTGGATAGTAACCCCTTTGACTTTGGACATTGGAATGTCAATCATCTAGCAGCATTCATCAATTCCGAACAATACCCCTCCAAAGCCTTAAAACCCCACTACAGTAAAAAGCAATTTGTCCGAAGCTACTACACTTTATTTTCGGGGTCAAACAGTCACTACAACGACAAGGGGAACAATATCTCTATGGATGACTTTGCCTCGGGCTACGCCATATACTGTTTAGACCTGACACCTGATGGTAACGAGAATCATTCCGATCATTGGAGTCCTACGAAGCAGGGACAGTTAAGATTAGAATTGGGATTTGAAAAGCCCACACCCAGTACTCTTAGTTGTATCGTACTATCCGAATTCCAGGCTTTGTTACAAATAGATAAAAATAGAAACGTGTCAATCGTTTATTAAACAAATAATGAATGCCGAACAGATAATAAGATTTCTAAGATTCACGCCACATTTCATAGGGGTTTATCCAAGTGATTTATTACCCAAAGAAATTGACAAGTTTCCGTCGTCCATTATTATAAATTTAGACAATCACTACAAAGACGGGTCCTACTGGGTCAGCGTCTACTTTGATGGCAACAGACGTGGTTATTATTTTGACTCACTGGCTCTAGGAAACTTTCTCCCCTCGATTAAAGAATTTGTTAAAAGAAATTCTAGAAAATGGTCGTTTAACAAAAGAAGACTACAAAACTTGTCAAGTTCGACATGCGGACTATATTGTATTGCTTATATAATACAGAGAACAAAAAGAAGAGCCACAAATCATTCATAAGCAGTTTGGACGAGATGGTTTGAAAAATGAAATCATTGTTACACACATGTTGAAACGCGCCCGTAAAGAATAACTTAATCCTTTTGTTATAAAATACTCTTTGCAATCTCTTTTGTATTTTTAAAAAATAAATGTGTCACCTTTTTTAATACTGTTTTCTTTTATTTCATATGTTAAGGAATGTGGGGTGGGGGTAAAAAGAGGAGGGGTAGGAAAGTTTGGCGGATATTTCTATAAACATTTTCATTCCTCATCATGAACTCGGAGCTGCAGAGATATCGTACTTTTAACTCCTGGCCTCAAGATGGACACTATAAAAATCTTTAAGCACAGCAGGATTTTATTCCTTACATACCGACGATCTAGTACAGTGCTTCGAATGCGAGGGAATATTATTAGCGTGGAAACTACTGATAATCCCTACGAAGAACATTTAAAACTTTTCCCCAAATGCAACTTTATTAGAGGACGCCCGACAAAAAGTATACCCTTCAGTTTTGATGAAACAAAAACGTACACCAAAAATAAAATAACGAAATCAAAACCGAGGAAAAACATCAAAAAAAACCCTAGAAAACACCGAAGAACTTTATCATACCTTTAAAGTCAAAACTAAAGATCTCGAAAGATTAGTTTTGGAACTCTACATTAGAAAACAGCTAAACGCTCTGTATATTAAAGAAAAACTTAATGACTTACGTAAGATTTAAAAATAATGTTAAAATTTATCTTCTTCCTTACGAAGACAGAAGGAATTATTTTAGAAGAAATCATGTGCATTTTAGAATGAAAATTGAAAACATATCTTTAATATTAGACCATATACTTTTAAAGAAAATAAATAATTTTTTACTTTATATAATGGTCTTTATAAATTTATTCCTACAAAACCATCTTTTGTTATAAGCTTACAAAGCCAATCAATCAGATATTGACAGGAAAGAGAGAAGCCTTTCAGAGAGTTAGGGAGGGGGGGCATGAAGAGGGAGCCAAAGATGCCACGTCTGTATACGCCAGTGAAACTGGCGTATATACTCTCTCTCGTTCACACTACCCGACTTTGGTCAGCTGACAAAGTCTGCCTCTTTAGTCGGCCAAATAAATC
>JAEQBA010002665.1:80595-108340 GCA_019434445.1 Phalangium opilio
TATTTTGGATTAGCAATACGTTTCCAAGGCTAAGTCAAAGCTGACTCCCTTATTGGTTGAAACCTTGTTCTTCAATCTGGCATAAGTTCAATTTGCCAAGGCAAAAAAACTTTGTCAATGCCTGTTTCCTTAGTAAAAAGTCAACATTAAAATCTCCAACGACCAAAGTAGGTACGGTCGGATCGTATTTTTTAGAAATAGCCTAGTCAAGTCATCTAACACCAGTTTCAAGCTGGCTTGAGGCGATTTGTACAACAGTACTATCGCTATTTTCTCTCCTCCCAATTTACAATCGAGCCAAATCCGTTCAAGGCGGGCTATGGGCGATGGCTGCCCATTTGGAAGCCGACCATGAGTGACTTTACATCCAAAACCTGTTCAGTCACTTTACTATTTCCAAAATCGTCGATCCATAAGATCTTCTTTCGGGAGCGTTCTCGGGCAAGAAAATTCCTCCAAAATTCTCGAATTGAGCGATACTTAAATCAATCTTGCTCTTTCGCTCGAATTTCCACAAACAAAAGCAAGTCAGCACTGACATGAAATCATCACGTCTGACGTCCTGCAAATGACCCCTTAAAGACTCGGGTTATGGAAAACATAACTGGCCGTGAAAGCAATGTGGACACAAAGAGCTGCGCTTCTCTTTCCATTCTCTCCATTTCTATTTTGACGACGTCATTGTCCTTTGGAGGTTCGGGGTGCTACAAATCACCATCGATATAAAGCCCTGAGCGGAAGTGGCTCGGCTACAAGCAACGTACAACATTGACCTTTGCATTTTTCGGTTTTTGTTGGTATGAACCACCACGCATTTGTAGGTATCACCCTGACTCTTATGAATGGTTATTGCTTCTGCCACTTGTAAGGGAAATTGTTTCCTAGACACAGTGACGTTTTTATTCGAGTGTCGAAGCGTGAATGACCTCACCGTCTTTCAAGGGAGTCCACGAAGGCTCGGCCTTAGAAGCGACAATCAAAGCGGCACTTTTAACTCTAATATCTTTACCCACCCTTTCGTGGTCAAAGGAAATCCAACTCTAATAGGACACGAACCCCATCTGGACGCACTCCGTAGTCAATTTGACGTATTCTGCCAGTGGCTCCATTAACAACTTCCATCTTGAATGTCAATGTTGTTGGTAACCATATACCGAGCACTGATTTGCAAGCGAATATTTTCACTCAATCCGTAAGTTGAACTGGGCTTCAGTTGTTTCGCTCTATCCAGGATATTTTTTCGCACAACGCTTGAAAGTCTCCTTTCACGTTATCGAAAGCCAAAGAATCGCAAAATTCAGTATTGAACTGACTGAGACGTAGCTCATTGAAATCTGCCGCGCCTTTGTTCGTAGCATACAGATGTATGGCGTCGAGAGGAGGGTCGCCTTTTACATTCACCTGCTGTTTCTTGATTAGTGATACGTCACTGACTTCCATTTTTCCTATTGCCATTCGATTCAGAGCCATGGCGAACGCCTTGTCTTCCTTCTGACGCATGATCTCATTCAAGAAAAAACCTTAAATTCTTTCCATTGGGGATTATTATCTAGCAATCCAGCATAAGGTGTGTCACGAGCTTTAGGAATTTGAAATGCGTAACTATCGCCTACTGGTTTCAGTTGGTTAAAATCGCCAACAACCAAAACTGATAGTCCACCGAATGATTCTTGTGATCCCATAATCTCTTGGCACCTAGAATTGACCTTCGTGAGGATCCCAACTCCTGCCATTGAAATCTCGTCAATAATTATCAGTTTGAGGTCCTTCCAGGCAACCCTAATTTTGTTCAGAGTTTCCGACTCCATTCTCGACATGGGCCCTCCGTATTGGCTAACTGGAAGCGAGAAAGCCGTATGTAAAGTGGTTCCACCAATGTTAAAACCGGCTTTTCCCGTGAAAGCGCACTTCAAGACAATAATGTTGGAGTTGTCAGCCCCAGGTTGTTTGTGAAGTACCTAGTGACGCCTTCGCAAACTGCGTTAATGAGGAACGCTTTTACCTACTCCAGCTCCCTCAGTGACAAATAGGCGGAGATACTGGTCGGGCTTAGTTTTGAAATGCCCAAGAATGTAGCCAATACTTCTCTCTGCTTTACGTTTAGACCCTGTACCATTTTGGCATACTCACTGTCCTCTACTATACGAACAGTTTGAACGACTGTGTAATCTGGGACACGGCAATCGGGGATTTCCCGTCCGATGTCCGCCGTAGCATCTCGTGCGCAAGCCAGAACGGCGAATTCTGGGTCATCCATCGTGTATTGGCGATCTCTTTCATCTTGATGCTCCAGTATTGGTTGCACATTAGCCAAATCTACTTGAGCTTCACTATCGAGGAATTCTACCCTCGCTCTTTCAAAGTCGGCTTCACCAGTTTCATTTACAAATTCTTTTCTTTTCCGCGAAATCAGTTCCAGATTTGCTTCGTAGACTTCTTTGAAATCTTTTTCCAAAACATCTGTAGCCTCGTCGCGCCAAGGATAGAACAAGAGAATTTGCTCTCTGTAGAAATCCAATGTATCTTTCTCGATACTGTAATTCCTGTATCGGAGGACTTTAGCCTGTGTACGTTTGCGTACAAACCCATGGCCATGCTTCAAAGCGATCCAAACCGAAGCTACATTAGATTCGGGCTCGCTATCATGTCGTTCATCTTCGTTTAGACTTGAAACTTGGCAACCTCGGCCTTTTTTCTTATTGAATTCATACCAAGCTGAAAATTCAGCCAAACAGACTGATTCCATATCATCTGGCCTTAAAGGGTAACGATCAATTAGGCCTTCCGAAAAAATATCTGTACTATCTTCTGGCAAATCATCAAGCTGACTCTTTGGCTTGAGAATATGAACTCGTTTCTCTGGCATATTTGTGTTGATAAAGATGGTAGCTCTACTAGACTTAGACACGGTTATCTGCAGGCATAAGTACGCCGCTTCTTGGGCGGAAATTTCATGACCAGTGAGAAACTTGTTGGCGATAACTTTAAGCCTTTCTTTAACAGTAGAGCCCGCCTGCCTAGCGGCTCTCATAGCTTCCATAAGTAATTGGGAAATGCCACGCTGTGATTTTCCAATGTAAGCGATGACGTACATAATGCACGCGTAAGCATCGAGAACAAATTGAATGTCCATATTGGCTCTCCATAATCTAAGAATGTCTTTGTTGTAGGCGTTCACCCTTACTTCCAAAGGAGATCTCTTCAGGAGAATGGTTTTTCTCTTAAGATTTAACGTAACGCAATCAATATAGACCCGTTCCGTCATTTGAAGAGGCCGCAAAAACTCTTCAAATGTTTTAGGAGAATTTTCACATGTCAGAGCCGCTATGGCTTTTTCCACTTTCTTGCATTCCAATGCGATATGTTGACCGTACTCCTCTGTCCAATTTCTTAAAACAGGATCGTGAACATATGTTCTCGGCATTGGAGGCCAGGGAATTCCAAAACGACAAATCGTTTCTTCTCCCCGTTTCACCTTGCACGTTCTAGTGTGTTTGTGCGTTTGAAGAGGAACCAGGTTGACCAAATCTTCATTTTCTGATTTGGCGCAAGAAATGAAGCGCTCAACAAAAGTCTCGACTTCTTCAGTGTTTGAACCATCCGGTTTTAATTTTGGAGCGCCGGAAACCCAAATTACACTGTGCACATGAGGCGACCCACGGTGTTGAAACTCAACTCGATAATAATAGTCCACCACTAGTCCCAGAGGTCCAACCTTGCTCCTGAGGTACTTTAATAATGCTTGAAATCTGTAATCAAAATATCTCGCGCATGTAATAGGGTCCTCCTGAATCAACTTGGCTTTATCTTTGAAAGCCATAGCTTCAATGTCTTGGTTATTCGTTATCCTTTTGCCAGCAGTTACCAACAACGCATTTATTAACTCAGGCCATCGGGTTTCGGCCGCGCTTACAGTCAGGAAAAACGTAGGAATTCCGAGTTGTCTCACCATGGCCAGAAGGTCCCTCGATTTTCGTTGCCAAAATGCGGGGGAGTTGCGAAGGGGCTCCAGTATTCTGAAACCATCGTCATGGTGAAGCAGCGATTCAATTCCACCTTCCAACCTCAGTGTCCCCGCTGTTAGTCCACGCCCGTCAGCAGACTTAGTTTTGCGTAAACAAATTTGAATTGCTTGACTGACTTTCATAGTCTCAATCTTTAACCATTTGAAAAATAGATTGGTGACGTCACTAGCGCACCTTCTGTCTGAAGACAGCAATTCCCATTTTACAATATCTTGATAGCTGCATTTGACCTTAATGTCCCTTTTCTGCCCTCCATAAATTCGAGGAAAGGACAGTTCTTCGCAATCTTCATCGTATAGCAAAGACACGGGACGGCTACCTTCTCCTGGTGCAAAGGTTATCGTGATATTAGTGTTCAATAAATCATCACCTGATAATAGCAACGAATCTCTGGCTCCACAATTGACGCTTTCTTCTTCCTTTTCCTCAACCCATTCTTCGTCACTATCAATTTCCTGCACATTGACACTCTTGCCCACTTGCCCATCACCTTCGATTGAGGGTGTATCGTTCACTTGTGCGGCTTCACTTTGAGCAATATTTCTGTCGTTTTCGTTTACGACGAAATCAACGGTTTCTTGTACCAACGTGTTCATGAGGTCCTCCGAAAGAGTGATGCAATGTTTCTTATAAAGTGGTGATTGCAGCAAAGCCTTAAGCGCGGCTAAAATAAGCTTAGGGCGCACAGTTTCAAACAAAAATGGGTTATTATACTGCATGCGACGCATTAATTTCACTTGTATTGTATGTGTGTTGTCAGGCAGCCTTGGTAAAACGGAACAGGACGTGTCCACGTTACAAGGAACATTAACAACGGTGCCCTTTAACCCTTTTTGCGAATCACAGCCAAGAGATCGTATTTGAATGAAGGGAATTCTAGGGCTAACAAGCCGTTGCTCGAGATTAGATAACCCTGTAATAGTCTCATTTACGACTGAAAAAAAAAGCCATTCACGGGGCTGTATTTTGGAACCAACCCTTTAGATACGGCCGCGTGACAAGGCATGCACAATTCCACTAAGGGAGTCAAAACACTGGTAACCAATCCGACGCGCGCCTGAAAAGTTTCTAAACTTATTGAGGTCGAACTGTTCTTAAAACAAAGTCTAGAACATATTTCGCACTTGTGCGTAGGTACATCTTTAATCGATTCAGAATATAAAAATTCTTGATATAATGGGTCATCCTTTTTAATAGCCCTCCTAAAGCAGGTAGCGAAATTTTCATTATGACGAAATTCAGGGTCATCCCTACGTTCCGCCTTATTGGCCCTCTCCTGGCCCTCTCTTTCTCCCGAAATTCAGGGTCTTTCCTACGTTCCGCCATATTGGTCCTCTCCTTCTCCCGAAATTCAGGGTCTTCCCTACGTTCCGCCATATTGGTACTCTCCTCTCTCCCGAAATTGAGGGTCTTCCCTACGTTCCGCCATATTGTCCTTTCCTTCTCCCGAAATTCAGGGTCTTCCCTACGTTCCGCCATATTGGCCCTCTCCTTCTCCCGAAATTCAGGGTCTTGCCTTCGTTCCGCCATATTGGCCCTCTCCTTCTCCCGAAATTCAGGGCCTTCCCTTCGTTCCGCCATATTGACCCTCTCCTTCTCCCGAAATTCAGGGTCTTCCCTTCGTTCCGCCATATTGGCCCTCTCCTTCTCCCGAAATTCAGGGTCTTCCCTTCGTTCCGCCATATTGGCCCTCTCCTTCTCCCGAAATTCAGGGTCTTCCCTTCGTTCCGCCATATTGGCCCTCTCCTTCTCCCGAAATTCAGGGTGTTGCCTTCGCTCCACCATACTGGCCCTCTCCTTCTCCGAAGTTCAGGGTCTTCCCTTCGCTCCGCCACCTTAGCCCTCTTCTTTTCAAGAAATTGAGGGTCTTCCCTCCGCTCAGCCATATAAGCTGCATACCTCTTCCTATTTCCTTCCTCTTGCCTTGTTTTAGTTTTGTAGGCTTTGTCTGTTTCCGGAAATCGGGTTCTAGCCTTCGCTCCGCCATATAAATTCTAGTTCTCTCTCTATTTTTTACATTTTGCCCTCCCTCGATATTATCTCTTTTTTGGGTCTTGCCCTCCCTCGGCTTTGGCAATTGTCTCTTTTTCTCGCTTAATTTTATATAATTCTCTGCGTCTAGCATTTAATTTAGCTTTACTCTCTGCATTCGCAATTGTTTCCGCTCCTAGGCCTTGCCCATCTGCTTTGCTATTTTTCTCTTTTTCCCGCTTAATTTTATATAGTTCTCTGCGCCTAGCATTTAGTTTTGCTCGAACCTCAGGATCCACAATATTTCTCCCCTTTTTATCACTAACTTTCTCCTTCTTACTTCTCTCACCATCATCTACATCGTCCCCTTTTTCGCTACCAGACATTCTTCTATATGAGCTTATGACAAAGAACTATTTTCGAATATGGGATATATAAGAAATAAGAAAGTTAAATATCCTACTTGAAATCTTCACAGATTAACCAAACACTGTACCAATCTTTCACAGATTAACCAAACACTGTACCAGTATTTCACAGATTAACCAAACACTGTACCAGTCTTTCACAGATTAACCAAACACTGTACCAGTCTTTCACAGATTAACCAAACACTGTACCAGTCTTTCACAGATTAACCAAAACACTGTGCCAGTCTTTCACAGATTAACCAAAACACTGTGCCAGTCTTTCACAGATTAACCAAAACACTGTGCCAGTCTTTCACAGATTAACCAAAACACTGTGCCAGTCTTTCACAGATTAACCAAAACACTGTGCCAGTCTTTCACAGATTAACCAAAACACTGTGCCAGTCTTTCACAGATTAACCAAACACTGTACCAATATTTCACAGATTAACCAAACACTAAGCCAGTCTTTCACTTTAAAAGGTAGAAAATCCTTACGGTGTAACTTAACTCTCGTTTTTGTACACAAAAATATTCACCGACAGAAAAATACACACCTCGACATTGAAATTTCAGTCCAGAAATGAAGAGGATTTAGAAAAACGGCCAACGTAAAAAGCAGGAAATGGTTAACATACCAACGCAAGCAAACCTTATCTCACTTTATAGATAAGCCCCAACTCTCAGCATGGTTTCATTTTTGGCGAAAAGCTAACGAAAACGAAAGACATATAGTAGTGTGATCCCATGTTAACTTGCCCAAAAGCCATAATGAAGGTAGAGGCAGGGTAGTGTCATCGCATGTTAACTACCTATAAGCCGTAATACAGGCAGAGGCAGAGCGGAGCCTCCGGCAGTCAAGACCGGCGCCCGCGGGATGGGGAAATATAACAAGCCATTTAGTTTTCAAAAAACTTAGAGATCCAAGGCAAGCAAACCTTATCTCACTTTAGATAGGCCCAACTCTCACAATGATTTCATTTTTGGCGAAAAGCTAACGAAAATGAAAGACATATAGTAGTGTGATCCCATGTTAACTTGCCCAAAAGCCATAATACATATATATAAGTAGAGGCAGGGTAGTGTCACCGAATGTTAACTACCTATAACCCGTAATACCGGTAGAGGCAGCGCGGAGCCTCAGCCAGTCAAGGCCGGCGCCCGCGGGAAGGGGAAATATAACAAGCTATACCTTTTATTTCCATTGAGCTTTAAAAAATTTAGATTATTAATGGTTATTTTAAGAGTTAAAGTCGCCACTTCCACTTTAATGAAGTCTGGTGGAGTATACGACCCCAAAGATACAAATTCAGAAGTATCCGACCCCAAGATACAAATTCAGAAGTATCCGACCCGAAAGATACAAATTCAGAAGTATCCGACCCGAAAGATACAAATTCAGAAGTATCCGACCCGAAAGATACAAATTCAGAAGTATCCGACCCGAAAGATACAAATTCAGAAGTATCCGACCCGAAAGATACAAATTCAGAAGTATCCGACCCGAAAGATACAAATTCAGAAGTATCCGACCCGAAAGATACAAATTCAGAAGTATCCGACCCGAAAGATACAAATTCAGATGTACAAGTCCGACCCGAAAGATACAAATTCAGAAGTATCCGACCCGAAAGATACAAATTCAGAAGTATCCGACCCGAAAGATACAAATTCAGAAGTATCCGACCCGAAAGATACAAATTCAGAAGTATCCGACCCGAAAGATACAAATTCAGAAGTATCCGACCCGAAAGATACAAATTCAGAAGTATCCGACCCGAAAGATACAAATTCAGAAGTATCCGACCCCAAAGATACAAATTCAGAAGTATCCGACCCCAAAGATACAAATTCAGAAGTATCCGACCCCAAAGATACAAATTCAGAAGTATCCGACCCCAAAGATACAAATTCAGAAGTATCCGACCCCAAAGATACAAATTCAGAAGTATCCGACCCCAAAGATACAAATTCAGAAGTATCCGACCCCAAAGATACAAATTCAGAAGTATCCGACCCCAAAGATACAAATTCAGAAGTATCCGACCCCAAAGATACAAATTCAGCCGACCCTACAGATAAAAATTCAAAAGTTTCCGACCCCACAGATTAAGAGGTACCCCACCCCACTTCACCCCGACATTTTAGAGATAAGAATAAATAATAAAAACTCGGAGTTTCTATCTAGTCTGTATGGTTCAGTTGGTAGAATGTTTGCCTGTTGTGCCAGCGACCCGGGTTCGAATCCCGGGTCTGACTTGAAAAAATTTTAATTAAAATTAAATCTCTAACCGAGCATAAAATTAAATCTCTAACCGAGCCCAGTAACCCCTATGGGTGGGTTGTGGTAATATAAAGTTCCTTTTAAGCTAAAATCTGACGATAACGAAGCGACAACCCCGGCCACTACTACTACTACTACTACTACTACTACTACTACTACGGACGGCTCGGGTCAAACTAAGAGCCTATCGTATACTACGATGTGGCTAAAAATTCGAAGCGTAAAGCTGAGAGATGAGGCGTATTGGGGTTTGCGTTCCCTAGGCGTACCGTTTACAAACAATCGAGAACTTTTTAAGTCGCGCTTGTTGCTCATAGATGAAGCAAAGAGGAGGGAAATAGGGAGAGAGAATCAGCATTGGCAGCCGTGATCCATGCGTAGTGAGAAGAGGGGAAAATGTACGGTACGCCGCGGCTCTTAACGCGCAACTTATTCGCGAACAGTTGACGTTACAGGTTCTCTTCTTTCAGAAGAAAGAAATTTCAGTTACGTAGGGGATGACAGAGACAGAGGCGGTTAGGTCCCCCCTTGCGCGAAGGAAGTGCGTCCTAAATTTTTGTTACTTCCCCCCCCCCCCCTATTTTTTCCATTTTTCGGCGGATTTTATAGATCGCGTTTCTATCTCCCTATTTCCCAGCTCCGATCTGCCGTGATAGATTTTTCAGCTCATGTTTGCTTGTCGCAAAGAGTCGCGTGATTTTCCAAGCCCATAATAGCCAAGGACCAAATATCGTTTGATATTTTTGCGTTTGTTTATCTCGCGAAATTTGGCCTAGGCACCCCCATTGAGAATGTCTTTAAAAAGAAGAAAAGAACAAGATATAATTTTGGAAATACGTTTAATCACATTTCCTCATCCTTTCAAGCTATACAATTAAATCAATATTATTCTAAACTCAAGTAGAGAAAATATACGCACCTTGACAAATTATATCAAATAACGTTCCAAAGTGCGAAAATTGCCTTCTTTGTTTCTATTTCTCCATACAGGATGTCCCCACTGTTATATAATAGATATATAATAGACATAATAATAGACATAACAAGTTGATAGATAAGATAAGATCACGCGGGGACAAAGGGCAGCTTTCCTTTAGTCTAGCAATGTAAATATAATCAGATGTCGTTTGGATCTTGGGGAATGAAGTTAATAAAGTAACGAGTCTTAACATATCTGTGAGTCCATTATATCACATTATGGTGTCAGAAGTACGCGAACCTTTGTTCTTATACGCGCCGATTTAGTCTTCTCGCCTCGTATTACTAACGCCCATACTCCAGTCGCGCCGTGTTTATAAGTGCGGATAGAATGACATCCACCACATTCAAAAGCCCGGATACCTTCAACCCCGGTTCCGTGAACCCTTCCGTAGCTTGGACCGAATACAAGAATAGTTTTAAAATATACGCCTTAGCCGCCAAACTAGCCACAGAAGATCCCGATGTCCAAATCGCAATATTTCTGCACATTCTCGGCCCGGCCGGAAGACGTGTGTACGACACTCTGACAATCCCGACTCCACCAGCGCTAACACTAGAGCGGATTTATGACGCGTTCGACACATACTATGAACCGTACAAGACTCTCATAGCCTCTCGGTACACCTTTTTCACCACTAAGCAAGGTCAACATCAACCTTTCGATGCATACCTCACGGATCTCAAAACGAAAGCCCGCCAGTGTGAATTTGGAGCCTTGTCCTCATCTCTCGTATGCACGCAAATCGTGTGCGGCATCCGCAAAGAAGACCTGCGAAAAGAATTATTGGCCGAACGCCACCTGACTTTGGATCTCGCAATAGCAAAATGCCAAGCGAACGAAGCCGCAGCGCAACACGCAACAACCATAACCCTCTCAGCAGAAAAAGATCAAACACCGGCTGCATTGGACGCCATGCATCAAGGTCGCCCACAACAACGTTATGGACATCAACAGCGACCAAGCAGTGGAAATAACTACCGCGCACACAATAGGCGCCGCAATACGCCACGTGCGGAGACAAACAACCGACTTCCGGTCACAACGCCACATAATCAACATCCATACCACCGACAGCAACGAAGTACAACGTACCGACAAAACCAGCATGTTTGCCAGAACTGTGGGACTCCCCACCCCCGTCAAGACCGCTGCCCAGCGACAAACTCACAGTGTTACCAATGCTCACGATCAGGACACTGGGCCTCTCACTGTCGCGCGCAAAATGTACACGAAACAACAGCATACAATGATGAGCCTGACTGGTCCAGAAACCAACAGCTAAATCACACACCCTACGGCGTGAAGATCACATACAGGACGAATTCGGCGAAACAGATGATTCCAGCCTGTCCCAGAGATATTGCAACGAATTGACCTTATTTTGCCACGATATGACAGCGCTGCCAGCAGAAAGAGACGAATGGATCGAAACTATATACTTTGCAAATTTTCCAGTCCAAATGAAACTCGATACCGGGTCCCAAGTAAACATAATTCACTCTGGCATTTATGATAAATTTCCAATAAAACCGAAACTCCACATCCCGCCATACACCGTACGCACCTACTCGGGTCATTTCGTCGACATCATCGGAGTAATTTACGTCAGATGCGCGTCCTTCGTAACCGGATCGGACCAATGTTTCTACATCACTCCCCACAAGACTGTCCCCATCCTCGGTGCAAGAGCAACTGTCGAACTGGGTCTCATTCAACGGAACATGAAACCGCGCAAAAACTCACAGCCGGCAAGGTCCACCACCACTCTACAGCACCAACACCCGATAGGAAAACCAACAGACTCAATACAGCGAGAGCCAACCAGAAACACGACATCGTCCATCATTATCAATCGTCCGCCGCAAGAAAAAGTAACCATACCGGAACCAATGCCGCCTCCACATAAAATCGATGAAATGACACCAGGAGAGATTATAAACATGTACCAGGACATTTTCGATCGGATAGGGAAACTCCCTGGTAAATATAAAATCCATCTCAAACCCAACGCCACACCATCGATAAGCGCTCCACGCCAAATACCATGTGCCCTACAAGACCAAGTCGCCCAAGAATTATCGCGACTGCAGTCCCTTGGGATCATAGTACCGGTTACCGAACCTACGGACTGGGTCCATCCAATGGTGGTCGTTCGCCAAGAACACAAGCCGATTCCTGTCCGTATATGCTTAGATCCACGGAAACTCAATGACGCAATAAGATTGGAACCGTACCCGACACCAACAGCACAGGAAATTTTCTCTAACCTACATGGTGCGGAAATATTCACGGTGTTGGATGCGCAAAGCGCTTTCTGGCAAGTTGAACTTGACGAGGAAAGTTCATTTCTCTGTACATTTGCTACCCCCTTTGGTCGATTTCGTTTCGTACGATTAGCCTTGGGCATATGTACATCATCATCAATTTTCCAACGAATCATGCATTCAATTTACCCTCCGTCACAATTTCCGACGACGCATATTTCAACTGATGATTTCCTGATAGCGACGAAAACAAGCGCACACAACCGGACCTTGGTCACAGTCCTAGAACGGGCACGACAAAACGGACTCACGTTCAGCTCGACTAAAATGCAACTTGCTGTCCAGAAGATTACTTACCTAGGCCTCACCATCACACCAATTGGCCTTGGTATAGCACCGTCAAAAATCCAGGCAATTCAGGCAATTCAGGCAATTCCTCCGCCAACGGAAAGAACAGCGCTACAACGTTTCTTGGGGATGGTAAACTTCCTCGCTAAGTTTGTTCCCCAGCACTCAACCGAGGCAGCACCTTTGCGCGCCCTGCTAAAGAAGGGAGTCTCCTTCTCGTGGGATGCAAATGCAGATGATACCTTTCATAGCCTGAAACAATTAATCACCACCGCGCCTGTGCTAGCCTTCTTTAATCCAAAAACTCCCTCGACGATATCAGTAGACAGCAGCAAAATTGGAGTCGGCGCCGTCCTTATGCAAGAAAACAGACCAGTAGAATACGCTTCAACTTCCTTTACAACAACGCAGCAAAATTATGCCCCAATTGAAAGAGAACTTCTTGGCATCTTGTACGCGTGCGAACGATTTCATTACTACATCGTGGGAACCAAATTTACAATAGAAACCGATCATCGTCCATTGGTCGCCGTGGTACAAAAACCGCTTCACATGTTATCTCCGCGACTCCAACGTCTCGTTCTCAAGCTGTCACGGTACAACTTAAAGGTTGTTTACGTACCTGGAGCCCAATTGTATGTCGCAGACACCTTGTCCCGAGCCCCACGCCAGGAGAAGGATATCAACACACCATACTTAGAAGGGCCATGCGTCATGGTCCACGCAACGCAAACCGCCCTACCTGAGAACAAGATATCTAAACATCGAAATGCGATTGCGACAGACACCATAGCACAAACGTTAATGTTATACATACGACAAGGATGGCCGACAGCGATCAATGAGTTGCATGAATCGTTAAAACCATTTTGGGGAATACAAGAGGAAATGCACGAAAGCGAAGGACTGATATATCGAGGAGAGCGACTATATATCCCGACTAGTCTGCGCGCCAGCGTATTACAAGAGATCCACGCGGCTCACCAAGGCATTACAGCCTGCCTTGCTAAAGCTCGCCTTCACGTTTTTTGGCCTCAGATGACCCAAGAAATAACAGACTACATAAAATGCTGTGCAACTTGCCAGAAACGGGAACGCGCAAACGTACCATTACCGTTGCATTCACATCAGATTCCACAATGACCTTGGGAAGTGTTAGCGACCGATCTTTTTCAAATAGAGGACAAAAAGATGATAATTTTGGTAGACTATTTCTCAAAGTTCGTCGAACTACAAGAACTAAAATCCACAAACGCCGACGCCGTAATTAGCTTCCTCAATCCTCACTTTCCCGCCATGGAGCGCCACAAGTATTGATATCAGATAACGGTCCGCCATATAACTCCTGTAATTTCCGACATTTTCTCGAACAATGGGGTGTAAAGCATACCACATCCAGCCCCCATTACCCACAATCAAACGGCATGGTCGAAAGAACCATACAAACCATTAAAAATATGCTAATTAAAGCCATTCAAGAAGGAAAAGACCCTCAACACACGATAATGGAATACCGAGCGACACCAATAGGACAATTGCCGTCACCGGCTGAGATGCTTATGGGGAGAAGAATCCGAACACCACTCACCACTTCAACTGCAACCTTACGACCACATTTCCCAACTAAGCACATTCAGGAGACCTTACAAGACAGACAAAACACGATGATCATAAACCAACGTATGGCAAGAAAACCAGTTCCATTACACCTAACTCCAGGCACCAAAGTGTACCATTATATCCGACCTAGACAGTGGGGTAAAGCCACAATAATATCGGCAGCCCCGGAACCTCAGTCCTATATAATTCAGACAGAAGAGAACCAGATCTTTCGACGCACGCGGCAACATCTACGCCCGGAGAACATACCAATGCGGCATTGTTCACCTGCAGCATCAAAATCTACCGCGCTTCATGCATACCAACCACAATCAAGCACAGAGACAATGGTAGAACACCAGCATCAAGCCATAACAAAACGGCAGCGAACTCCTGACCCAGCGGCAAACCAAGATCATCTCCAAGAGCAGACACCAGGATTAGCGACGATAGGCAGAGGGCAAAACCAACTCCAGACGCAAGAAGGAAATAGATCGCCACCACGCCCGAACTCCCAAAACATCGCACCATCACCAATTCTAAGATCGAGACCAGTACCATTCCCAAGAACATCGACCAGATCCAGGAATAACATTAACCCCCCTGCTCGCTATCCGGATGTAGAAAGAACCAAAGACCGGAAGGACAATTAAGAATCAGACAATCATGATTTTAACAGACAATGTTTAATTTTAAATGTAGATAAGAAAATTTAATAATGTTGTAAAAGTTTTAATTCATCTTTGACAATATGTAATATCGAACTTCGTTCTGCTCAATATTTCGAAAGGGAAGGATGTTATATAATAGATATATAATAGACATAATAATAGACATAACAAGTTGATAGATAAGATAAGATCACGCGGGGACAAAGGGCAGCTTTCCTTTAGTCTAGCAATGTAAATATAATCAGATGTCGTTTGGATCTTGGGGAATGAAGTTAATAAAGTAACGAGTCTTAACATATCTGTGAGTCCATTATATCACATTACCCACCAACGATATTCCATTCTAGTTTTCTGTTTTGTTTTGTTTTTTTTTGTCATAAATGTCCAATTTTTTTCAAAAGCAATAGAGCTATTTCAGTGGGGGAAAAATTTCGTCTGCTACGAAAATTGGGCCTGCCTTTGGCGGACCAAGGCGGCCATTTTGTGCAGATTTTCTCTATGGGCAAATAGCATTGGTGACGTAGCCATTACCCCCTCTGAAATAGCTCTATAGTTTCTTTTTAAGCACAAGCAAACTAACGACAGTCGACGCCATTTTAGTTGTTTACTTCCGACTGAAAGGCTTCAAAGGCAACTCTGCTATCTAGGCTCATGCTACCGCCCAGCTCGAATGTAAACGAAGGAGCGGGTGGAGCAGCGAGAACAAACGCTTTTGGCAGACGCGATTTTTTTTGGGCGCGAGAAAAAGATTCAACTTTCAACTTCTACTCTCCGCTTTAAACTTAATTCTCGCGCACATGTAAACCAGCCTTAAGACTATTGTTGATGTGAGACGAGACGAGTGTTTACACTGCAAACAGAGAGAATTTATAATAGGGAGTGAAACTGAGGAATATTATGTAGCTCAAAAATCACGTGATCAACAAAACTGGCCAGGTCTATTTCCGCCCCGGTACTACTTTTTGTTGGGTCTAGAATGTTGCGGGAGGGTCTAGGGGAGATGGACACTATCTTTTTAGGGAAAGGGAAACGGAAACATCTGACTTAAAATAAATCCAAATGGCGCTAGCCACACTCGAAATCGCGAACCCTTATTGGGTAATTGTACAACCAACAGTGATTGAGGGCAAACTTTAAAATTAAAGGAGAGTCATGTGACCGGAAATTTACCTGGCCAATTTTAGCGTCGCAGCCTACTTGTTTGAGCTACATTGTAATTAGCACTGTCAAGGGCAAGAGCTTCCACTCCCTATTATAAATTCTCTCTGCTGCAAACCATGATGTGAATGTAGCTATGAGTATATAGGGTAAACAGCTGAAGCGTAGACAATTTACAAACACATATAGGTTATATCTCTCCAAAATTTATACAATTCATTTCCTGTTCTTTTCCTCATGGGACTGATTTCCATGTGTCCAAGATTTATCCTTATTGGATGTAAAATGTCGTCTGCTTTACTTCTCTATGCTTGGAATGCTGCTTTAATAATTCGTAAATTTTTACTTCAAAAAAAAAAAATAATTACATATCTAGATAAATAGGTTTGTAGTAGTAGATCTCTTGATTCGGAGAGGTAATATTTTGGTTTTTCCAACTTGTTTTCTGCTTACAACGTCTGTGCGCAGTTGCCCGCCAATTTCGCAGGGTACGCGCACCGCGGTAAAACGTAAACAAAACTTATGTTTTTACATTTTAATTTCTTTGAATCACTCTCACAATTGCCAAACGCGCAAATCTTTAATTTTCCTATTTTGAATTATTTTATTAAACTCTACTTTTAAAAGCGAAATGAAACCAAGCGGACATTTTACTTGTTTACATTGTACCGTCTTTCTCCAAGACCTTGTCGTCTGCTAGCTTTTTTTTATTATTTTGGGACACTTTAGCAAGAAAACTTTAACATGGGATCCGCCATTAAGATTCTGGTCCATTATATAGAAGGTTCATGGTCTAAACTTCAATCCGACTCATTGCCCAGTATAAATCCAATCCCTTCAACTCGTATCGAAAATTTTAAATTATCTAATTGGCTCACTTAAACTACGTTTTGATGACGTTGCTGACGGAGACGGCCAAAAATAGATCGTTGCTTTTTACCTCTGTCGCAATGACCAGCCTCTTCTTTCATACCTATCCCCCCTGTTTCGAGGAAGGGTGCCGGTGACTTTGACGCGCGCAAAAACCAAAAAGTACCCTGTTCTCTATTCCTACTTCAAAAGTTACATGAATCTCTGTATCTCTGTCTTGAATACATAATTGAAGGTTTTCACGTGTACTGGAATGGTTGTATATATAATCAGTATATAAAGTTAAACACGGATATCTGTAAAATTATAAAGATATCTGAACAGATATAAGATTAGAAATCGTTCAGATAGCGCTAGGTCGGATGAAAATTATCACCTTATCGGATCAGATTTAATTATATAAAAAAGGACTTGGTTTGCCCAAGCCTAAAAAACAAAACGATAAGAGTTTTTTTCCAGTTGACTGAAGCGCGGATATTTTATTTTTCTATATAATTTTAAAGACAATCCCTATTTTACTACTCTTTAGAATTTAATTCAATCTCCTGATTTTACTGCTAATGGATTTATTTCCTATAAATTAATTGAAATAAAAAATTACTTATCTCAGATTTTTCAACAATTCCATTTTCGTAAAATTTTATCATGAAAAATCTGAGATAAGTAATTTTTTATTTCAATTAATTTATAGGAAATAAATCCATTAGCAGTAAAATCAGGAGATTGAATTAAATTCTAAAGAGTAGTAAAATAGGGATTGTCTTTAAAATTATATAGAAAAATAAAATATCCGCGCTTCAGTCAACTGGAAAAAACTCTTATCGTTTTGTTTTTTAGGCTTGGGCAAACCAAGTCCTTTTTTATATAATATCTGTTCCTTCAGTCTGCATTTGTATTAATCTATTATAAAACAATTTTTTGCCTGAAATGCGAAATTTTTCACTTCTAGGACGAGGTTAAAAATGGTTCTACACTTCTACTAATTCTTAAAAGATACGGCTCACAATTCGTTTTAGAACCCGAGCTTTATAGTCAACTTCAAAACCAACATCCTGCCACGATTTTTAAACTATCAAATCCGTATCTTTTACAGTCCACTCTACGATTACAATTATCCATGACATTGCGTTCACTGCCCTTGTACGTTTACAGTGATTGGCATCGTGGACAGTTATTTTAATTAAAATACCTAGGCCACAGGTCCAGTTTTAAAATAATCCTTATTTCCAACACTGATCCATCTATCCTTATGCCTTACTGAAGGCTACAGTGAAATATCCATGAAGCGTAAGCTTCTATTATAAATCCATGGCCTAAGTAAGGCAACTTAAGCCTTGGTCGAAACTAACATCTAAAATATAAATTAAAAAGGTATCTTAAGTATAGAATTTCAACCGAGACACATAATTAAACGAAAAATAGACCCGCCAGAGAAATTTTTAATATATATAGTGTTATATTTATTGAAAAATATCAAGTTAAAGTTTCAAGGCGGTGAAATGGCAAATTAGCGTCGTCTACTGTAGAGTAATGAACAATTAGCGTCGTCTGCTGTAGAATAATCTTTTGAGGTACTTACATTTTTAATTAAATTAAAATAATTAGGGACAAATTAATTAATTTTGATGAAACTAGAAAAAGGCACACCTTGAAAAGTTACTTGTTAATTTGAAAGTATTCCGAAACGTAACTTAGCTTTAGTTTTTAAATGATTCGATGTACAGGAGCACCAAAAACCCCATGTTATTCCTATGGGAAAATCGGCGAAAATCTGTGAATTTTCATTTAACATTACGGGAGGGTGTGGGATCTTATCTAGAAGGGCCTCCCGGCCCTCTAGAATACACAATTACATATCCACCGACGTTCAGTGGACTGTTGACGATTTTGCAGGAAGGATATCGCAATCAGATATCATAGAAGATACAGTTCATAATTTTAAACACTATTAAAAGCATTGAAACGCTGGAAAATATTAATTTTTTATTTAAAAATTTTGGCCCATCATTTTTAAGCACGCTCCCTCCAATTTCAAATAAATGGAAGAACCCTTAAAATGGGATTACTACGAGCGCCATCATCGAAAAAAGAGCAAAAAACAAGGTGTCGCGTTCCTTAAAAGTCCCCACTAACCAGAAGTGCGTACTCGGGCCTTGATATAACGTAGGCAACGGACGGGGTGGTAAAAATCTGAAGGTGGATCCGGATAGATAAATTATATGTATAGGAAATAACTTGTACGTGAAGAGGAACTTCCACCGGAATTGAAAAGTTGAGCTATTATCCTTATTGATATTTTAGATAATGAAAATTATGAAATGTACGGAATCTTTCCTTCCGACAATTTCACAATATGGCATCCGCAGATAATATATAAAAATTATCTTTGGCATGCATTGTTTTTCTCAGATCAAGTGCAGAGTATAATTACTCCTGAAAGGTTGGTTGTCATTTGAGAAATATTTAATTTTTTGAGAGTAAATTCACAAGCTCAGTTTATTAGCCACATCTTATGATGCATATTCTTTTAAAGTATAATATTATGTTATCTGAAGTTTTACTTTAATATAAGCAATGTTCGTTTCTTAATTAAATATGTTGTAATTAAGTAGAGAACGATGTGGCTACTGTTATGGTGCAGCTCTTGGGTCATCTTCTTTTAATGCATGGTTAATAGATCGCCAAATAAAAGAGTTTGATTAAAAAAAATAATAAATTATTTATGTGTGATCTTTCTAAACTTTATAATAACTTGTCAGATTCACACACATGATTAGAAAAACACAAATAATTTTACCCAATAATAAAACTCACAATTGAAATTCTCTATTCCAAAATTTTCTAGATACCAAAATGGGCACGGTTACCACTATATTATACACGATTTTATTGGTGGCGTCAGCTTACAAATCTGTTTCAAGCGACTGTTGCCAGGCCCGTTGCACCAGGTTTGGCAATCCGTGGTCTTGCGATGATTGTACTTCATCAACACCTTATTGCGGATATGGCAGCTGCAATATTTTTGGGTGAGTATATTATATGCGTGACCATCAATTTCTATATTATTTAAAAATTAGGATTGGCTCTATGTTATATAAAAATAAACGGATAGTTACTAACTTAAATGTTGTTTTAAACAATCAAAAAAGATTAAAAAAATTGTCAGGCCATTTCACTCTCTTTAAAGATTAAGTCTAAAAAATATTGTTTTATTTTTACGTACTAAAGAAAAGGCATGCTTAATGGCGTATTTTAAATTTTACTATTTAAACGCGACTTGACCTTTAAAGAAGACTCTTGCTGTGTAGCTTTTACATCGTACATGATGGACGCTTTTATAAAGTAAAGTGATAGTGGATGGAGCAAGTAGAGACTTGAGATTTTGGTCAGAAGGGGTATATCTCATATTTCTGTGTCACTATATTCCATATGAAATTGATTCAAAATTATAAAGGTAATCCCGTCAGAGCTTTTCCTATACATACTCAAACTTAAATATCGCCAGAAATCGGAGGTTTAACCAGGAATAGATAAAAATTTAAAAGTAGGAGTAGAGATCAGCGTAATCTGGTCCCGGACCCCTTCCCCGGAACGGGGGGTATGAAATAAGAGGCGGGTCATAGCGACAGAGGAAAAAACAATTACGTATTTCTCGCCATCCGCGGTAGCAATGTCATCAAAACGTAGCTTAAGTGAGCCAATAAGATAATTTCAAAATTTGCGTTGCGTGTTGGAGGGAGGGGCTCTACACTGGACTGCGAGTCGGACTGAAGTAAATACCGTTCTCCATTTCTGCTTCTAAAATTACATCTATCCCTGGTTTAACATTTTGAGGGAAAGATTTACAGCAATCTAGCTTCAGAGAACTACCAGAGGCATTGATTTCCTTGTATAGAATTCACTACCTTTTTCTGTTTAAACCACGTGCTTGCTTAGACTCAACATATTTAGTGATTTTACAAATTTTACAACGCATCAAGAATGGATTTGCGATATAATACTTTGTATATTTTTTGGGTCAGGGCGTTATAATACCATAATATTCTTAATCAAATGATAATATCGGTACTAAATTTTTAATTAGGCCTAGTAGACTTACGTATTTGTTGGCCTTAACGCACCCTGTTCATCTGCGCGTAGATGCAATTGTGGAGGAGGTTGCCGCAAAGGAATCGGGTGCTACTATTGCCGAGTTCGTCGTTCCTTGTCAGAGGAAGAGTTTTTCAACTCAACTTCTGCCGTAATGGCGAATGAAAGTCCCGAAGAGGAAAAAGAGAAATATTTGAATAAAATATTCGTAAACCACGATAAGAATCACAACGGAGTGCTCGAATTTTCCGAAGTTCAAGATTTTGGGCTGAAATATCATTCGATGAGTAAAAGAGACGTCCATAAAATGATTTATGAGTTTTCTAGAATGGACACTAACAAAGATGGAAAGATCTCTAAACATGAGATCGACGGATAAAGTTTTGTAAAGAAGAAACTTGAAACGATAATATCAAGAGAAAATAGTAGAGAACATAACACTTGGGTCAAATTTTACTTTAGCTCTGCTTTCTACCTCGATTGAGGGGGTCATCCTGTTCTTTTTTTACCAGCCCAAAACTTCAATTAGCCAATTAGGAAGCTAGAGGATTGATATAGTGTTTTTGGAAACTAGCGTTCCTCAAAGGATTCTGGAGAGGGAGCTGCTCCTCATCAGCCGCCTCCAAGTGCGAAACCATGAACGCTGGAGATCCAGTGTTCATACGGGATCAATTTTTATCTCTCTAAAAGCTGGAACAAGGCTATTTTTGGAGGGGGTAGAAATCTAACCCCTCAAACGAGGAAAAGCACTCAGAGACAGAAGTATTATACTCTCTTCTATTTTCTCTTGATAATATCACAAGTAAAATGCCTTTGGGGTTAATGCAACAAGTTCTTGCAAAAATATTACTCTAACTTGTTTTCAAACTGAAATTCACTTGCTTTAGTCATTTATTCCCAAACGCTTACGATAGTGACTCCCGATAGGAAAGCACATTATAAGTGTCCTGGATACGTTGACAATTCTACGCATAAATTTTATACTAGTTTAGTGTGTTACGTGTTCCGGTCGAGTATTCTTGAAACATTAAATAACTGAGAATGTTACTTAAATTTATATAGATAAATACTCAATATCGTAGGCTGTTTGATAGATATTACATTAAAAAGAGTCTTCCATGCTTAATATGTATCTACATTTCAGGGAGATAAATAAATTTGATATCACCTATACAACAGTACGTTTATCATTTAATGGGATAATTATTGTCAGAAATGAAGTACTTTTTCTGATTCCTTTTGTTAAAATATGCTTCCTTGAATTTTTTCGAATTTTTTGAAAAGGTTTCGTTCGCTCGTCTCTTAATCGATTGTTTTTATTTTCTCCTTGGACTGCATCATCGACAACTTTTTGAAAAGTACCTAACAATTATTTACCGACAAAAATTACGCGAAACGTATCAGACAAATGTTTTCAGTATCGCCCCAATTCCAAACCTTTAGTATCGAATGGAATGAGGTTGAAAATAACAAACTCGGAATACGGTCGACACGGAACTTTGTCGAACGTCATTATAGTCGAAAAGATAGTTTGTGAAGGTTAGTGGCGTATTTGGTTAGGTTTGGCTAGGTTGAGGTTTGCCTTGGCTAGGTTTAGGTTAGGTCTCCATGTCTCGCGCCACGATTGTCACATCGCGCGCAAATTTTACCAAATCTCGCGACAAATTTCATTCAACACGGAGCGGGCCACGAAAATTTGTTAACCAAAAGACAGGACGTTATGAGATTGGACACAGGACGTTATGCGATTGGACACAGGTCCTTATTTCCAATTACCCTTAAAATCTGAACCTGATTTGAATTTTAAAATCATTCGGAGCTGGTATTTCCTGAATGTTTCACTATGCAGACTGGTTTATAATTAGTGGAGGAATCGATTAAAAAATCACTTGATTTTCCACTTCACCCTCCCTTTAAGCATTGATGGATTTACCTGTACGTTGAAAATGATTTTCGCGTCAAATTGGTGAGATTCACTTCTAATAGGACGACTTGACAATATTTTCACTGCGTGATTGAAATTATTGGTGGATATTCTACGTAGTCAAATTCCTTATGACCCATGTGGACAGGATGTAGCGCAATATCTGACATCTGTAAATTAGTTGCCTTTAACATATCTAATCCGCATTTAAATATTACTAAGCCCAGTTTATAATAGAATCAACACATAATAAGTGGAATCCAACATGGGGGAAAAAGGAAAATCATGGGAAGATTTGCCCCTTTCAAGGTTGGATTCTTCTATAGTCACCCAGAATGAAAACTTGAACAAGAAATCAGGAATACATAGATTTACTACTTGGAATCTTTAAGAGGCCATAGACACCACACAAATATCTGATTGATGTGACGGGACGCGCCAAAAACTTTTAAACCGCCTGCTCCTCCTTCCTCGCGTCTCATTGGTTATGCGAATGTGTGAGACAGATCGAGATCATGACCTTTTAAGCTGTCGTCTGCATCAGTTTCGGCGCGGAAATGGTCGGGAAGTGCGAGAACTTGGATCAATTTGACGTTAACGACGTTTTTGAAGCGGAAATTTCTCGAACTGTAACTAAAGTCGACGATTCAGAAGTGTAGCTCGAAATTCAGCATTGAAAACGAATGCTATAAGAATTTCGAGGAAAGATGACGTTTACCTCCCCTTATACCCTAAGCCTTTGCATAGGGATACTGATGTTTTGTTTGTGTTTAGCTTTGGTGAAGAGTGGAAGGAATAAAATTGTTACTCCACCCTGTGAGAATAGTAATATCGAGTTCTTAACTGAAAGCAAGTCTCCAAGTATTTTCGCCTTTTTACCTCTCCGTGTGACGTAGTCCAGGAGAGGTTCTGTAGCGGCCGTGTCTGTGTGTCTGTCTGTCCGTTGTTACACCCGCGTGACCGCGTTCGCAGTTTGCGTATCGGAGCAAACGTGTTCCCAATTTCCGGACCGCATTGACAGTTCACAGAAATTTGGAAAATTGTATTCTCTTCGTTGGCTACTCTATACTTGAGTTCTCACACCACCATGTTTGGTCTTCGTCCATCCCACATGAACACCAGTCTGGTACTTTTTTGGCTTCCAACACCACCATCTTCTGTTCTTTGTCAATCCCACATTGACACCAGTGTGCACTTACACTGGCTTCTAACACCACCATCCACTGGTCTTCCGTCTATTCCACATAGAGACCAATCTGTATCATTGGCTTCTACTGCATTATCATCGTTTGGTTTTAGGATATACGCGGCGATCAGCTAGGGTTACGAGAAACATCTAGCCTCCCTAAGAAGGGATCGCCACCAAAGGTTTTCGCAATTGCGCGTTTTCCTTACTGTTATAAGGAAACGATTTCCATGTATATACCAAAATTTAAAAGAATCGGGTAAGAGGGGTACGCTTCAGTTAAACGTCAATATTAGCGAAGTTTGAGAAGATAATAGGTATAACTTTATTTTAAACGATTTAACTATTATTAATGTTAATTATTGAAGATTAAAATAATAGAAAATAATTATATTTATTTAAATATTAAAGATAAACCTCTCGTGCAAAAATAGTGATTATCATTGTCCCCTATATCTATCAAAGCCCGTGCAATGTGATATATTTCATTCATTGCCTCCTATATCTATATCTAGATGCTTTAGAAAATCCAAACGGTTACGCATTGGTAAAAAGACATGTGTTAGCTATTTGCAGAGATGATAATTTTTTTTACATGTTTTAATAAGACTGAAGCTTCCAATATTTGTGTTTATGCTCCTAGTTTGTTTGACTGAAAACCACCTAGGTGTAGATAACAGTCAGACCAAAAATTTCAAAAATATATATTTTAAATCTAATCAGATACGCCCACCTAGTTGAAAATAGACCTTTTCATTTTGCGGGAGCCATTCTTCAGAATTTTCTTTGCTTGTAGATTGTAAATTTATCTACCAGTAAATATTAGTGTTTGGAAGTTGGATATTAAGTTAAATTAAGTGGTTGTAAACAGCCAGCAGTTTTTGCCGCTTCTTTTTGAGTATTTGATTTTGTATGTAAAATGAGGAAGATAATGTTGAGAGTAAGGATTAAATGCGAAGCGCAAAGCGCGGAAGGAAAGGATGAGGGCAAAAAGGTCGACGTTTTATTGGATACTTAAGTTTATATAATCTTGTCGACACGGAGAGGTAATATTTTGTTTTTCCAACTTGTTTGGAACTTAATCGTTCAGACGACGTATCATGTTATGTTTACGGGTTCACCGCGCATAGGTCGCGGGCTTGGTGCAGGTCGCAAAGTACGTCAATGTCACGTGGGTTGTAAGATCAAATAACTTATGCATGACGTCAACGGTGACGGTTCTACACCTCCTCTACTTTCAGTCAAGCACCCAGGCCATAAAATGGCTTTAAAGATTCCAAGTAGTAAATCTATGTATTCTGAAGAAATACATAGTCTGGATTAGAATGCATAGGTTTCGTCTACTGAAATCTTTAACTTGCTTGAACTATAGGGTGCAGTAACCGCCACCCCTGACGTCACACCTAAGTATTTGAACTTAGAAGCCCAGTGACACAGACGTAGCTATCGACCTATGCATAGGTCGCGGGAGTCGCGGTGCAGGTCGCAAAGTACGTCAATGTCACGTGGGTTGTAAGATCAAATAACTATGCATGACGTCAACGGTGACGGTTCTACACCTCCTCTACTTTCAGTCAAGCACCCAGGCCCATAAAATGGCCTCTTAAAGATTCCAAGTAGTAAATCTATGTATTCCTGAAGAAATACATTAGTCTGGATTAGGAATGCATAGGTTTCGTCTACTTGAAATCTTTAACTTGCTTGAACTATAGGGGTGCAGTAACCGTCACCCCTGACGTCACACCTAATGTATTTGAACTTAGAAGCCCAGTGACACAGACGTAGCTATCGACCTATCTGCGCAGAATCCGAATGTAATCAAGTTATCTTTGAGTTGTGTGAACTAGAAAACCTAGGGTGAATAGCCTATGAAACTCCAGGAAGGAGGATTGAACGGTTTAACTTTGTTTAAAACACTTCTCCTTACATTCAAGCAGATATTAGTATTCCAAGTAGAAGAATATATATATTACTGTCTGGATAAAAAATTCTGTGACTCGCGGTTTATCCGTTATAATTGTAATTAACATTTTAACAACAAGAGGAGCACGTTCCGTTGTTTCAATGTTATATGAAGAAAGTGCATGGCAAACAACTACAAAATAATGTAACCAGGCGACGTTTCTAGCGCTACTTGTATATTTTGATCAATATGATATTACGTTTGTTGCTAAAAAAAATTCAATACGCCAGTTAGATTTTTGTCTTCTTCTCCTTTGATTATGTATCCATATTCCAATATGTCACGTCCATTAACTTGGCCCCCCAGGTGCTCAAATCGCCACCAAACATACATGAATCAATTGCACCAAGCATGCACCATCATGCACCACCCTTAACTTAGCTTGCACCACTATGGTTCGCCTCTACTTCATAAAGATTTTGGGGGGCTGACGAAATGACAGCCCCCACGTATCCGAAATGGAAAATTAATGTCATATTCTATGTGCACCATCCTTGCACCAACATGAACAGCATTTTTATTTTTCTCAATGTTAATTTATTACTAAATACTGGAACCGCCACCAAACATACATGAATCAATTGCACCAAGCATGCACCATCATGCACCACCCCTAACTTAGCTTGCACCACTACGGATCGCCTCTAGTTCATTAATGTTTTTGGGGGCTGACGAAATGAAAGCTAAACACGTATCCGAAACGTAAAAAAGATGACATATTGTATGTGCACCAATATGCGCCTCCATTTCTTTCTCTCACTGTTAATTCATTATTAAATACTTAAATCGCAATTATTTATTATACTTAATTCAATGTACTTTAATTGATAACAATTTTGTAATTAAAATGAATAACATATGATATGTGTGCATATACTTTCTTTTTCCGTGCAATCAGCGATTTTGTTCTTTAAGTCATCATAAATTTCCCATTTTCCCCTTTTTATATCATCCCTTCTTGCGTATGCAACGTAATGGCCAACTGAAGTTGGGTTATTTGTACCCTTGTACCCGATAACACCGCGTAGTTTGAAATTGACATCCTGGATGTTAACACATATAGGTATATCATGAAGTTTGACTATATGGGAACCTTCATAATCAAGTCTTTCGGTGAAGTTAGTTGGCTCTACAAATATTAGGCCTATGCTTGAAAAGGTCTTGAAAATCGTTCTCTCCTTTTTACGAACTTGGCAAGTTTCTTTCTGCGTTGAAACATTTCTGGGAGCAGTTCAAAGAGGCTGCTTATCTCGTTAGGCGGGCATTCTATAGCAATTATTTCTCTTTTGCAAATTTTTATAGCGCTTGAACAATTTCATTGTGACATAAACTTGTCTCAGATAACGAAGGAATTTGAGTAAAAAGTTTTTTGACCAGAACCGCAGTATATGAATAACATTCTCTGGAAATTCAATTGACTCGAAGTGATTTTTAAGAATAAGTCCTCTATCGCGGTATGTTTTGGCACTAATTCCGGAGACGACAATTGATTTCGCCCAAACACATATTGGATTTGAAATGTCCATATCGTCTAATTTCTCCTTAAAATTGTCACTATCACAGTAGGAGAGCATAATAACTGTATCACCGCATCGAAGGCGCATGTATTAGAGAAACTGTAAACTTCGTTTCGAACTTTCACAGCTTGAAGCTGTGATCGGTTGCTATTTTTCAGTATTTTTTTTGGAATTATTTTTCCCAGAAGCAAAATCAGCATAAGACATTTCACGCAATGGATTTAGATATGATCCCCTTCTTCTATTTGCTGGAGGTGAAGCACCCAGTCCCATCCAATTTTCTTTAGCTTTGAATTCCCTGAACTTATCTCTTTCATCGGTGCTAAGAAAATAGCATTTACTACAGTATCGGTTTTCATCATAGCCTTCTTCCAAAACTGCTACAAAGGAGCCGCATCTCCATTAGTTATGAACAGTGTCTGAAAGAGGAATTCCGTGTTATGAAAGAGTTATTATTTCCATCAAGAACAGTAAGACCTGAGAA
>JAEQBA010002667.1:0-15100 GCA_019434445.1 Phalangium opilio
GAGCTTTGTATGATCAGCCGTATTAATGGTTGGTGGAAATCCTAGCTCTAGAGCTTTGTAAATGAACTCACCGAAAGGGTTGCTTGAACTGGAAACCTATTGCCCGAAAGGGTCGCTCAATTTGAAACCTATTGCCCGAAAGGGTCGCTGAAATTAGAAACCTATTGCCCGAAGGGTCGCTCAAATTGGAAACCTATTGCCCGAAAGGGTCGCTCAAATTAGAAACCTATTGCCCGAAAGGGTCGCTCAAATTGGAAACCTATTGCCCGAAAGGGTCGCTCAAATTGGAAACCTATTGCCCGAAGGGTCGCTCAAATTGGAAACCTATTGCCCGAAAGGTCGCTCAAATTGGAAACCTATTGCCCGAGGGTCGCTCAAATTGGAAACCTATTGCCCGCAAGGTCCCTCAAATTGGAAACCTATTGCCCGCAAGGGTCTCAAATTGGAAACCTATTGCCCGCAAGGGTCGCTCAAATTGGAAACCTACTGCCCGAAATGGTCGTTCAAATTGGAAACCTACTGCCCGAAATGGTCGTTCAAATTGGAAACCTACTGCCAGAAATGGTCGCTCAAATTGGAAACTGTGGAAGTGGTAACTGTGATATCTAGATATGAAGGGTTGCTGAAACTGGTATGTTCAGTTGGTAGAGTTACTATTATCTCATCAGATATAATTGGTAAGTTAAATAGAATCACTTTTGATAAAAAATAGAGGAGGTAGCCTATCGTTAAATATAAAAAATCACTTCTGTGTTACGTATAGTGAACAAGTTTATTTACGTGAAGATGCGTTTGTACAAAGCGCGATACTAGTCGTATCCATATTATTTATTACTAATGTTTAAATAAAAACAGATGAATAAAGTTTAGTTCACAATTTAACAAGAAGTGTTTTTATCTTTAACATTATCACCTTTGATGGGGTTTAAAACGTTTTTTTTACCATCGTAGAAAAAGGACGCTAACCATTATTGCATTGTGTGGGTGGAATCAAGAGTACAAAGGTAATTGCAACGCATGCAACAGTTAGGCATCATAGTGTCCGTCACGGAGCTCACCGATTGGGTCCACCCAATGGTAATAGTGGAAAAACCAAAAGGAAGGTCACACCCGGAACCCTACTATCCAATGCCTACCGCTCAACAAATCTACGCTGATCAACACCGTCCTGGACGCGCAAAGTGCGTTCTGGCACATAGAGCTGGATGAACCAAGCTCTTACTTATGTACAATCGCAACACCTTACGGACGATACAGATTCCTCCGGCTCCCTTATGGTCTCTCCTCAGCGTCAGAATTATTTCCAGCAACTAGCGGTAGACAAGATAGAATACTTGGGCAACATCCTGTCCTACAAAGGCCTCGAAATTTCACCAACAAAAGTTCAAGCGATTCAATGAATACCGTCACCAACAGACAAAAAATCATTACCAAGATTCCTCGGCATGGTGAATTATTTGGCAAAATTCCTGCCCCAACACTCAACAATTACAGCTCCACTACGCGAGCTCCTGAAGAAAGAGGTCTCATTCATGTGGGACGCAAAGAGGGAAGCTGTCTTCCTAAAACCTAAACGCCTCATCTCCTCGTCCCCAGTACTGGCCTATTACAATTCGCAAGCCACCAGGACAATATCAGTAGAAAGCAGCCTAATAGGCGTCGGTGCAGTACTACTACAAAATGGTAAACCTGTTGAGTATGCTTCATCCTCTTTGACCCGCACTCAACTAAACTACGCGCCAATAGAACGTGAACTTCTAGGCATAGTCTACGCGTGCGAAAGATTCCACTATTATGTCATTGGAGTCCCCTTTATCGTACAGGCCGATCATAAACCTTAAATTGTCATCATTAAGACTCTCACCACTCATCCAGCGCTTAGTTCTTCGCCTGCTCAGATACCAAATAACGATGGTCTACATACCTGGCACTCATTTACAAGTGCCCGTCACGTTGCCACGTGCTCCTCAATCCACGACAGAAATTGACTCATCATACTTAAAAACCGATGAGCCGGGAGTGTACAAACTCAATTCAACAACGCTAACGCATCTGAGCCACCTGCACAAACGATACTGTTCTACATAAAAGAAGGATGGCGATCTGCATGCGAAAAATTACACAGCGAGTTAAAGCCGTTCTGGGCGATAAAAGAAGAACTTCATGCATCAGAAGGCCTAATTTACCGAGGGGATGCGCTTTACGTTTCGAAGTGCTCCGCCGTGATGTCATGACCCAAATTCACTCGGTTCATCAAGGAATAACCGCGTGCCTATCTAAAGCCAAGCTGTATCTCTACTGGCCACAAATGAAAAGAGACATCACAAAGTATGTCCAGAACTGTACAACTTGCCGAAAAAAGGGACCGTTCCAACACGCTATGCGCTTACGCCTCACGATGTACCTCAGCTACCCTCGCACACTGTTGGTGCGGATCTCTTCCACATCAATAATACAAATCTGATCATTCTAGTTGACTATTACTCCAAATGCGTAGAAGCTCAAGAGTTACGAAGCACTAATGATAAAGCGATAATAAAGTTCCTAAATCCACAATTCTGTCGATATGGTGCTCCGCAGAAATTGGTGTCTGATAATGGTCCTCCCTTTAACTCGAGCTTTTTCAAGGGTTTACTTCAACAATGGGCAGTAGAACACGTAACATCCAGCGCATATCATTCTTAAAAAGCAACGGTATGACTGAACGAACCATACAAACATTAAAAAAACCTGGCAATCAAAGCGCAACAGGAAGGTCGTGACCTACGGTATGTTCTTATGGAATATCGTTGGAGGCCCATTGGAAAGCTACCGTCACCCAGCGAGATGTTAAAAGGACGCCGAACCAGAACACCGTATACTATAAACAAAACAAACACTTCGAACGCACTTCTCAACTTGTCATATTCGCAAACCTTACTGGATTAAAAAACCCAATGATTAAACGTCAAAATCACGCGTACCGCACGATACCTGAAACCCTAAAGGCCGGGAGACCAGTATATTACCATGTCGGACCACGGTAATGGAAACCTGCAGAAGTACTACACGAAAGCAAAGAGCCCTTGTCGTCTATCCTGAAGATAAATGACGGAAAAACATTGCGAAGAACTCACTACCAAATACGTCCGACACACCTACTCCGTTCAGTACCTCAAAGCGACTACGCTGAACCCAACACGGCACAAGAAGTACAACAGGTGGAGGACAATTGTGTTAAGCATTTGCGGCAAAATTTAACCAATCTACCCGATCCTGCGGCCAATACTTACCGAGCCACTTCAAGAGTCAGACTAGGAAGATTACCACCACCCATACAAAAACAAACTTCAATTTCAACAACTCAAATGTTTTCACCGCCCTCGGCAACGCAGAACACATCTCCAACACCACGACCCTTGCAAAATCAAACGTCAGTCTTAACAACTCAAACTCATTCACCGATTTCAGCAAAACAGATCCGATCTCCTACTACACTTCAAACGTCAAGACCAGACCAAAAGCAAATAGTGGTTGTAATTACACCGCGTAAACTCGAACCGCCACGTACAACATCAATATCAAACATTAGGACTTTAAGTCCTTCTGGCATGACGACTGCTCAGACGCTGGACAACACCCGAACAGCGCTACTCGAATTTCTCCGGGAACTTCCCCATTTCCCAAGACAATTTCTGTATCCGCCATACCCAGCCCACGAGCACCATTTACACATTTACAGCAAGTACACAACAACCAAGGTCAACCCGAACAAGAACTAATATTTTCAATCCAAAACGTTTTCGTAATACTTAATTTTTTAAAGAATGAAAGATGTTATATACTCCTGTTATACACTTTCGTAATACACTTGATATATACTCTTCCTATATACTCTTAATAACATTATCATATATTGTTAGTCTCGCCACTAGTATACCCTGATCTATTCCACTAGTGCGCGCCACCTATAGCGAATAACGAGGTTTCCTCATAAAGGAGCTAGCTACTTTGTAGTCAGTTTATATTGGACACTTGATGAGCACAGTCAATAAATATTTTATTATAATTAATTCTGTCGACTTACTAAACATAAGTGGGTTTTCTCAGAACCTTGTTTTAGACGTTCGAGTGGTTTTTTTTGGTTCGAATTAGCCATTAGTAGTTTTGCATAAATTGGTAGTAATGAAAATTAGAGATACGTTTAGGACATTTCATGTTTTGTTAATTAGGGAGACTAGAGATTAAATAAAGATTTATGATTTGAAAGTGAACTTTAAAATTACCGAGATAAACGCTAAGGTAAAAGAAACCCTTTCAGTTCTATAACCTTGAAAAACTGATAAGGAAAGTTCAGTTTTTCGTTAGAAAGGAAACAAGATCTTCTCGTAAAGGTATGTTCTAATGGAAATCGTGTCTTACAGATTTTATTCCGAATTAAACGTTATATAAGGCAAAGCTAGTGGTATGCATCAGAGAATAAAATTTAACATAGAACTTATATATTCTTTGTAAGTAATGATTTGAAACCTAGGATTAGTGGATGATTATATATTTTGACAATGTAGAGAAAACGTTTCAATGACATAAGCCTCGTTAGACAAAACAAAGCGAAAAAATGTTGGTCTAGTATTTCGATATTGAGTCGTCTTTTCCCCGACTCGGAGAGGTAATATTTTGGTTTTCCCAACTTGTTTATTTATAGGCATTGGTAATGTTTACGACGAGTATAACAAACAATATTTATATTTGGTTTTCCAGCTAACTACCAACATGGACGAAATTAAGGATGACTTTATTTCTGCGTGTCTCCTAAACGTTCCGCACGTTATAACGTTCTTGACAAAAGGGTAACTCCTTTAATTATATTCTCCAAGGTCCGCTCGGTGTATCCCCCAGAAAGACAATGATTTTCTGGACATTCTTCTATACCCATCCCATCCCCAGTCCCAGTTCAGTTCTTCATCCTGAAACTAGTTGGTACTTGGTACCATAGGCGTCCGTACCAACCACGTCCAAAGTCGGGGCCAAAGTTGGTTGGTTGATATTGCGGGGGATCTCTTAAACGAACTGCGGTACGGGAGACCCACTTAAAGATTCTTAACGGCGAACCAGACTCTTTCAGTTCGCTGATTGCGCTCCTTCGCCAGCTGACCACCCACGAAGGACATTGCCGAGAAGAAGAAACGCTAGGGTTAAAAAAAACCATGAAGAATATATATAACGTTAGTGTCACTGTTTGCCCGCTTCTATACGACGTTCGGAGAAGGAAGGGGATAAGGTGAGTCCCTTAGGTTTCGGGTGCCAACCGTGTCCTAAGTAAACCCGCTAATCAGGGAGAGATTTCTTGCCTCTTTTTTTTCTCTTTGGGACTGCAAGATCCCGAGCGAGATTGATAAACTTAATTTCAAAAAGCTAATGCCGCCCCGTGCTCTCCTCGATTCATGTAGGAATGATGCCTTAGAGGAGCTAGGGACTGGATTTCATATGCCAGAGGTTAATATCTATTAATTTGATTGTACAAAGAGGAAAGCCCTGTAAATGAGAAAATTTGACCCAGTAAAACTATCTCATAGGGCATTATAACATGTGCGGATCACCTAAAGGGTTTAATAAGAGAACCAGATTGATTGACTTCACTGACAAAGAATTTATGAAAAGTATACCCGTCGTTTTAATGTCAACCATCATTTTTGAGCACCTCTACATACTTATTAATACATGATGCTGGATTCGATCTCTTTCTACGCGCGAGACTAGCGTTGATTTAGTAGGAAACCAGTTTAAATTAGAAACACACCCAGCACCGGCCTTGGGGTTTCCCGTATCGAACACGTTCGTGGACTTACCAAGTAATTTATACACCGTTGACTTTTATAGGGCAGAGTTGTCTATCTAAACGGATGAAAGCGTAAAGATTGTCCTTGAAATTTTAGTTTATTTTTACGTCATTCCTGTCACATTTTGCGTAAAGGTTAACGGAATTTATGATAATCTCGTTAATCGCATTGTTTTGTTTGCCTTCGAACCTTTCATTTCCATTTCCACTGCGTATGATTTCTCTTTCAGTCTGCCTTCTGATGTGAGAAATACTCTTTAAAAGTTGATTTGCGCTGAGATCTTCACCAAGTAGCGTTTGATAACTGTATACTTCTTCCCGTCACCTCTTTTGGCAGGCACGACGCTTGAGATGCCCCCAATTTAGGTTGGTGGATTTTTACTAGCCCTCAGAAAAGGTTCTTCCTTTACCAGCTTTGAAAAAAAAAATTAGAGATAGCGCAAAAATCAGGTTAAGATTGCGAGAGAGGCTTGTACTAACACAAGCTATGGTGGAAGTAAGAAATAAAAATGAAAGACTAGACTAGAAGGACCAGTGGCGACGTAATCTAAAGCCGTCCATCCCTCGGTCCATTCTGAGTTGGAAAGAGACGTCGCCCTTGTCAGTGATGAATAGATTTTTACGGGGCATTAATGACTGCCGCGTTTTAGACTTACCGAGTTGATAATGCTTATAAGAGGAAGCCGAGAAGCCTAAAAGAGACCGAGGAGAAGAAGAGAGTGAGCTCTTCTCGATTTTAGATGTACCTATATCCTAAGTTCGTTAACGTGTTCGTCTCGGAAGCTGTCACTCAAAGAGAGAGGGTTTCACTTAGACGACAAGAGCTTAACAAACTTTTTTTACGTCCTAAGCCTTCTTCTTCCTTCGGCTTCTTCCACTCTTTGAGTTTTTTTCCCACCGGAACTCAGTACGGGCGATACTTGGATCTATACGAAGAAACGACTTTAAAATCGAAAAGTGCTCATCGAAGCGCTACGAAATTGTTTTTCTGGATGACAGATCCAAGCGTTATCGTTCGCTTCCCTTCTGTTATTTGGTTGCTTCCCCGTGATTTTTTTTCCCTTCTCCCATACAGACTGTCGATTCCTTTAACTCATAATATCGTATATTAAGAACTTTGAAGGCCTTTCCCAAGAATACCTCGTACTTTTGCGTCTATATAAAATCTAAAATACGTAAATAGTTATCAAGGGTTGTGTTTTGGAACCTTTCCAAAGTTTATCTACTTTTGAAAATTCTTTTTTCATGGATGACCAAAATTTCAATTTAAATTAGACTTTTTGCACAAACAAAAATCACGATTTCAGATTCGGTGTAAATACATTTACCATAAAAACCAGTTATCCTCTGAAAATAACATTGAACTTACAAAATCAAATTAGCTCTTGAAGCTGTACTACATCTTTGATAAGTAAATTCAGACATGTTTAACTATTCGTGTTTAATCGAATACTAAGGGTTTGTTTAATCTACTCGGAAATATTTGGTTTCATCCGAAAGTTAACGCTAGAGAAAACAATTTCGTTGGTTTAAAAGAAACGAATGTAAATTAGTATGAGCCCCTTAAAGATCAAGAGAAAGGTTTTACTTAAAACTCCACCCATTTTCACAGAACCGAAAAGGGTCTCTGTTTTTTTTTCGCAAGTCCGTTTTTATAAGGAATACTTGTCGTACAAGATCTGGCGCTATCCTATCGGTTTCTCCCCTTCCAACGGTCCAAAGAATTTCTCGAACCTGAAAGGGTCAAGACCATTGGATTGGGGTTCGAGTCAGAAAGAGCTTTATTTTCAAGGGTCGATTCTGTAGCTAAAACTTACTTAAAGATTCGGAATTGCGTGTCAAGTATTGATTGCGCCCCGGAAACCGATAGATTAAAACATTGGAAAAGGCGGTTTATATTGAATCGTAGCCTTGGAACGACGAAAATTACAGTGGAAAAAAGAATCAATTGATAATATAGGAGCTACAATCCTATTCTTTTAAGGTGGGAGTTAAACCTTAAGCCCAGAGGGAATGGGATGGTCAGAGGAACGGACTTTCTTATTCGTTTATATAAGAGTATCGGAGACTGGCAGGAAGAAAGAGATTCCAAAACCTCCCTCCCCATAATATTCTAGATAAAAGGCGGCCAATGTCCCAAACGTGCCGGGACCGAGAGATTAATTGGATTACGCGCCTGGCGACCACGGAATGGAAGGGGGTACCTCTTGGCGAGCCTTTTTTATCGACTGAAACGTGATGACGGTCGAAATTTTCTTTAAAAGAGTCTTTTCGGATTTCCTCCGGCTCGACTTAGTCCAAATTCCCTGGGCTAACAGAAAAATAAAGGGAATTTTTAATCGATAGAATAGCTAGCCTGCATGGGATAGAAGGAAAAGCTCCAAACGGATAAATCCAGATGGGAAGAGAGAAAAGAACGAGAAAGCTAAAGAGAGTTAAAAATATTCCGTGAAAAATTGGCTTTCATTACTTGAGCCAGATGGGAGAAACTCATTGTAAAAGCTGAGAACTAGGAGATCAAGACCAAGTGTATAGTGTTACATGCCCTTTAGGGTGATAGAATATTATAATAAATTCTCTTTGAAGTCCTTTAAGTCCACCATATCTTATTCTTTATATATTCAAATTAATTTATAATTAATGTACTAGAATTTCAAATGTAGGCTTAGAATGTTTTATGACGTATATGTTCTTGTTTTGGTTTCTCGCGCTTGTTTTCCTTAAGTATAATTTTATTCAATTATTCAATTCAAGAAGATAATCAGCTCAGAAAGTATGTCAAAAAACAACATTAAATAAAATATTTTACCGGTAGACTTAAAAATATTTTTATAAAGACCAAAATAATCTCTAGCATTTATTAAATCAACTCTGGAAGTTCAGCTTTATCCCTTAGCTCTTAAGAAGAGGTCCTATAGGGTCAAAGAGGTCGAGGCCTAAAATAAGCGCGTTGCTAGGGGACCAAATGTACGCTTATTCCTTTGAATCAACGCCAATCATTTCCGGAAAGTTTGCGCTACGAAAAGAAAGATAAATCTTTTATCCGATCGTGCTCTTCTTCTTTTGGTTTATCTTCTATTGGGGCCAACTGCGGGTATACGATTGGGAATCCCTCCCCAAATATATACTTGATTGAAAAACATGGCTACCTTTTTTGAGGAATTTGGCGAGGACGTGCTAGGAGTTTTCTTTGAAGCCTTGAGTTATTACCGGTGTAGTCTACTAAGCCCAAAAAATAAAGGAATAGGTTTGGCGCCGCTTTTCCCCTAAGGAAAAAACCACAGGGAACTAAGGGGAAAAATCAAGTTTTTGGCAGTTTGTTGTTCTCCCACTTCTAACATTTTTTTACCCACACGCCTTCTCATTTCTGATGGCTGTATTTTCGAGAAAAACAAAAAGAAAAAGAAAACATCCAAGATTGGCTAGTGTTTCCTATTGTTTCGTGGTTTGTCTATTTCTGGCTTCGTCGGAAGCACGAAGTAAAAGTTACCATTCGTATGCAGTAACTACCTTAAGAAGATGACGGAGAACTTACCAACACGTAGTTGCTAATTTAATATACAGAACGAAAAACGAAGGCTCTGTTTTTCTCCAATAACTTGCGTGTCAAATAAGAATATTTCTAGCTGGTACCCTCCCCGTAAGTCCGGTTAGCAATTGATTGTTTTTTCTTTGAGCCACCCAAGTAATTACAGGACCATATAGTATTTGGGCCTTGACAACTGCCTTAAGAATTAACGCGAAAACTTTGTTCCCAAGGGCGAAAGCTATTTCGAATGTTTGAAGGGGATGAAGAACTTACAGTTAGATAGGGGACAGTCCCACGAAGGCATTTCTTACAAAAGAATGTAGATTTTTTTCTCCACTTCTTTTTCTTGGCATCTTTTTCTTTTTCGAAGTATCTGGATTACTTTCTCGACTAGCGAATCGCTCGGACAAAATTCTCGAGAAGCCTTTTGGGAAATCGGTGGCGAAACTCTTTTTCTCACCCCAAGATTGAGCTCTAGTCTGCAGTGCCAGCATGGATGAATGATACCATAAAATGGTAAATCTCTTTAGTTGTCCCTAGAAGATACGTTCAGTACCAACATCTCTCTATTTGTGGCGATTCCACCGCGTCTTCATTCGTCCATGTTTCGAATATAGTTTCTCCTGTCTTTTCAAGCAAGATCGACCAAAGATCTAAAGGGAATAGTTTAAATAAGAAGAGCTGTAGGACAAAGTCTCGATTTGAAATGAAAATCGCGATCCGAAATAGAAACTATATTTAAAAGATACAATGAAGTCGCGGCCTCTCTCTTTCTTTTCTTATCGCGATACCATTTAAGGCGTATGCCCACAGGGTTGGCTCAAAATGTCGCGCTGTTGGTAGGGCTTTTCCTTGCCGTGGCCATTGCGTGGTAATATAATTGTAGCAGACGAAACAGAAACGTTAACGCGTGCCATCTGCTGCGTATTATATGGTCCACGAACTTGCGAAATCTTGAAGTCCTTCAAAGTTCAAAACATACGTTTTTTCAGTGGGAATCCACCTTTACTATCAAACCGAACGAACTAAAGTCCTTGGAATATTTTAGCGCTCCTGGGAATTGAAAATATTTCACGCGCCAGTCTCCATTCCGAGATACTTGCTTAAACGCCGTCACCGCATTCCGAGGTTATCCTCGTCCTTTTCCTTACCCATTCCTATTTCGAATAAGTGTCTTAGACTATTTTCGGTTCATCTTGAGTCTTTATCCAATAGGGATGGAAGGAAGAAGATAAAGACTTTGAATTGAGCGCACCACCGAGCTTCCTTAAAATATTTCCTTTTTACAATGCGTCTTATAAGGAAGACTATAGCGCGTAAAGCGAGATATTAATCGGAAATATTTAAACCGGAAGTTATATTTCCCTGGCAGATTAAGATGCGCTATGAGAAATGGAAAATACAGACAAAATCTTCGAGTTCCTATCTTCTGCCTGCAAGTTATATATATATAAAAGTGTAAAGGGGTGTAATGATTATTACTTCAAGAAGCGTTTAGTTGATTGTTTTTCAACTCAGTCTTCCTTCCTCCTTGTTTCGTCCATTTTTGTTTTATTGTCGACATTATATTCTCTTCAGTTCTTAAGAAGGAAGTCTTGGAGCTATCTCTATTTATATCTAACGTCCTGATTCGTAAAAGGCACATATACGATCGTAATATATATCTTTTGGCGTCGTGGTCGGCGTTGGTCGAAGGTCTTAATGGGTAGACCGCAGCGTGACGTCTTCTTAGAGAATAGAAGAAGAGATGGGGCTAGGCTAGTTTATTGGGATATTTTCCATTACTTCTTTCAGTCTTTATCCTATCCTAAACCAAAAGCAAAGCCCAGCGGGGAAACGCCGTTTCCACAGCTCATTACGCCATGACCAAACAAGATGGTTTCGAGATCTTAACTGGACTATCATTCCCCGTTATGATAGTCCAATTGTTTATTGTTATTAGTGTCGAAGGAAATCAGTTTAACAAGCTTGTATTTCTATTTTAGAACTTAACCAAATAAAGAGTAGCTTTCTCTACTGATTCATAAACTACTACTACCTCCAGAGTTATATTGACCTCGCTCTTGGTAAGGCGCGAAGCTAAAATGACGTACCCTAGGCCGGCGTCAATCTCCGTTCTCTCTTTAGCTAATTGCCTCGTTTGTAATTCCCTTTCTTTTACTGGCGCGCTGTTCAGCTCTTCTGCTCCCACTCGTGCTATGAAGAAAGTATATCGAAAAAGGCTTTTTGCCCCCATCGTCCTGTATCCTTCTTTATTCTCGGTGGTCTTTGGAAGTTAGCTCCGTACTACGTTACTATTTTAGAGAGCCAGTCCACGCCGCAAATGAGCCACCAAGCTGGCGAGAAAGATTCTTTCGCTGTTTTTGAAAAAGCTTTTCCTAAAGATTTTTTATTACGATTTCAATTAAACTTTTCTCTTTATTCTTTCAAAGGTTAATTTACTTCTGGCCATAGAAAGAATGGGATGGGTATATTTGGTTCTGAGAAAAATAGTTAATGAAGGTATCTATGGGAAACGTCGTAGTTTTTCCGTGGAATTAAATTTTCTCTGATCCGTTTTTTCTTAGAATTTTTTTCGCTCATCGCGACAACTGAATAGAACCTTCGTAATTGAGATTCTCTTTCTTTTAGTTCCGGAGGCAAAATTTTTCTCAGCAGTAATTACTTCAAATTCCTCCCCTTTCAATCCGTTCTCGGAGATTAAGAAAACAAGCAAAATAATTTGTCCCGGATGCCAATGCATAGCAGTAGAAATTTGAATTTTGAGCTCCTTAATTGTGCACTGAAAGTTGAGAACGTTCCCTCTGTTTTCCGTTAAACTCTCACTCTTCTAGCGTCTTCAGTTTCATTTTAATTAAACTTTCGGTACAATTCTCTTCAGGGAAGTCAAGCGTTCTTTCCACAATGATTTCCAACATGAAAATCGCATTAAACGTTGCTTCTCAGTAATTTATACTCAAGTAGCAAGTATTCTGGTTTCATTTGCTTCTGTTTAGTATCTAATTCGATTCTTTTAGAGCTAACAAGTTTGTATCTGACGTTACATTTTCTTGACCAATTAGTTAATTTATAATTTCGTGTTAAAATTCGGAAGACCAAATTTTTTCTTACGTACCAAAGACCTCTCTTACTTGGTAATTCGATGGTCGTTTAACTTACAAGCCTTCAGAGGTTGGGTAAAGCCACGCTTAGATGGAAACATAGCTTTCTTTTACCTCATTTTCCAGTCGACTTCACTCGGTTCGACTTTCGTGAGTCTGGGTTTAGCTTCAACGACGCCCGGAAAGTAGGGACCAAGTTCTTGTATATTCTAGATTTTTCTTAAAACCCGAGTCTTCCTGCGAATTGCCTTTTAACGAGTCGAGTCGAATACGACCGCTAAACGACGAGTAAGTTCTCTTCTTTCCTGAACCATAAGGAAATCAGGCAACCGCAAAATTAGGTGGGAAAATCAGGTTCGTATTAAATCCCACGCAACAATTAACAGATAATGCGGGAATAATTACTTTCGAAATAAATACACTACAGCTACCGTTGATTAAATTTCTATCATTAATTATCAGTTTTAAGGGTGAACCTTTCAATTTAAACCAAGCTGTGTTTTCTTTTCAGAAGAAGCAGACAATTTTTGTTGTTCTACGGGAAAGCGTACATTTAGGGTTTATTATCTCCATATATTTTCTACGGGCGCCTGTAAAACTGTTTCACCCGTTACACTCTAGAGAATATTGTTAACTTGTTAGAATTTTTGTAAGGAAAAATCATGGACTTTATCAAAAAAATAAGAATGACGGCGACATATTTATGATTTTATTGAACATTGTAACACCGTTAATTTACTTATAAACGAAGTACTTAGAAATGCATCTATTCTCTGGGGTATGACGTTGACCTATGAACCAATCAAGTTCGTTTCTTCCTTGCACCGTTTAATGTAACTAAGTAACAGAAGCTTTTAGAGGTGGAAGGGAGAAGGGGGGAGAAAAAGAAAAGGCCAGAGGCTAGGTGACGCCTTGATTAATGCGTCGCTTTGACGGGACAGCGAAATGGACGCGTCACTCGCCAATACCAACAGGGCTTCCTTTCCAGCGGGTGGACAAACATAATTTGTCAACCTTCCACCATACAAATAGTAAGCCTCTGCCCTCCCCAGACGTAAACAAGAAGGGTACGAGCGACAAATTGCCCGAATTATATCCTCTCTGCTTTTTCTACGATGCCAAAAGTAAATAAACAAGAAATAGTTATTAATATTTTACTATAGATGTAGGAACATCAGGATACGTCCTACATTTTGTGAGGTTTTTTTTCACGAGACATATTCCTTGTAGCTCTGATTATTTCTAGTTTATTTACTTTCAGCGATTCGTTCACTCACTGTCTCCCTATCAAGCAGAAACAGTTTTCTAGGGCTCATCTTTTTATTCCATCCAAGTTAGGCATCGAACAGATTTTTTTTATCCTGAATAGCATCCTGATTATTCCTTATCAAGAACCACTCATTACTCTTTCTTAGAAAAGTGAACGCAATCTTCGATCCTTCGATGAGATATTCAAATTAGAAATGTCATGCTCTTTTTTCTTCAATAATGAATGGAGACATTTCGTTCCTAATCCCTAGTACAATTATTTCAAAAAGTGAAAGCGAAACTTCTTTATTTCTGATATTTTAGCTCTAAAATGTCTCATGGACAAACCCTCGAACGTGTATATACTTTTGCCTTCCCATTAAAAGTAAATTTTGTCCAAGAAAGTCTATAGAAAATTAAAGTAAACATTTGCCGTTTTAAATTATGGGGGAGTTTTATTATATGGGAATTGATTTTGCAAAGGAAATATTTCCAGACAGTATAAACAAAATAGGAAACCAGAAACCTTTTAAGCTCGACAAAAATAAAACCAAATTACGCCAATGAAACTGGCGGATCGTGAAATTGGTGAAAGTAAATATAGGCAAATGTATGTATAATAAAAATATATAATAAAAATGGGGTGTACATCTATAACAAGAGAAAAATATTCTTATCTCTTTTGGAAAGAAACAAAAGGGAAGTGGAGACCAAGGCGTACTTCTTTCTTATGACAGCGTGGCGCAGATCAAATAAGTCACTAATTTCCACAGAGACGCGTACGAATGAGAATATTGCACCTCTATAAGAGAAAAAAGCAATTTCACGTCGTCAGTTTTGAGTTTCAATTTATCTAAGCCACGCTGTATCTCTCCTTACACGACTGAGTTTACAACAAACGATTTCCAATATAATGCCGTAAGCGTCGCGCGCGGGACAGAGCGAGATTCGCTCGACCGGACAAAGTGGAATATAGATAGAAAACGCATTCGACCGTCACAAAAGTATAAATAAAAGTTTCTCTCGGCTATTGTTTTCCGGAAGAAGGAGATTGAATTTTCAAATAAAACCTGGCGTTTCTTAAAAATGCCACTCCATTTTATTGACCAGTACAGACCACTCTCTCTTTGCGTACCCCAAAGTAGCGGTTTATTCAATAGTGAAATAGTAACCTTCCCTCTTTCATTCCTACGTCATTAGATAATCCTGACCTTTCAGTAATGTAGTCAATTAATTAAACACTATAATTACTTTATGACGGTATTTCGCAATTAGGGGAATTAAAGACTCCACTATTCTTAGAAACTCATAGAAGCTCATTTTCATTACAACATGCAGTTAGAAACTGCGGTTATGGGATCCTGGGAGAACGAATGAACAGGAGTGGAAAATAATTTGCTTTAC
>JAEQBA010002668.1:0-43162 GCA_019434445.1 Phalangium opilio
TTTTTAAAAGTGTTTCTTTACGTTGGAATGTATTTTATTTGTTTTAACTCTTTAAAAAATTTAACTGGTTTTTTTGCGCAATTTTCCGAGGCAATTTTAATTTTATTTTTGCCCTTAATCAGATTTATTTTTCACAGTTTGTAGAATTAAGTTGGTCTGATGAATCAAATAGATGGCACTTACAAAGACAGCTTGCGCTCTTCGAGTTAATTAATTTGCATTGAAAATTTACGTTAATTTAATTAACTTTCCTATGGTCACAAATTTTAAGAATACTTACTGTCCTTCTCTGAAAAAATCTTTTAAAGTGTTGCTGAAACGTTTGGAATACTTGACAAATTCACGTTTTCTTTGTTCAAGAGCTTGCCGACCAGAAACAGAAGGGATATAAGATGAAACTTCATTTACAGCGTCTAAAAGTTTCTTTATTGCACTGGCAATTTCTCTAATGATTAAAAGAACAAAATTAATCAAGCCTAAGAGTCAGACTTTAAAAGAACAAAATTAATCAAGCCTAAGACTTACTTGATAGTTTCTAAGAATGTTTTTCTGTCATTAATTTCATCTGGAATTCGACTTAAAATTTTCTTGAGAGCTTGAGATTTTCGGCTTAATTCTTGATATCTTCGGGCAAAGGTCGTGAACTCCAATTGCTTCCATCACCATCATTTAAAGGAGGTTCGGGTGTCGATCCTTGTAGCTTTAAAAGAGACTCTGCCATATTTACGGATAACTCACCGCGTCTAACTACACCCATTACAAGATCGTAGAGAAAACCAGGATGCGCGCTATCAACCTAGGCACCCCAAATAAACGCGACAAAAAAATAACAAAACTTCGTTAAAACCCCTTTCCCAAAATTTTAATTGCCAAAGTTATTGTTTGAAAACGGAACAAACCTTATTAATAGCGGCTCTTAAAGTTTGACCAGCCGTTAAATTCCTCCTTTCAACCTGCATTTATGAAATTTATTAAATACGATTTCAAAGAAGGGGGATTGAACCACCAACTGGTTCAGGCTTTATTCCGATACTATCTCAAGAAAACTCCGTTGGGACATGAGAATAACATTGTAATGACCTAATTTTAAACGCCTAAGGGTCGTGAAATTGATAAAGTGAAATTATTAACCCCGGAAAGTTCATCGTAACCAATAAAAAGGAAATCAGGGCTAGTTTTTTTTTTTTTTTTCAAGGAAATATTAACAAAAGATAAGAAACTACGATTTTCAGAGCGAGATTTGTGGTTTTAGATTAGAGCCGAGGCTTAATGAAAATAAATTCTTACCTTGTCTAAAACGGGCCTAATTAAAACAGGAAGCACTAAGGCAGCAACAGGCGATTCTTCACCCATTGTCATGCTTTAATTTCTTCGATAATTAAAGTTTTAACCCGATTAAATCGTTTTCATTTAACTTTTGTTTACAACTCAGCTGCCCCAGAAGGCCAGAAACCAGTCGCGATTACGAAGCCAACCAATAACAAAATGGAGGGAATAAAAATAGAAAAAGCTGACGTCACAACTAAAAATATTGACGTAACCAATAATCAGCGCCTTCTATCGCCTATAAATCTACCGCGCCATATTTAAAATCAATAAAACCAGTCACATTCAAAATACAAAATATTTATTATCAACATTAATTATAAAATTAGGCTTATCTTCCTTTTCTTAAACTCTCGTCAAATCTTTCCAATCCTTTCCTGTAAAATAAATAGCTTAAATTTGAAGTATTCTTACCTTACTGCCTATAACGATAAGCCTTGGTCATGCAGAGTTAAGCCTAATTTAGACTATCGCTAAAAAACATACCTCAGAAGTTGATCAACTCCGGCACCTCGTTTTTTCTCGATTATTTCGATGTTTCTCGATAAAGTTTGAAATACTTCGCTCATTAAATCGGTTCCAGCCATGACTACGATATCCTCCAAGAGTTGAAAGACGTTTTTGGGTGTCCAAGGCAAATGTTTCGTAATAAACGACTCTAGACATCTCAATACTATCAATCTTCGAGCTTCACATTCTCCGGAAGGTTTTAGAATCGCGCTTAGACTTTGTCGTAATATCGTAAGCGTTTTTGAGTCATTCATCTGCGAATGTAAATGCTCCAAGATGCAAGTCAAAATTTTTTCCGAGAGCCAAGGCTTATTTTCACCAGAAGACGCGTCTAAAATGTGCATACATAAATTCATGGCCTAGAGAAATAAATAGACATTAATTTTGACGTTTTTTTGAATAAAAATTTTACTTACAATATGAAAATGAGGGGACTTTTTATCAGAACCTTTCCTTAGTAACAAAAACTTATCGTAGATCGTTTCCAAGACGAATTTGAATAGTTTATCACAATGGTAATAACTGTTTTTATGAAATAAAACGTTCTAGAACAAAATTTATAAAAAATATATATTAAAATAATCAATAGCGAATTAATAGAATAAATTGTTACCAAGATGAAATTATTTTGAAAGGACGGAAATCTTGGAACGTAGTTTGTTATAATATCCTTCATTTTCCGTTGGATATAAGACGTTGACGTACTTATGGATTGTTCCATTCCATCAAACGCTAGACGAGATAAACCCATCAAAAACTAACAAAAAATTAAACACTCTGAAATTAATCGTTTAAAATTATTAAATATTAATTAATTTAATTAACTTACAATGGGCAATGTTTCATTACACGCGTTCAAAATAACTTGATTAATCTGTCGTTTCTCATTCAAAAGATACAAAGATAAAACTGTGTTGTCCAATAGTAACGAAATGTAGTTGTTTTCCTAACAGGGAAACAAAATGTTAAACAATTAACTAATTCATTAAAAAACCAGCCAGCCGACCAGCCAAAAGAGGTCGGAACAATAGTTTTCCCAGCTCTAAAGAGCGGCAAAACTAAAAACTAGTTAAAATTTTAATTAAAATTACCACGCTGTTCAATATCGGTCCCAAATAAAGTATTAAATGACTCGAAAGGACAAATATTTCCTTTAAGGTTTCGGAATTTGAAAACGTCCCGTCTTTGGGATTAATACAACATTTAACGTCGTTAATAAAGAATTTCAAAATCTCCAAAAGCCTTTTTTTAAACTCTAATAAATTTTCTCGGGGATTTTTGGCTTCAATTTGACGAAAAAATGTTAAAACTAAACTTCGCGATGTTCCTCCATTTTCCAATAATTGCTCTAAAGGATTTGTAAAGAAACTTTTTACAGCCGGGAGCGAGAAAATTAATCTGTTTTTGGTTTAAAAAGATCGGGTTTAATTAGAGTTTAATGAATTTACGTATAATTGGCCATATGTCTAATCAGCGCCACTAGCGGATGGTCTGAAAACTACTCCCATAGAGTCTAGATATATTTAAGAGGGTTTGCAGAATTTCCGTCAGATGGCGCGGCGTTCGAGCCACCTGGCGGAAATTCTGCAAACCCGCTTAAATATACCTAGACTCTATGGGAGTAGTTCTCAGACCATCCGCTAGTGGCGCTGATTAGACATATGGCCAATTAAATTGGTTTCGAACCTAGTTAACGTCGTAAATTGTTCCGCGGGAATTCCGTAACTATTTAAACTACATCTTAACCAAATTGCGAGGGCAATGAATTGTTGATGTTCGTTTAAATTATTTAATACTTCGGAATTAGATAGAACGCGACAAAGATAAGAGCTGTTAATTCTATAAGATACGTTTAAATTAAATTAAATGACTTTAAAATACATATATTAATTAAATTAATTGAAGTTTTCAATCTTACTGAGAGCTGATTCTAGAATTTAAGCCAAAATTCTCAATCAGGGAATTAGATTTAGTCAAATTACTAAAAGAGCGGAAAATAATTAATTTCTTAATTAAATTAAGGATTTCTGGGTCCTTTTGAAGACTGCGAAAATATTTTATTTACCTTTCCAGGTAAAGCAGAGTAAGTCCAACGGCAACGGTACTGATTTGTTTAGGAGGCGTTTGGGAAATCATGGCGTGTTGATTTAGAAAGGGAACGACAAATTGCTCGATTTTATTCAAAACCTCCATTTGTTTCTCGTTAAGTCGAGTTTCCTCTTGCAATTGCAGCAGCTCTTGCAATCGCAATATCGCGTGTTCAATCGCGTTTAACGCGGCGGCAATCTCGGAAAAACCGCAATGAGGTAGAAGTTTATAAAAAGTTTCGTCTAAAAATAAAATTGAGAGCAAAAATCAAATTAAAAAAAAATTAATTAATTAATTAAGAGTTAAATTTAATTATTACTGATTAAAAAATGTTCCGAAAGTGACAAATTTGGACTGCAAGTCACGACATCTTGAAGTCCTTCAAAATACTGAACAATTAAACTCATTAAATCATGAGGAGTTAAATTTTTTGAGTGAAGGTCAGGATTAACGTATTGCCTTCAAAATAAATGAAAAAAAACTCATTAATTAATGATTAATTTAAGAGTTAATCTCGTAAAAACTCACTCGTAAATGGTCATAAACTGTTCACCCAATGTTTTAGTAACCAAAGTAGCGTCTTCACGTTTTTCTTGGTGAATATGAACGCAAGTGAACAAAGCTTTGATGAAAATGCTCTTTTTAACAATAGGAGAGATGGGAATCATTCTAGAGATTCCGCAGATTCTAGGAACCTATTTGAAATTAATTAATTAATTAATTAATTAAATAATTATAATTAAATTTATTTTATTTCAATTAGCCTTATTCCTGATCAGCGCCACCTACCCATAGCGGCGACTTTGAGAACTACTGTAAGCGGCAAGCCAATCAGATGTCGCTAAAATCTGGTGACGTCACTGACTGGCACTCTCGGGTCTTACCAAAAATGACGTCACCAGATTTTAGCGACATCTGATTGGCTTGCCGCTTACAGTAGTTCTCAAAGTCACCGCTATGGGTAGATGGCGCTGATCAGGAATAAGGCTAATTTGAAAAACTTTACAATATCTTTCAAAATCCCCCAAAGTCCGAGTGAAAGTTGTAGGGAGAAAAGTTTCTCTAATCCAATTTGGGAAAGTTCCTGAATAAATTTTTCATTGATTTTAGGGAAGATTCTTCCGATAATTCTACGTTGGACGCTTTGTTTCTTATCAATCGAAGATATTTGGGAAAACTGAGCGTTTATCAAAGCCAAGTACAAATAAAACGGAGTTCCTCTATACAGGAAAATAACATCATTAACCGACCGCTAATTAACATTAAAAGAATTAATTAGAACTTAATAATCTACTTTGACTTTGTATTATGAAATTCAGTTATTTTTGTGAACCACTGACGTCCATTTTTACTAATTAACGTTTGATAGTTAATATTTGAAGGTCCGGAATCATTCTAGTAATTAAAATAATTAAACTTAATTAATTAATTAATTAATTAAGAAATGAAAATAAAATAAAAAATTATCTAAACATATACCATATTTTTTAGGAAATAATCCGTCAAAACGAGCAAAAGTTCAACGTTAGTTTCCCATAAATTACTGAGAGTTAAACAGGATTTTAATATAAAATCTAAATCTTCTATTTTAGCTGCCGACATTCGCGTTAATCTCGATTGATTTTCCGATTTAATTATTAACTCTACGAGTTTATTAAGTTCATTATAGTTGCTTTGTACCTTAATTGATAGGTAATTGTAATTAATTACGTAATTAAAATGTTAATTACGTAATTACTTTAATTCCAGCTTGAAAAACTCCTTTATCGTTAATTTGAAACAATTCAGCTAAGTTGGTTAACATCCAGAGACAAAATTGCGGATTCTGAGAAATTGGAAAAGAATTTGGTTTCAAATTAAACGAAGTTAAAGGTGAAGGTTCGTCTTCGTTATTTTCATCATCTCGTTTTACGACTAATTCTTGAGAAATGTAAAGCCAATAAACCCAAAAAGACTGAAATAAATTTATAAGTATTAAAAATTAAAAAAAAATTAATTCAGGGTTCATACAACTTTTGGAAAACAAATTTCCCTGATATTTCCAGGTTTTTCCCCATATACTTCCCTGAATTTTACAGGTTTTCCCCCGTATATGGAGTATCCTATGGAGCAAATGTTAACGAAGGAGGGGGGGATAAATTGGACTATAACATACTCAAAGGACATCCCTGTATGACTAGTAGTAGAACCAGAGTTATAAGCCTCCAAAGTATAGTGTAATGCTATTCCTGTGAAGGGGGATATGTTTATGAACATTTTGCTTAATTACTCAGCCCCTGTTTGTCTTAGTCCTAAGACTTTAGTATGGTTGGATGGGGGGCAAATAGGACTATAACATACTCAAAGGGCATCCCAGTATCTCTAGTAGAACCAGAGTTACGAGCCTCCAAAGTTTAGTGTAATGCTATTCCTATGGAGGGTATGTTTATGAACATTTTGCTTAATTACTCAGCCCCTGTTTGTCGCAACCCTACGTTTTTAGTATGGTTGGATGGGGGGCAAATAGGACTATAATATACTCAAAGGGCATCCCCGTATCTCTAGTAGAACCAGAGTTATGAGCCTCCAAAGTATAGTGTAATGTTAATCCTATGGAGGGGGTTATTTATGAACATTTTGCTTAATTACTCGGCCCCCTGTTTGACGCAAATTTCCCTGATTTCCCTGAATTTTACTAAAAATTCTAAATTTCCCTGAGGTTTTTGTCAACTATTTATTCCCCTGATTTTTCCAAGTTTTCCCTGTTTGTATGAACCCTGTTATAATAAATGGCGAAATAATTATTTTACATCTTCGGAAGTTTGTTGATTTAAAAGTCTAACAAGCATGCTCCAAATATCTCTAAGGCAAGAACAATGGAAAGGAACTAATTTAGGATAATCGGAAGCATGCTGAATCTGAAATGGATTGATTTTTATAGGTTTATTAATTATGTTTTAATTTAAGTAAAATCAGTTTACGTTTGTAAATTTTCTATGGGCTAAACACGTTAAATCCCACATTATAACCATGGCTATCTGTCGAAAATTATTTTCCTGGCAACTTAACGGTACAATTGCGATATTGTCAATTAAAACGCATTCTAATTGTTCTTTGGAAATCTCTTGAATTTTTTTAAAACAAAGTAGAACGTTCCACCATATGTCAAGTATCAAATGATAATATTGATGAGACGGAGACTTTCCCTAAATCATTAATGCGTTGATTAATCTGAAAATTAATTCTTACGAGTAATTAGTCAATTACCAAAGAATCTTTCAAGGAATTTTGTATAATATAATCGGGGATTGATGAAATTCTACCGCAACATAACAACAATTCGCTTAATTTACTTAAAATATCAGTAAAAACATTGTCATCTTCGTTTTCCAAACTTTCAACAAAGTTTTCATCTCTTAAAATAGAATTTAGGCTCGACAGAAAGTTTAAAACATTGGCGCGATGAACGTTGACGCTAACTCGGGAACTTAGTCCCGAATCTAGGTAGGTTTTCTTGGTAACCGAATGCCACTGAAGTGCTGAACACTTCAGTGATAAAATTTCTCGTCTAATATTAAATATTTTTAATATTAAACTTAGGAAATATATAATTAATTTAAGTTTAATTACTTTGACAACATTATTAAATGATTAAAAACTTCAGTTTCTAATATGGAAGACTTTAAAATTGAATTTCCAAAGAGATTTACAAAGGAGAGAGTGGAATATTGTTGAGAGACATTGGCGCCAACTTTTCCGGAGCTTTGAAGCCAACTGGACTTTAATCTTAGCTGTTTGAGGTTAAAAATTATCTTTTAATTACCTTTTGATCTCGAAATTAAGCGAACAGTTTGCCGTATTCGACAAGGAAACTCTATTTAGTAGGTTGACTTCTCCTAGACAGTGAAAGCCACCACAATCTTGTCCGTTGTCTATGAAACTAGCCATCTAGTCGCTGATATTGGGAAACTTTATTAACAAATTACAAGCGGTAGTAGTAGTAGTAAGAGACAGTCTTCTGAGAAATCCTTAATTACTATCGCTGTTCCCCAAAATTCTTAAATTCATGATTAAATAGCTTAAAGCATCAGATTAATTAATTACAAGCTGTACATAATAATATCGTTTTATTTGATTTATGCAGCGTATCTTTGTTGTATCTTTCATGATAATTGTTTATTTGGATCTGTTGTATTGTTATTTATAGCCGTAGCTCAACTTAATAAACGGAGCAAATATAATTTTTAACTAAAGTGAAATTATTATCAAAACCTAAGCCTTGGTATGAAACTTCAAAAATCGCAGTTAATGAGGTTTACAGCGTCATTATATAAAATATTTGATTTAAAATTAATTACTTACTTGACATTAACGATAAAAGCTATAAATTACACTAATTACTTATAAAAAACTATCCTAAATATTAGTAAACGCAAAAAACAAACACATGTCAGTTTGGCGCGCGAAATTTGGGCATAAGCAGACTACAAAACAACTGTAAAAAATATTTCCGGGTTGCCAGAATTCTGAGAAGTTTTTTTCTTAATTTACTCAAAACGATTACGCAATTTTTAAGTATGGCGGAGTAATTAAAAACCCATAATTTGCAAGTTAAATTAGCGTTTAGCTCTTGTAAAAAGATAATTAAGGAAAAACCACAAGCATAAACGTCCCATTCACTAAAATTATTAAGCCAAATTTTAGGCCTACGCCGATATGGCGCTCTAGTAAGTGGGAAATTTATATATTTGGCGCGCGCGATAATTTGAACGTCAAAAACTGATGACATCATTAAAATTTCCAGAATTTTTAGTTAATTTCTAGATAAATTCAATATAAATGACATAAAACTAAAAGCTGTGAACGTAATAAAACTTAAAAAGACGTATAATATTAAAAATTCCGAGAATGTGTTAAGAAAACTAGTTTTATAATTCTGATAACTCTATAATTTAGTCTTATAACAATGAAACAATCATAAATATTATAAGAAAACAAAAACAAAAAACTAAACGCGATTCACTTCAACAATCGCGAAAATAAAAATTAATAATAAAAAGAATGTCGAATACAAGTTGGGTAGGACCACTATAACGACTTCACCGCGGATTATTTTTAGAACCATTTCGAGACGCGAGCTACCTTACGTAAGATATTTTAAATAAAACGGAGCTGATTTTTTTACCCGGGCCCAGGTAGTCTATGAGTAATAGACGTATTTAATCCCTTGTTTATTTTAAGTCTACATGGTTCATGTTCGCGCCAAATAGTCTAAGATTGCCAGCCTGTCCGGACTCGGATCGGAGCCAAAAAAAAACTCCTATAGGTATTAGGTAGTGGCGGCGGCGGCGGATGCTTACTAACCAAGGCCAAAAACTCATCTCGAATGTTCTTCAATTGTTTTATAAATTTATACCAACCTACCTCCTGGTTTTCTTCATTTAAAACAAGCTTAAATAACAAAAACTTTAAACCGGACTAAAATAAGTTAAAATTGGCATTATATTACGCGACGAGATTTTCTTCGTTTTCCCCCTCTTCAGCTAGGGGGGGGGGAGGCAAACGTGCGCTAATTTTTAATACTTATTGATTATTAAAAATAGTATAATTAAAATATATTTAAATTAATTCATTTACATGGTTTCCAGACTATGAGGACTCATACCTTTTACACAAGGAGACCATATCCTCCAAGTAGACTGGTATCCTTGTATAAATGGTATGAATCATCCTAGCCTGAAAACTATTTGTTTATTTAATTAATTTATTTATTTGCATTGGTGCATTGAGACTTGTACTGATCGCAATAATATAAATAATGTATAATTATAGGACTACCCATCTTGTTTCATAAAGGGAGAATGAAATTATCAGAAAACAACAATTTTTAACATTTTTAAAGCTTAATTTACAAGAACAATTCAGTTAATTTTATATAAAGTTTCAAAAGTTGAAGAGTTAAAGCTACGGGTTGTGTAGACATTTTAATTCTCCCTTTATCTTCTGAATTAAAGTTAATTATTATTTAACTTACGTACCGGAAATGGCTAATGTAAATTTAATATGTCATTAATTATATCATTTTGAGAAATCTGTTTTACCCTAATCTACTAAATAGTTAAAAAAAAAAGTCATACAGACTTTAAATTTGACCCGTGCCCGTGATTGGCGGAAAGGATATTCTTACAAATGAATAAAAGATCAAAGTATGATCCCCCTTTTTTGCCAGCTTTCCCGCGCTGCAGCTAAGAAACGTGTCCCTCCCCCCATCCCACCCGGGGATCCCTCCTATTGGCGGGAACGAAATGCCGAGAGTGCCGGCATCCATCCCAACAAAAACACTTTCATTTCATCTTCTAACGACATAAGACTGACTTTAGTTTGAAACTCGCGTTTAAACTCCAAAAGGAAAATATCAAAAACTTTATTTAAACCCCAAAGTTACTTCTAAATTAATAAAATAATTTAAAAATTAATAAATTTATTAAAGTTTAATAATGAATTTCGCAGTTTTAATTCGCTCTATATGGATTTTTCTAATCGCGCATTTAACTTTATGTGTCGTGTTTTTAACTCAAACTAATTCAGGTAATAATTAGCCGTTCATTCATTATTTCGTTAATTACCTTTAATTAAAAAAATTGGTTAATTCTTTGGTCAAAATTAATAATTAGTTTTGTATTATACAGTTATTGGTGTTCATTAACACGTCAAACTAACGTGACAATAAACTTTAATTTCTGTCAAATTAAAACAGTAACTTTCTGTAAATTAATTTATACAAAATTCCGAAATATTATCTTCGTTTCACGTGATATTTAAATTCCCCGAAATTTCCAAAGAATACTAAAGGTTTTCAAGTAGACAAATGTATCTTACCTTATTTTCAGCTACAAACGGCGACGCCTCCGAGTCGGGCTTCTCTTCGTTACGTCGAAGAAATCTTTTGGCAATTCAAAGATCATCCGCTAAGAAGGATCAAGATGACATTTGTCTCTTTTCCGGGAAAAGATACTCGATCGGTCAAAAATGGCAACATATTCTAGACCCTTCAACAGCTAATATATGCGTCTCTTGCGCCTGTCACCAGGTAAAAGCTCTAGTTTTGGCGGGAAAACGCTCGTTATATAATATTTTGCGCGTGAAATACTAGACCTTAAAATAATCAAATAAATTGGCGGGAATTAAGGCGCGCGTGGATGAATTTAGCGGGAAACTTTAGACATATTACGTTCTAATTGCCGCCTAAATTTTAGGTTTAAAAATAAAAAGATGATATTTTTGCCCTAGCATAAAAGTAACTTTTCGTTGCTAATTGAAAAGTAGCGAGTATGTTTTCAAAATTCTTTCAAAGCCCGTTTTTTCGGGGGAGTCTTCTTCTTTCTTCGAGAGCCTAATGAGTATATAAGTTATTTCTACGTTTCAAAGTGTCGTACACACCCTTAACGCGTATTTGAAGGGTTACAACATATATATATAATCGAGAATAAAGATACAAAAAGTCAATCACCTTTTTAAGGTATAACAAAAATTTGATAAAAGTTAGTTCGGATACGTCAAAATAGAAAACCAGTCATTTTCCAATCACTATAGTAAAAAAAAGGGGGGTCCGCGCCTAGCTCTCCAAAAGTAAAATTAATTTCGATTTTAGATACAGTAAGTAGTCGAGGGTGCAAATATAACACCCACGGTATAAGAAATAAACTAGTCTTTCAAAGATAAAAAATTATTAAACCCTTTTCTAGGCTGGAAAAGTTACGTGTGAAAGTAATTACTGTTCCGATTTAAATTGCGAAGATGATGAACCCGACGAATGTTGTCAAATATGCGGAGATGGTAAGCCAAATATTAAAAAAGGACTAAAATTAGGCTTAACAATATTTCCCGCCAAAAAATCGCCGCCGTCAATAGAAATTAGCGCGAGATTTGATAGGAGTCTCGAGTTGTAGTCGCGCGAGAATTTCTTTCTCTTTTTTTTTTCGCCAAAGTCGTTAGCGCGCGCTTTATATTACGGCAGCGTAAATTTGGCGCCAAAATCCGATTAGATCAACACTTAATGCCACCTAATTTGGCGTTCCCGCCATTTAACTCGCATCCGGGGTTACGCTAATAAACCGTTTGGCCGATTTATATTTTCCGCCTCATTTGAAACAACTTTAAAGCTCGCCTCGATCTGACAAAAGCTAGATCGAGATTATATATTTGATATTATTGTTATTATCCTAGATTTATTATTTTTTTTTCTTTCCCTTACTTACCTAGACGTTGTTGAAAACACGACACGAGTTTGCCTCGTGATTCGTTATGCCCAGCCTTTAAATAATAAAATTAAAAATGAGTCATACAATATAAAGACTCGATCGATTGAAACGACGAGCCGGTTCGAGTTTCGCCTTTAGTAGAAGTAAAAATTTGGCACGCGCGCGTTTGACTTCTCAACGTTAAGTTTGAAAAGACTAAAACGGTTAAACCTAATCAATTCCTTCCCTAGATGACGTCACGTCTTCGGATCAACCATCATCTTGGTCGAATTCGAATGATGACAAAGAAATTCCGTGTTTTCACGACGGTAGAAAAATTTGGGATGGACAAATATTCTCCTCCAATTCAACCGGAATCCAGAAAACACGCTCGGATCAGTGCGTTCAATGCGTTTGTCAGGTAACTAAACCTTCAACAGTGACAACGTCGAAAGCGTTAGTTTCACTTTAATACTAGTTTGGGGCGCGAACTAAAAAGCGTTCCGAGTTAGACTTTTGGACCTTTTTTTTTCTTCTTTAGCAAATAAAGCAATTACTGGTAGTTGAGGAGCAATATTAATGTAAATTGGGGTTGGTAGGTGAGCGGGGCGCGTCGGACATTGAGTCGCCGGCTAGCCAGAGAAAAAGCGCTTGTCGAGGAGCGACCTAGACCCACTAATAAAGATCACTACGTAGTTTTTGAGGCCGACCGACGCCACAGATCGCAATCTTATACCCAATGATCTAGCCATGCCAAGATAGAACACGCGGCTACAATTATCAATAATCTACCGAGTTTCCGTGGGACACAGACTCGGGAAGAGAATCCTCTTGATTTTTGAAAGATTATTTCGGATCAATCTGGCGACGGTTAAAATTTAGAAAATTTGTTAAGGCGCCTTCTCTCTCAAAACACAGCGAGTTTTCAGTCCATGTCCCGCGTTTCTAGTCTATCTTGGACACGACTAATTAGTGCTAATTACTTTTCCACTTTCTTTTTCAGAGTGGTATGGTTTTATGTCGCCTGAAAATCTGTCTAAACAGCGATTGCCCGTCGCCAGTCTACGTAGCGGACGATTGCTGTCCCACGTGCCCAGGTAATCGCTGTCTAAGTACCAAGATGGTTATCCCTACCCCTAATTACTCTGGCCCGCTTTATGGCGCCCGTCTATCAAAGGTCATTAATCTTTCTTTTTTTTTTTGAACGCGACAGGACAAGGCGATATTCTTTATCCGTCCGACCCCAACCTACAAGAGGTCGATGAAAGAACTAAGGGTTGTCTTTCGGGAGGTCATCAATACAGCGACGGGGAACAGTGGCATCCTGTCATAGGACCTTTCGGACAAATGGACTGCGTGCTTTGCCAATGTCAAGTAAAGATCGTTTCCACTAGCCAACTAAATAGTCTGCTACTACGAACTTTCTTGTGACGTCACAACCCTCCTATCTCTTACCTTGGTTTTTGGCGACCATATTGGAAGTCATCCGCTCAGGGCATACAATTGAATTTAGACTACCAATATAGAGAGCTTTCAGATGGGATAGTAGTGCGTCACACCATGTTCTGGTAGCCGTATTGGGTGGTCTCAGCTTCATTCCTGCTTTAAACCCACCTATATGGCAGCGTAAATTATGTCACGAGACTCAGCTCCTCCTCCAACTGAAAGCTCTCTATAGACGTCACGTCCCCGTAGCTCCTCCTCCAACTGAAAGCTCTCTATAGACGTCACGTCCCCGTAGCTCCTCCTCCAACTGAAAGCTCTCTATAGACGTCAGGTCCCCGTAGCTCCTCCTCCAACTGAAAGCTCTCTATAGACGTCACGTCCCCGTAGCTCCTCCTCCAACTGAAAGCTCTCTATAGACGTCACGTCCCCGTAGCTCCTCCCCTTTCAGTACCACTCTATACACTGACTGGACTATGGTCCAACTCATCGTAATTAAACCTGTCCCGATTTCATTACAGAAAGGCAAGATCGATTGCAACCGTTTAAGTTGCCCCGAGGCCCCTCCATGCGCCCGTCCTAGACAAATCCCCGGACAATGTTGCCCAGTTTGTCCCGGTGACGTCACGGACGATAAAAAGGGCAACAATTGTTTTCCCCAATCAACTGACACGATTGTCTACAAAGATTTCACTGACGAATTGTACCAATTCGCTTTTAAAACTACGGACGGTCAAATGAAATTGGTCACCTTAACGCTAAAAGAAGGTACAAGTCTTTAAGACTAGTTTTGAAATCTTTGGTTCAAATTTACGTTATTTCTTAGATCGTACGCTAAAATTCTCGGAACAAAGTCTATCATCGAAAGAATTCACTAATAAAATTCAATCTGGAAAATTTGAAGTCGTTGGAACCACGAAATCACGTGAGTTAACACCCCCTCCCCCCTACCCTTAAGCCTAATTTTTCGATCTATTAATAATTAGGCCCGATTTTTAGGCTTAGCGCAACGGTTTGAAAGGAAAGCTAAACGTTTATCAGAAAGATGCGCGAATCGGTGCGAAAAACGCATTGAACGTTTGGAAAATGCGCTGAAATTAAAGCAAATTGACCAAAAATGCGCGAAAAACCTTTGAAATTAAAAAAACAAAAACAAAAGGTATTTGTATTTTAAGAAAAAAACAATTTAATTAAGATCTTTTTATATAAATTGTGTAGAATAAGCTTTCTATATTGTTGTATATTACAAAAAATCTACGGAAGTCCGCGAGGCGCTAACAAACAAATTAATTATTTAATTAACGATCTTTTTTTAATTAGAAAAAAGTGATTAATTATTTTCTAACGGTACCTGGTTAATTAATAGGTTGTTAATTTGACGTTTTTCAATGTCAATATAGACAATCATAAATAATATAACGATAGTTTTTATACCAAATTAACTTGGGTGAAAAAAATAATGAAAAAAAAACTTGAATTTTCAATTTTAACAACAAATAAAAATGTTATCCGAAGTTGGACTTCTCAGTCTCTCATTATAACCATAAGTTCATTACTCAGAAGTTTAGGCCTACCATAAAACCCGAATTGAAAAGTTTAGGGAATCGCGGAAGAATATTCTTTAGTTAGAAACTTAGAACTGACCTTCAATGTAAACAGTCTCGGTAGGACTAGATTCGGGATGGACATTGGGTAGAATGAAATTGCCTTGATCATCGGACCCTCTAAAAACTCGAGCTTTGACCTTTGGCGTCTTGGGTTTCGGTGGTTTAATTCCACGAAGATGAGTTCGTTCATTATGAACTTCGATAAAAGAATTGCAAGAGCGGCATTTAATATAGTGTTAGCATAAGTTTATAAGATATGTTCCATAAGTATGACACTTCCTATACTTCGTAATGCTAGAGACAGTTCGCGAACGACAAGCGAGAATTGACTAGGTTTAGCAATCCATCTATATCTATTTAGTCTGCATTACTAAGTCTTTGACAGCGCCCCTGTCACCAGGCGTCGCATTACCTCGAATCTATGACCTACGTTGTCACTTCATAACAAGCTCCCCGTTTGTAACCAGTGACAAACTTATGGTGAACATATCTTATGAACTTATGGTGTTAGCGATGGAAACTTCGCGTTCAGATATATAATAAAGTAAGGCCTACTTTTCAATTTGTAAGGAGTGACGAATCCTTTTTGACAGTGTTCGCAAAAATGTCGGAAGTTTTTGGTGTGAATAATACAATGGGATCTCAAAGAAGTTCGATCTTTGAAGGTTTTACCGCAAAATCGACAAGAAAATGGCCGTTCTCCAGTATGACCGCGTTTATGAACTAATAACGTCAAACTGGTACTAAACCTGCATGAGGTTAAAGTTCGGTTATTTAACTAAGGTGTCTAGGGTCTCTTGGAATTAAATCTTGAAGGAGTGTAAACCCCCCATACTTATAACGTTGCCTCAGTACCCCCCCCCCTACACCACCGAATTCCTCCCAGCATCCTCAGCGTAACAATATAGATGGTTCTCACACAAATACAATGGCGCGACGAGGGGCTGTTAAGACCGTGGGACAAACGACGATCTTCCTAATAGAGCTTAGCATAGCGGGTGGGTAGAAAAGGAGAGGGGGGTCGGTTAGCCCCTTTAACAATCGCCTACCGAGGGGTTGGGGCGTGCGCGAGATACGCTGGGAGAGTTACTCTTTAAAATGGTAACAAACTCTAGGGGGCCGGGGCCAACGCTTCGAGGGTGTACTTAGACGGCAATGTATCAATCCGGGCCCGTTGGTCCCAATAGACCTTTTAGTCGTAAAAAAACGGGGTAGGTAAACTTGAGTATCGGGACGTACAAAGGGGTTGATACATTTCCATTCGTCTCTGCGCACTCTCTTGTTATACAAAAAGACTACAGCGAAGGCGCCAAAAAGCGAGATGGTTAAATCGAAATGATCTATACTGAGGGATACCTAGTTGAATCGAAATGGTCTATACTGAGAGTCTACACCAACCAGAGCTCGAGTAATTAGTCTAAAAACCGTTCCACTTTAAAGAAATAAAGAATTGTACTCACATGGCTAAGCAAAACGGGCATTGATGATCCTTTGTCTTGGGTTTATTATCCAACGTTTTATGACTACGTTTATGAAACCTCAAGGACGCTTCGGTCAAAAAGTCCTTATGGCAGATGTTGCACTTGATAAACTCGACATTATCGACGCGCATTTGATGTTCCAAATGCTCCTTATGCATGACCCTCAAATGAATTTTAAGGCCGCGCAATGTGTCCAGTGACGTCGTACACGCTGGACAAGGTATCTCGGCATCGTGCATACAACGATAGCACTGATAATTGTGAAATATCCAATCATTCGCCACAGTAAAAGAGGCGTGACATCGGTCGCACTCCAAAGGCGGTTCACGCACGTGACTGTTCACGTGATTTTCAATCCCAAGACGCGTCATTAAGCACTTGAAGAGACACGACTCGCAGTTAAACTCTATCAACTCGATGTCGTACTTTTTCCTGCTTGTTTCCGGTTTTTCCAAATCTTTTGGTAAGGCTTCAAATGGGCTCAATTCCTCGTCGCTTTGGTTAGGCTGAGAGGCTGATTTGTTTACCTTTTTATTTACGGTAACGGATTTAGATTTAGTCGAGGCGGATTTCACTTTGGATGTTGACGGTTCGCTATCAACCAATGGTTTATTTTTGTGCCATTTCATATGCAACGTATAAGCGCCACGTCCTCTGATAGTTTTACCGCAAATTTGGCAATTTATTTGAAAGTTATCCTTCATTTTATGGGTCTTAATGTGTTTGGCGACGAGTTCGTCGTCGTTGCAAATTTCTCCGCATTTTACGCAACAATTAACGTCCCTCAGTTTGACGAAATAATTGTCGGGATGATCCGCTTTCAAATGTAAAACGTAATCCAATCTTTTAAAGTAGATGTTTTGGCAAATTTCGCAAGTGTAGGAGACTCCTTTCCAAGTGCGATCGCATTGGCAATTTTTATTTCCATTTTCGTGAGATCGCAAAGATAATTCCGTGTAAAAGGCCAATGTGCAGTTAAAACATTCCACGTGATTGGTCTCGTCCGCTTCGTGGCGCCAAATATGCAGTGTTGCCGGTTCTTTTAGACGAAATTTGCGATCGCAATACGCGCATTGATAGGGTAAAGTGTCGCCAGTGTGAATTAAAAGATGGCCTTCGTAAATATTGCGTTTTAAAAATCCTTTTCCGCAATATTCGCAGTTGAAGTACTTAACTCCAGTATGGTTTGTTTCGTGTTTTTTCAAATCCTGACGAAAATCAAACTGTTTATCGCAATCCTTGCACTTGAAAAGCTTCCCATTTATATGAAACTTGAATAAATGGTCGCGAAAAATGGAAAAATTCGCAAATTCATCTTTGCACAAAACGCATTTGATTGGCGCTAGGTTCTTGTCCGTTGGTTGGTTTATCACCGTTTCAATGGTTTCAACAACGTCATCCGGAGGCTCTAATTGATCCTCGTCATCTTCCACAACTTCTTCATCATTCAATTCATTAATATTATCTGTTTGGACAATGTTTTCATCTATTTCTTGGACGACCTCTTCGTAAACAATTTCCTCTTGGTTTTCATTTTGACATGAAATTTTATCTTCTTCATAAACATCTTCCGGATGATTTTCAGTTTCGCGCAATTCATTTTCTACTATTTCCCCATTTGACGTGATGTAAATGATATTGCCTTCAGTTTCTGCAGTATCATCTGGCAAAGTATGAATTTCGTACGTTTGCAAAGAATCACCGGGTACTTCGATTTCGTAAGAATTTGTTATTAAATCTCCGATGTTATTGTGGTTCTCGGTGTCAAAAATAATATTGCGCTCGTTGCCTCGCGGTTCGGAATACACGTGGTCACCCATTTTCACCTAAGCCTTGGTTGTATGGACAGGAAAGTTGAAAACTGTATTTAAATTCTATTTTGTAGGCCTTATAACGAGTACAGATTCGTCAACGATCATTACACTTATAGTTTATAACATTATTAATTATTTCAAGCCCAAAAAACATATCTTAAATACCTTGAAACAACGAAACGGAATAAAGTCACAACCGCGGCAAGAAAAGAAGCTAAATTGCATAGCAGACGATGCACAGAAACTAAACCAATCGCGTGGCAGATTTGAACCCCGGAACGCCACCTATGTCGTTCGAAAAATGACAAGTGTCAGTTATCAAGCCTTGGTGGGGTAGGAAAAATCTGCTGTATTAAATTATTGTATAATTTAATGTAATTAAATTAAATACTTAAAAAATAATTATGAACCACGAGCGTAATTGCGTGGATTGCCATTCTAAATCCGCAAATTTATCCGTACACCAAAGTCTAGACGAATTAGACTTTGAAAGAGGGATATGGTCTGCAGGTATTATGCCCCCTTATTTATAAAATAATTTAAATACAATTACGTTTAATTTGGATTAATTTTTTAGCATTAAATGGCGAATCCGATCGAGTCGAAGCATTTCTATCAAAAGGAATTAATCCAGATGTAAAGGATTTTTCTGGTTACACAGCTTTGGTAAGAATGATTAGTCAAACATTTTCAACATTTAGACACTTAAAATTCCAATTTTATCAGCATTACGCGTCTAGAAACGGTCACCTTCGATGCTGCGAATTGCTAATTAGCAGCGGCGCTAGCGTAAATCTTCCAACACCTGGTGGGAGTACTTGCTTGCATAGAGCATCCCACCAAGGGCATTATCACATTGTAGACCTCTTATTGAAATCTAACGGAGACCCTGAACTATGTGATAGTGATGGGAAAAACGCTCTGCATAAGGTGAATATGGTATTTAAATGATTTAAATCAACATTTTAATTTATTAAATAGGCACGTGTTTAATTTTAAGTAAGCAGACGACAGACAAATGGTAGCCATTTTGAAAATAGGCCAATTTTAGACATATTTAGGCTTACCAAGTTACCAAATTAAAACCACTTACTAATACTAGGCACTGTTTAATTTTAAGTAAGCAGACGACAGACAAATGGTAGCCATTTTGAAAATAGGCCAATTTTAGACATATTTAGGCTTACCAAGTTACCAAATTAAAACCACTTACTAATACTAGGCACTGTTTAATTTTAAGTAAGCAGACGACAGACAAATGGTAGCCATTTTGAAAATAGGCCAATTTATTATTTTAGACATATTTAGGCTTACCAAGTTACCAAATTAAAACCACTTACTAATACTAGGCACTGTTTAATTTTAAGTAAGCAGACGACAGACAAATAGTAGCCATTTTGAAAATAGGCCAATTTATTATTTTAGACATATTTAGGCTTACCAAATTAATTTAAAACCACTTACTTTTAATGATCTAGGCTGTTGAAAGTCGTCGAAAAGATGTTATAAAACTTCTGGTCAATCATTGCCCTAATTTGAAATCCAAAGTTGATAAACGCAATCGTAAACCTTCCGATCTGACCAAAGATCATTCTTTGATAGAACTTTTAATTTGAAAAAAGTTATCATCATCACTTCTTGTCTGTGAAAATTTGAAAAAATTCACTAAAAAAAAACAAACAAACAAACAAACAAACAAAAGGTGTTAGGCACATATTTTAATTTTAAGTTATTAATAATAATTATTATAATTATTGTTATTTTTTATTTATTTGTGGTGATTAAAAAATAAAAATAAAAAGATTGTTTCTTAAACGTTCTTATTTTTTTATTTAAGATATTTGACAGGAGAAATTAATAAACAACCCCCATTGTTTTGGTAAACAAGACAAAAAAACAAAAAAATAACAAGTTGTTGTTGTATATTTTACACGAAAAAAAAAAGAAATTAAACAAACACGTAAACAAACAAATAAAGGTGTAAATTATAATAATTATGTAAATAATATAATTGTCCTAAAAAATAGTACACAACCCTTAACTATCACCTTGCAAAACAGTCAGGGGGATGTAAATTTTAATTAATAGTTATAACTAAGGGCTCGGAATGTTAATTAATTATTAATATTATAATTAGAAAATATTATTTTCTTTTTAATATATTTTCCCCAAAAGTTTATTTTATTATAGTAAAATAATTTTATTTTAAAAAAACTATTTCTTTTTTGAAGTTTAGATATAATTTAAAATTAAAAGTAAAACCAGCACCGTTTTTTTTTTAATTTAATTTAATTTAATTTAAGTAACTATTCTTTTAAGTTAATTATAATTACTTAATTTTAACTTGGAAGATCTAAGGATGGTGGAATATAAAATTATTTAATTTTGTTTTAAAAAATTAATTTTGGAATGAACTAATTAATTAATTAATTAATTTATTTTAAAAAGTTTTGGATCCAAATTTGAAATTTTTAGACCCAAAATTTTAATTTGAATTTTACCGATAAATATTATTTTAAAAATAAATAAATACTTACGGTATCAAACGTTATAATTAATTTAAATTTAGTTCTTTAAGACCTCGATTAACCTGGGGGAAAATTTGACCTAAATTTTATTTTAATTTAATTTGGACGGAAAAGATTTTTTATATAATTTTTTTTTTTTTTTTTTTTTTCATAATTAAATATTTATAATTCACTGGTCAGTGGTCATTTACGATTTAACTCTAAGAGTTCGTTGCTTATTCATGTTACTAAGCATCAAACTAATATAAGACGTTAATAAATCATCCATCTTGTAGCCCTGAAATAATTAAACAAATTAAATTAAATTAAATTAAATTTAATTAAAGTTTAAGATCTCGCGCGAAAAAATCTTACCAAAGGTGTTTCGCATAAAAGTTTACTTCCTCGAACCAAATTTCCTATCGTCATATGAAAATAAGTACTTCCGCTACTCCAATTTGAGATACGCGTAAATGGATGTGTTACTAATAGATCCTGACGGGAAAAAACATTAAAATAATTAAGAATTAACTCAATTAAGTTAAATTTAATATAGTTAAAAAGTTAAACTTACTTTATTCACCGGATTGATTAGACTAACACCGTGTTTGTTGATGGCAATCAAAACTTGCTCAGGGAAATTTGGATCGGAAGTTTGCTACAAAAAGTAAATGGTAAGTAATTAATTAATTTAAAAGTAATTACAATTAAAGTAAAGTTAAACTTACTTTAACTTCGAAGAAAGCCGATCCGAACGTGGGCCATTTATAAATAATTTTAAGGAAGTTAATTTTGGCGTCTTCTTGTATCATACCGGCGTCTTGATTATAAGCGGCCACAATAGCTCGTTTCCAATCATTAGAACTCTGAGTTTTAATTTGGTCACCCGGTACTAATTCTCTCAACATATTTCTGTGCAACGATTAAATTTAATTAAGTACTTCCGATTAAATTTAATTAAGTACTTCCGATTAAATTTAATTAAGTACTTCCGATTAAATTTAATTAAGTACTTCCGATAAAATTTAATTAAGTACTTCCGATTAAATTTAATTAAGTACTTCCGATTAAATTTAATTAAGTACTTCCGATTAAATTTAATTAAGTACTTCCGATTAAATTTAATTAAGTACTTCCGATTAAATTTAATTAAGTACTTCCGATTAAATTTAATTAAGTACTTCCGATTAAATTTAATTAAGTACTTCCGATTAAATTTAATTAAGTACTTCCGATTAAATTTAATTAAGTACTTCCGATTAAATTTAATTAAGTACTTCCGATTAAATTTAATTAAGTACTTCCGATTAAATTTAATTAAGTACTTCCGATTAAATTTAATTAAGTACTTCCGATTAAATTAAAATATTTGTAAACTTACGGAATGCTTTGAAGCTCGACTTTACTCTCTCCGAAGCGAACTCTATAAATAAGGGCGGCTAATCTAGCGCCTTCTTCCTTGCTGCACTTATGGTAACCACGAAGATATTTCGGCAGTTCTTGATGGTAATGAAAGATAATGTCCGCGTAACGATCCTTACCAGGAACGGTATTTGTCCATAGTTTCTTCATGAAGAACACTTGGTAGGTGAACTGTGGTATGGAACCTGCACCAATAACAACTGTCTTATCGAACTGACAGATGGACGAAGATTAATTAGGAGTACTTACCATCTCTGGTTGGTCTCGCCTTCCTTATCCAATCAGTCAAATGTCTGACGAAATCAAAGAAGAAATCGCCTTCAGGCACGCTGATGACTTTATCGGCGATCTTAACAAAGAGACTAAAGCCTTCGGCTGATCTGAGGTTCAACCTTTGAGCGATATTCAAGCAGAAGTCTTTGGCCCTTGTACTGGAATCTACTTCGAAGGCCTCGTCCGTGTCGTCGGGGAAATAGACTTTGTGGAAAATTTGAGTCGTCTTGTGTTGAATGGCTTCGACTTCCACAAGATGCGGAGGGTACTTGCGTTGCCCCGTCCTTAATGTCTTTTGGAGTCTTTGCAAACTGTCCAGGGCGATAGGGTGACGTCGCGTTCTCAGGAACATCGTCAGTTCTTTGAGCAGCATTTGACTGGGAACGAAGAGACCGGTGGCTAACCACATCAATTCCCAGCCACGTTCTTCGCTCAGACGGTTTTTGTTATCAGTCAGTTGTTTCATTATTTGACAGTAGATCTCGTCTCGGAGGATTTCCTAATCGTATTAATTAATCATTTAGATATCCTAGTTTAAGAGAACTCGAGCACTCACGTGTTTCAGCGGTCCTTCGAAGATCTGGTCAGTCAATTCATTCCCCGTCCGTGTCCTCCTGGATGGTAAGTCTCCCATGTACTTGAGAATGGCGTGAAAGGCGGCGCAACCTTCTTGGCTCAATTCTTCCTTATTCAGTAACTTCTTCAGCAACGGTTGTTTGATCGGTTCCCGCCCGTGTCTCCACAACTGTTCACCATCCCTTCTCCTAGCCGAGGACAAAGTCAGCGTTCTTTGAATCGTCCTCTTGGGCGGTGGTCTGAAATGATCCATGGCATATTCCTCCAAAGTATGAGGTTTGTCGGCGGTTTCCACTCCATTGGGAGTTCCGTAGGGTAACAAGGCGCGACTATTCTCGGCTCCTTCCGTAGTGAAGAGTAGCAAGACACTATCGGGGGGACGCGTGGTCGATGGCAGGACATAAACGCATTCCGACGGGAAGTCGCCTTTCTCGTTGGTTCTTTCGCAACGACCTCGACTCCAGCTGTTAGCGGCGACCGATTCTCCGGAATGTCCGTCTTCCAGGAAGATGATGTCCCCTTGGTTGAAGGTCAAGAAGGACGGACTATCGCCCTTATAATCTTGCAAACCGATAACGAATTTGGACCTTTTCTTCAGTCCGTCCAAGAAAAATTGGACGATTTCTCGGATATCTTCCGAGTTTGGTGACTGGAAGGTGAATTCATCTCCACGGACCATTCCGATTGAGAAACTTTGAAGGAATGGTCTGTTGCTCCTGAAATTCATCGTTGTAAGTGGTACTCTAGAAACTATTGTGAAAGCAAAGACGGCGTCATTTTTGCACTTACTTTTGACTAGACACGGATGTCACTTCGGGAAAGGATAATTCCAAAAGTACTTGTTCTTGATCATCTACGACGTAAATTCCCGTCCAATTAATGGCGATGATGACGTCATTTTTGGGTAAATGCGGACCCGAAGATCTGAGCGCCTCATAAAATCGCGAGAATAATAGAGGCCATTTAAACTTGGCGTATTCCACGATGTCCTCTTTAACCCTCAAAGGGTTGACACGATCGCGATAATAATAACTCTGAAAACAGTTACCGAAGCGATTTCAAAAACTAATAACTTTGTCCAACTATAAGAGTCAAATTCTCAAAACACCGATTAAAGTTAACAATCTCTATAATTAATAAGGAAGTACCTTCAATTTTCTTACCTTTTTATAAGCGTTGATGACCAAATTTAACCACCGATCTATACTCTTTTCACTGGTTTGAAGGCAAGTATCGGGAATGTAATTGGGCAATAGCGACAGCAAGTGTTCGGGGTTCAATTCGATGCCGTGTTCGATGTAATACTGTTGAGCGGCGATCATGGCCAAGTCTTCCTCCTTATCGCAACGATATTCCCCGAATTTGACACCGCGGACAACTTGTTGGAATATCAAGTTGGTAGCTACGGGGTCCTCGGTCGGATCGTGCCACGGCGCGAAGATTTCTTTTCTAAAGAACAATCTCCACGGGGCATTCCTTTCTTGGGCCCCTTGCTCTTTGGCATATTGTTCGCATTGCGATATCGCGTCCATTACGTGTTCACCCCCGCTTCCCAATGAGGACACCTTTGAAAGATAAATACACACGCTCTTCAGGCCATGGCAGGGAAGTGATTTGAACTAAGTTTCTCGTGAAACTTTGAGCGATTGCTTGACGGCATATCTACTTCCTAATGGGACTATTACAGTTAAACTATACGAAAATTTGGACTAAGTCAAAAATATATAGGATATTATAGGACCTTTCACGAAATTATAGGACAATATAGGACAGGTTCAAAAATATAGGCGAATTAACTCAGAACAAAATTACACAGGGGTGAAAAACTTCATTCGAAACAAGGGACGTTATTTGAACTAAGTTTCTTATGAAACTTGGAGCGATTACTCTATGAAACCTCTACTTTCTAATAACACTTTCAAACTAAATATAAATACTATAGAACGAACGTTACTCTATGAAACAAAAAGCTTACCTTATCAAAAAGCGCGATGTACAGCGAAAATCCGAAACGATCCTTCAGTCCGATTTTATCAGCCAATTGCGCGCACAACTCGTGGGCAGTAGTGGCCGAATCGGCCAACAACGTCTTGGTATTCCCATCCATAAACATGATGGGTAACATGAGTGGTTTCTTATACTTGGTCGCCTGCAACTCGAGCCACGAGGGCGGTTGCCCACGCGTTCCATTCATGAATGTCCGTCTTAAACGATCCTCGCAATACGGAGCGTAACCAGGGGGTCCGTCGCGAATGAAGTTCAACAAGTATTTCACAAACTGAAACACATTCAGTCAAGATAAAAACAAAAATTAATAAAAAAAAAAAAAGAAATAGATTAAAAAAGTTAACATTTCCGACGTCGGATAATTTTTGACTTGTTTGAGAACTGATTACCTATGAAATATACGGGAGACAAGTAAGGTCATCACCTACTTTTAAACTCGCTATTTGTTTAACTCTCCACCCTTAACGCTTAAATATATATTTTGAAAAGCGTCATAAACCATTAAGTTTATGAAGATCGCTCGCTCAATTATTAAAGGTAACCAAGTTTAAAGAATTTTAAAGGGATACTGACAGACAGTCTGGCTTGGGAAAAACCAATGTTTTTCAAACTGTCCGTGGGACCAGTGACCCCTCCCCCTAGCGTTCAGTTTTTCTATAGATTTGCAATTAATAAACTGGTCCCAGGGACCAGTAACCCCAACTTATTTAACCTAAAAACTGTTCCAACCAATTAATAAACTGTTTTTGAACCAGATAAAATGTTCTATTTCCCAGAGTGTTGACAGACTCAGCTGTAATGTGTCTACCTTTAATAATAAGCCGCCTTGTCCCGAGGGACTAATCACCCTACTAATTATCCATACAACGATCAATTTCCGATTTACGAATACTCCGTTAAAGGTATAAGTACTCCCTCCCTTTGGTACGGTAATATTTTAAAATAATAATTGTGTCACTACCACTTTAAACTCGTAATTCACCCAACAACCTATATATACGTATCCCGTAAACTTTCACAATAGAGCCTTTAATAAAAGAAATAATAAAAAATAAATAAATATATGGCGCTAAGCCTAAATATAGTTCGAAAGTTTAAGGGGGAATATATTTCTAATACCTCGCTTTACAATTTAAAAAATAAAAATAAAAATAAAATTTTTAATATCTGTCAATAAAATTTCTATAGCGTGTTAATTAAATTATTAATTACGTGAAACGTACTGTAAAATTCGGAAATATACCAAAACACCAGGAAACAAATTATTAACGTATATTTTTCCTTGAGGGTAAATATATTATAAATTCCCCCAGGACAAAAATTCCTCTAACTGGTTTTAAACCTCATATTACTCTATAGTACGGGCTCCGTTAAAAAACATTTAACACTACAGTATAATATTATAATTTGACGTATCTACGCCCCCCCCCCGTTTCTCCCCTCCCCCATAACTGAAATTTGAATAAACTAAATCGCGTTAAGTTGTCTTAAACTAGGACAACTTTTCGTTTCACGTATTGTTTTTAAATTTCGCAAGATACCGGATGGTGAGTGAAGGGAAAACGCTTATTTCCTATTGGTTAACGACGTTTTAAATAAAGAAAAGTAGTTTAAAGCTCACGTGCCAAAACATTGAATTTGGTTTTAGTTGGACCTGTCAGAGTTTTGGTAATTTAAACCCTAAAGGAAACTGGCTTGCGGGTGTATGAAAGAGCCATAATTGTCCTCTATAGTAAACAGAACCAATTACAAAAGCTAACGTGAACCAGAGCTCGAGTAATTAAGTAATAAATATCATAAGTTTATAAGATTTGTTCCATATAAGTATGACACTCACTACCTATACTTTGTAATGCTTGAGACTTAGTGAGAGCTAGTTCGAGAACGACAAGCGAGAACTGAATGGCTACACTCGGTTAATTTTGCAGTTCATCTAGTCCTATTTAGTCTAAGTACTAATTAAGTTTTTGACAGCGCCTCACCATGCGTCACTTTACCTATCTAATCCATGACCTACGTCACTTCATGACAAGCTCCAGTTTGTAACCAGTGACAAACTTATGGTGAACATATCTTATGAACTTATGCTAAGATTTATAGAAAATTCACGCGTGGTCACTTTCGTTTATTCTATAATTTGTTAATGATAGCTTAAATCAGGAGTCCGTCACACTTATGGGGGTTATGGACTTGGATTGATATTTATATAATCAATCTATTGTAGTAGCACGTGGACTTTAAATCTTTAATCAAATCGGTTTCTTTCTTACGAAACTAAAAAATTCTGTGACACTTTTTCATATGGACTATGCAACGTAAATACTCGATCTATAACTTTTATAATTAAATAATAGTAGAAACTGGTTTAATCTAATAGAGATTAGAGGCTTTCTAAGGGTGCAACAGGTTAATTTATTTGATAGAAATCAAATCGTATCAGTTTCGTAGAATGCGGTAGTTCAAAAATCAAGTTTCGTATAAATAACTAGCTACTTTTTATCACAGAATTTTTTAACTTTTAACCGATAACGAGAAATAAAGAAATTAACCTTTTTTTAAATTATTTGAACCCCCGATAATATTCTTAACCCAATTTAAATATTATAATAAATATAAATAAAGTAATTATATAAATATAATATTTAAACAAAGTTAGTAAATTAAATTATTTTAATTTAATAAACATTAATTAATTTAGGTTAAAATTAAAAACCCTTTAAGTTATAAAAAATATAAAACCAAAATCTAATTTTAGAGCTCTTCAAAATCTAGTACAAGTTTTCAGGAATTTCGAACACTATTGATTTTCAAGTATACGTAAATAGAACCTCTCTTAAGATTTGAAATATATTTAAAAATAACTATAATATAGCAGCGTATAGCATTTGAGTGCCTTGTAAAATACATAAACTGAATTTAGTCAATAATAAATTATGATATAGACAAAATATTTAAGCGCCTTGTAAGGAAGGATAACAATTTAAATTGACCACACATTTAGTATTTTACTATTTTCTAAGGCACTCAGAGACTGGTATTAATAACATTCAACCTTAAAAGGCATAGGGTTTAACGCCTTTCCAAGAAGGAAAATGAACCCCTTTCAAGACTGCGATAGAAATAGAGAACGGGCTTACCTTTTCTGAAGGTGCGAAACATCCGACGCAAAGCGACAATAAAATCCAGCCACGAGCGTGTGAACTTTTGCTGGGATTATTGCTCAATTGCTTGCAAATTTGACAGTAAATTTCGTCCCTGCAATTCATTACAAAAAATACATATACAGGGTGTTTCTGGAAAGTCTGTCAACCATAAATTATGGGGGATGTTCTTTGGGTGCATTGACGATTTTGAGTCGAAAATGTATTTAACTTCTACCTCCATTTTGTTTGCCCAAAGGGACACTGTTTTCCAGTTAAGATTTTAATTAATTAAATTAGAAATTATTGTCTAAATCAGTCTCTTTAATTTAAGGGGTCTTCCGTAAAATACTCCAATCCAATATTAACTTGAAAACAGTGTCCCTTAGGGCAAACAAAATGTCATAATAGAAGTTACTACATTTTCGACTCAAAATCGTGTACCCAAAGATTTATGGCAGACTTATCATAAACAACCTGTAGACCAAAACTTTCTCTTGGCATTTTCAAGAAAAACTTTAAATATACCGCCCACATAATGGCATAGCACTAAAAGTTAAGTCCTATGATGATATAGTTAGTGTTTACCCCCATCATGGATGGCACAGCTTATAAGAAGCGAGACCGAGTCGTTCTAAAGCATCTTTTTTGGGCGTTATTATTCATTACACCCTCTACTTTGATGTTCGTGCCTTAGAGTTAAAAAAATCCCGTCGCATTTAAGTTAATTTTTTAAAGCTCGGGATCAAACAACTCTTAAATTCAACAACACCCCGAATAGGATTTTAGTCTTAGCTTCAATTTAATGTCCCCATCATGCGCATGCCTTTGACAGCGTTAACTATACTGGAAACTTTCCTTCCCTTATTAAAGTTAATTCGCATTTAAATATAATTAGTTAACATTAACGCGAGTGTCATTTCGCAAATAAATAAATATATAAAGTAAATAATAATAATAATAAAAAAAAACAGGGAAAAATATACGCTAACTATACTACAAACTTTACTCAGGGAGTTTCCCTTATTGAAGTTAACTAACATTTAACTATAATTAATTAACACTAATTAAGTTAACTATACCAAAAACTTTACTCGGCGAGTTTCCCTTATTAATTAAAATTTAACTATAACTAATTAACGTTAACGCGAGTGTCACTTCGCTAATAAATAAATTAATAATTAAATAATTAATTTATAGTTAATTAAAAATTCAATTAACCTACAAAATTTTCTAATATCAATGGGACCTTTGCTAAGATAAACGCTAAACTTAAATAATGAATAATATTTCGGAATAAAAACTAACCGGACAAAGTCAGTGCACTTTCTTAACTCAATAAACGATTCAGGACTTTAATAATAACTTCAGATAATTCTTAATTAAAACTAACCACAATCATTTAAAGGCACGTGCATTTTTGAGGAATAGAGAAATAAGAGAGAAAGGCAAGTTTAAAAGAGTTATAGCGAGAGAGTATCTTTTACCTGAGTTCGTCTCGTAGAATTCCATGTCCGATTATGAAGTGTAGTTTTTCGAGATTGGAAGTGGGTCGAGACTCCAACCAACTGCTGTAGCTGTCAGCCGCCAACTCCTCCTCTTGCAGTTGCCGTCGAACGTCCTCGGTGATCTTGTTCTTTTTCTTCAAAGTCAGCGACACTAACTTATTGCGGATGCTGCGAGATTTCGTCGCTGCCTTTGGGTACATTGATTCCTAAAATACGCAATTAATTCAAGAAACAATTATTCCTCACTTTATAGCTCGGACTTCGAATTGGAATACGGTGTTGAATCGAATCGAATTTTTATAGTACTAATTTCAAATTAGACCTAATTTCTTGGCTCAAACTTTAAAATACGCCGAATTAGACCAAATTTCTTAGCTCTCAAACTTCGAAATATATCTAATTAGACCTAATTCCTTAGAGCAAACTTCAAAATACACCTAATTAGACCAAATTATTTACCTTCGATTTCGAAATAGACCTAAGTAGACCTTATTCTACCGTACCGACTTGAAAATAGACCTAATTTTGAATGGAGTCCTTCGATTTCAAGTTATTTCTAAACCAGGGATAGGTGACTATACCCTAGCAATTAACGGAACTAGTTTTTCGTTAATTACGTCTAATTTTTATCGGCGTATTTAAACTGATCTAGATTAAAAATTAAACTGGTTTGGTGTAAAATTTAATTTACCAAGGATAAAAATAAAAAAATTTGCATAAAATCCAAAATCTACCGGTACATTATTATGTCCTAATTAACCCGTTTATGTAAAAGGGAGGGGTGTTAAAACAGGGTGACAATTGAATTCGTCCCCCCCCCCAATCCATGAGAAAAGTAATTAAACGGTCAAGTACTTACAATGTCCATCCCCATCAGCTGAGCTTCCTGGAATTCTTTACTTTTGACGAAATTGCGACCCAAAGTTGCCGAAACTTTGGTCATCACGGAAGTGGTGTCCTGTTTTATTTACAAAATAAAAATAAACAAAAACAAACAATTAGCTTAAAAAAACCTAAAAAAAAAAGTTTTTAGCTTAAGAAAGGCTAACGCGGATTAATACAGGTATGTTAAACAGAAAATAAAAATGAGAAAAATTATGTGTTTATGAAATCGAGCGCGATTTGAGGGTTGAGAAACATATTTTGTAGCTCAGACATTAATTAATCAAAGTCAAATGAAGATAGAGGTTAAAATAAATTAATAACAGAAGGTGTTGTTATTGTGTTTCCCCTTTTGATAAAATCTAGAACACGAAATAAGTAGTGGTATTGTTATGTCTAATATTACGATAAGATTTTGAACTATCCCTTTAAAAAATAAAAAGTGAAAACAAAATACGAAATACGTAAGACTATCGCTTTAAAAAGTAGGAACAAATTATTGAATAATATACTATACTTTCACTTTAAAAAGTAGGGAAAAAATATTGAGTACTATACTAGCCCTTTAAAAATTAGGAACAAATTATTGAATAATATACTATACTTTCACTTTAAAAAGTAGGGAAAAAATATTGAGTACTATACTAACCCTTTAAAAATTAGGAACAAAATATTGAATAATATTTTACACTATCCCTTTAAAAATTAGGAACAAAATATTGAATAATATTATATACTATCCCTTTAAAAAGTAGGAACAAAATTTTGAATAATATTATATACTATCCCTTTAAAAAGTAGGAACAAAATTTTGAATAATATTATACACTATCCCTTTAAAAAGTAGGAACAAAATTTTGAATAATATTATATACTATCCCTTTAAAAAGTAGGAACAAAATATTGAATAACATACTATACTATCCCTTTAAAAAGTAGGAACAAAATATTGAATAACATACTATACTATCCCTTTAAAAAGTAGGAACAAAATATTGAATAATAGTCTATACTATCCCTTTAAAAAGTAGGAACAAAATATTGAGTAATATTCTATACTATCCCTTTAAAAAGTAGGAACAAAATATTGTGTAATATTCTATACTATCCCTTTAAAAAGTAGGAACAAAATATTGAATAACATACTATACTGTCCCTTTAAAAAGTAGGGAACAAAATATTGAATAACATACTACACTATCGCTTTAAAAAGTAGGGAAAAAATATTGAATACCATATCACACTATCCCTTTTAAAGCAGGAACTAAATAATAAATAACATTATAAACTATCTATTAACAAAAAAAAATAAATCAATAAATTTCTCCGATATCTCTTTAACAAGTGAAAACATGAACTATTTAATAACAAAACATTTAAGACTACCCCTTTAAAAAGTGAAAACACGCCACCATTAAAGATGCTGCGCGATGCATGCTGGGGTTCAAAACTAGATAAGCGATAAAATAAATTTTGACAGGAAAAATGACCAAATAGATAATCTTTCTTTAGCGCAAAAAGAAAGCCGGTATTTCACCGAGATTCTAGTTTTGGGAAACATTTTAGTACCGAAACTGGTTAAGTTAGTTTTATATAAGTATTCCGAGAAGAGTAGTTCTGCAAAAGGACAGTTACTTTAATACAAGGCTTGTCTTACCATTTTTTATACGAATACCGTATCATAATTCTAATTTTTTTTAAATCGTAAGATTATTATTATTACTACTATAGAAAGTTGTATGTAGGTCAAGACAAATATTTTAAACTTTCAAACTAGACTCGCTAACTATAATTATTATAACGCGATTGAACAGGAATAATACCGTGCTAAGACCCTGAGGAATTAGTGTTCCATTATAAAAATGCGCCATTCATGGGGACAATTACAAATTGCAACAAGTTCTAATCAATAACATCAGAAGGGGATAATAGAAGAAGGATGCTCTTAATACTTTAGTTATGTAATTCATGATTCTTCCCGGGCTCACCCCTTATTGTTTGCACTCCCGCTCATCAAACTTATTTCAGATGGGCATCGCTAGGGTGAATTCTATAACTGTTTGGTATTTACTAAATCCTCAGCAATCAAGTAGGCACAAACCTTGATTGTCTTGACGTGGGACAAAAATCCACAAGCGCATGCATGCGCCTTGGCAAATAGTTAAGCGCTAATAGAGTAATTACTAGGGAACTATTTATCGCGTATGTGATTCGGTTTAGTAATAGCCCCTTCCAAAAAGTTTTGAAAAAATGTTCTTAGTCTGAGTCAGTTCAGTTCTTCCTACAAACAGGAAGAAGTTTCCCCGCATAGCCTAGTTCACAACCTAGATATGACGTTTTTTAGCTCCAAGTGCGCATGCGCGAAGAACTTAAACAACAAGATGCACAAGGCAGTCAAACTTTTTGGAAGGGGCTATTAAGCTTTCTCCAAATGTAAAATGATGTTGGGAAGAATCATGTTACAACTACCCCCCGCTTTGTGGTACACTTCTCTCAAAGCGAAGCATTATATACTTCTGTTACCATCGCGACAATCCAAATTAGCTAATTGGTACACTTCTCTCAAAGCGAAGTATTATATACTTCTGTTACCATCGCGACAATCCAAATTAGCTAACCATTTTCTAATTACTCAAATGAATAAAAAAGAAAGAAATTGACTTACCCTATCCATGGTATGAAACTTCGGTTCCGGTATATCCCCCATGAACCTCAAAATGGTAATCCAAAGTGCCAAGGCGGCCATACAATCTCCTTGCGTCGGTAAGGGCAATAAGGGTTGCTTTAAGGGTCTCCTATGATACTGGTGATTAACGTTTCCTTGAAAGTACGTCGCGGCGAACTTCTGGAACTTGTACTCGGTCAAATCCTCCTGATCTTGGGGTGGCGCCGGTAAGGTTCCTTCGCCGTCACTGATCTCGGCTTGATTATTATTATTAATCCTGTTTTGACCCCCCAAGTCATTGAAGGCCGTCGTCGTTCGAATCGTTTCGGACGTCGTGTCGGACGGAGGCAAGAAATCAAACATGGCGTCCACCAGTTTCGAATCGTCCAATTGCTCTTCTTGGCGGTGAGCCGCGTCGATAATGGCCGCTTTCTTTTGCTCAATCTTGCGTCGATCGGCAACTTCTTCTTCTTTCATTCGATACTCGAACTCTTGCAAACGTTCTCTATATTTCTGCTCGGCAATTTCTTTGGCCTTTTTCGGATTCATTTGTTTACGGAACATGACTTCCTCTTGTTCGCGCAGGCGCATGGCGTCCAAACGGTGCCGGTGCTTTAAATAAGATTAAAAGAAAAGCAATACCACTTAGTTTGATATCAATTCCGACGTGGAATGATGACGTGAATAAAGTTAAGTCTTAAGAATGGTACTTACTTCGACTTTGAGTTTTTTGTATCTGCGTTGAGCGATAACTCTTCGAACAAACGCTTGGATGGTGTAAACCGCTTTCATCCTGGAACGGAACTCTCGACGGCTTAAAAAGCCACGACATCTGGCTTGCAAAGTGACAATATGTCCGCGAAGGTGTTTGAAACGATGCGATAAAATCCTGGAACGAATCAGACCTTGCAGACGTTGATAACCAGTGCGCATCTGAAAAGAGAACCAACTCGATCTTCAGACCGAAATTCCCTGATGTTTCCAGGTTTTCCCTGACCCAGTGACAACCCTGTAATAAACTACTACTTAAGTCACTTACCGCCAAGAACCTTTTTCGTTGCAAGTATCCCCTCCAGAATCTTTGTACGATGATGGCGGACTGTCTCATCTTCAAGAACCGCCTTCGATGGTACCATCCTCTGATGGCCTTTTGCAAGATAAGGATTTTTCTAGTCAGAACCCGATCTCGTTCCTGTTCGAGGAAGAGATCGTGGGCGTCCTTCAGGAAGACTTTGGATCGTCCTAATTGGTAATCGGCTTTTCCCAGAACTGCAGCGCATATCTTAGTGGTGGCCGCGCGGCAATCGACTTTGTGTGCTGGTCCAACTCCGGGTATCAAGAAGCGGTACCGTTCAACGTACTCTTTGAAAGTGTGTCTGATTGGGTAACCAGCTCGACGGATTCGAATTGTTTCCATCATTCCCGAGTATCGGAGTTGTTTACAACACAGTTCACGGTCAAACATCTAAATAAGTATAGTGACTCACCTCTTAGCTGCTGACTGATTTCACCAGTAATCAAAATGAGGACTTACCATGGGTTTCTTGGCTTCGTTGGGTTTAATACACCTGATAAAGAACGGATGACACTGACTCAATGTCCTCATGAGCGAATCCAAACTCTTCTTGAATTGGGCGCTCAAAGTCGGAGCCTTTTTCCTCGTATCGGTTCCCATTCCAATTTCTTGCATGAACAAATTCTGCAGAAACTTATTACTGCTAACCTGGACCAACTGAATCAAATCGGCGCTGAACGTGTCTCTGTTCTTCTCCAAGAATCCTCTGGTGTCATAGAAGACAACTCCGGCGAAATGATTCAATCCAAATGACGTATTGATGTCCGATTTCGGTTTCAAGTAGTTCTGGTTCGTCCCGTGAGTCTTGTGGAGTTTGTTGAGCAAAGTTTGGTCCGTTCCTTTGGGGAATTTGGATTCTTCGTCGATCAGGGCCATAATGTTCAACGGACGGACCGCGATCAAGTCCAGGGCTTCTTGGTTGTCGACAAACTCGATGTGTTGCCAACTGATTCCTTCTAAGTTGTATTCCTCTTGTTCTAGTTTGAAGATATGACGCACGAAGAACTGTTGCAAGTTCTCGTTGGCGTAATTGATGCAAAATTGCTCGAAACTGAAAGGTAAAAATGCAAAACCGACAAATATGACTTTATAGTTGTAAAATAAACGAATCAGCAATTAAGATATAATTTTCGTTTCTTCACTTTGAAATTAATTAGTTTCAAGTGACCTAGCTGTTCCTGTAGCGATTTCTCAGTTACCCTATCACCTAATAGATCCACGCTGACCACACAAACCAAGACATAACTAAAAGTAACTCACCTATTAACGGTAAAATTCTCAAATCCAAAGATATCCAAAACTCCGATGCAAGTACGATGGTACACTTGATTCGGTTTCGGTTTATAAATCGCGGAGTTGATTTTATTAGTGATCCAGACAAACATTCTACCGTAAATCCCCTTGACGAAGGCGTCCCTGACGTCCAAGGACTGATACGAACTCATAGTGGAGACGACGGCGTCACCGTGGGCGAAGATAGTACGCGTGGTCAAAGCGTCGATCAAGTGTTGTTGGTTGACCTCCAACAACCTGGCAGCGCTTGAGACGCTGCTAGAATTCGTGATCTCCGTCGCGTCTAAATTGTCGATGATGGTGGCGCGATACTTGATATTTCCCAGATGAAGCAAGGCCGCTAAAACTTTATGGATTTCCCAGATTTCGGGGTCCGTGAACATTAAAACTTTCATGGCCGATCGGATGTCCGCGAATTCGGCCACATCGTCCCGACCGTCGCACGTAATACACCCTCCCTATAAAATAAAGTCAACCGACACTGTTCAGCCTCGACGTTTTTGTAAACCCAAGAAATTATCTCGATAATAACATAAGTTCATTAGATATGTTCCATATGTTTGTCCCTGGTTACTGAGAGCCTGTCACGAAGTGACGTAGGTCATAGATTCTAGTCAAGCGAGGTATGGTGACGCGCTGTCAATGGCTTAGTACAGAATATATAGGAAAATGGACTACAAAACCGCGCGTGTAGTCAATTCTCGCTTCTCGTCATTGAACTACCTCTCAGTAAGTCTCTAGCATTACGAAGTATAGGTTGTGTCATACTTATGCTAATAACAAATACCCTGACCTTTTGGGCCCATTTCTTGACCCTTGACAACCCCGGGAATTAAGTCTTTAAGTAGGGTAAATAAAAGGTAAATCTTACCTGTGTTAAATAATGGTACTTTGAGGCATCGGACAACTCCAACTTGGCTTTGTCCTCTTTGGCCATTCCGTTGAGCATACAATAAAAGATATGATAGTTCCTTTCGTCAGCCGCTTGTCCGACAATCCTGGATTTCTCCAATAAGTACTGTTCTATCCTGGCACCTTCGATAACGCCTTGTTTATTGAAATGAATATCGATATATTTCCCGAATCGACTTGAATTATCGTTTCGAATCGTTTTGGCGTTTCCAAATGCTTCCAAAATGGGATTGGCTTCGAGTATTTGCTGTTCAATCCACGAATGCTGACCGCTAATGGCCGCCAAGTACTGAAGAATCAGTTTGGTGCTTTCCGTTTTACCGGCGCCACTCTCACCACTTGCAACGAAACAGAAATCACAATTAAAATAATAGAAATAAATTAAAACATTAACCATAATTTAAAACAAAAAACCGAGGGGTACGACATTTACACGAAATTTTTAACACAAAATCTTTGGCAAAATCGCGATATAAGAGACGAAATTACAAAATCTTTGGCAAAATCGCGATATAAGAGACGAAATTACAAAATCTTTGGCAAAATCGCGATAGTCTTTTGTACGGACTAAGAGACGAAATTACAAAATCTTTGGCAAAATCGCGATATAAGAGACGAAATTACAAAATCTTTGGCTAAATCAGAGACGAAATCACGAAATCCCGTACTCTTTGTTTGGGAATGTAGGACCCCTCACAAAAAAAAAAAACAAAAAAAAAAAACAACCTAATTTACATTTAATGCCATAAAAATCATAATTAAATTTAACACAATCACTTAATTTAAGTATTAAAACCTTACCCCTTGTTAAACTATAGCTAGACCTAAGCAATGTTTAATCAATAGGAGTTGTTATACACTTTAAGCGACTTGGAAAGGTTTAAAACTCTTACCTGATAATGATGCACTGATCTTGTTGGTATCTTTTCATATTATTGTAGCTGTTATCGCCAATGGCGAAGATATGCGGCGTTAATTCGCCAATTTTTCTGTCTTTATATAAATTTATTTGTTCAGCGGTGTATATTGGAAGGATTTGGTACGGATTGACGGCTACAAGAATGGAGCCAGTGTACGTCTGTGGAGTAGATAAACAAAAAATTAAATATAATTTCAATTTTAAACTAACACCGATTAATTTAATGATAATTAATTCGGCATAGGAAAAAATCTATATCTATATAAATCAAAGTCCTGACTGATAATCAACGCCCAGCCCAAACCGCTTGCCCTAGAAGGCTGAAAATTTGCAGCAACGTTACTCATAAGTAGTAAGCGCGTACTAAGAAAGATTCTTCCAATCCGCCGCCGCCATCTTAATAAATGGCGCCCAGAAATAAAATCCTCTCTATGCAACAAAGTCCGCGCTTTTCAACCGATTTCGCAAATATTTAGTACACTGGTTTCCTTTAACCTATAGACGGGCTGAATTGTCTTTTGAGTTCGATTTGTTGCCATCTTTTTAATTGGCGGCCAGAAACTTAAAACCCTTCTCTATGGAATAATGTCCGCGTGAAAAGTAATAAAATATGTGCCAACGGGCTGACGGGCAACGCCGAATGCCTTCGCTCCTAGGGTGGGCACTACGAAAATATTAGTCATCAGTAAAATCTACCCATTCTTTATAACATTTTGATGGAAGTTCTTATTACACGCGACGCCGCGGGTAACATCTAGTATACATATATAATCAACTTTAAATTCAATTTTAAACTAACAGCGATTAATTTAATCAGAATTAATTAGGTGTACTTACATAAATAAGGTTTTCGTTGTATCTTATATGAAGATTTCTGAGAATCCCCGCTTCGTGTAAATCTCCGAGAGAGATCATGTCTTCGACGCCTTGCACCGATGTTGGGTGCATCGCCTTGATACGACGTTCTGGTGTCAGCCATTGTTCCTACACAAACAACATTCCAATTAAAACACCATTAATTTTAATTAATCATTCTCAGTTAACCTGTGAAAATAAACCAGTCGTCGCGAAAAAATTCATTGTACTGTTAAAAATATACGTCCGATTCTTAAATAAAACAGAATTATTCTAACGTATAAATAAATAAATAAATATATAGTAATTTTATTTACAGGGGTCAAAGTACAAGCGACGCGTACATTTGTATAAAGAGGATGGAACAATAAAATAACCTGCCATATAGAACTTTCAACTTTTAAAATGTTAATGAGAATTTAAACGCCTTTGTTTTATTGAACCCTAACAATAATAATAATAATAAATGCAATAATATTTAAAGGGATACTGAAACGTTCCAGCAATTATACGTATAGTCAGAAGGGGATAATAGAAGAAGGATGACACTCTGTATCCTCATAATACTTTAGTTCTGCAATTCATGATTCTTCCCAGGCTCACGTCGTACTCTAGTTTGCTCCCCCCGCTCATCAAACTAGGCTCACGTCGTACTCTAGTTTGCTCCCCCCGCTCATCAAACTTAATTCAGATGGGCATCGCACCGTGCTAGGGTGAATTCTATAACTGTTTGATATTTACTAAATCCTCAGCAATCAATCAACCCAAAAACCTTGATTATCTTGACGTGGGACAAAAATTAATCAACAAGCGCATGCGCCTTGGAAATCAAATAGTTAAGCAACGCTAATAGAGTAATGATGAACGAACTATTTACATGGCGTATGTGATTCGGTTTAGTGACCTTGAACACTCCAAATGTACAATGATGTTGGGGGAAGAATCATGTTACAATTACCCCACCGCTTTGTGGTTGGTACACTTCTCTCGAAGAGAAGTATTATATACTTCTGATAAAATACACCATACAGTGCTCCCACCAAAACCCTTTCACGATAAAAATAGGGATCAAATACCGATTTTAGGGTATAGATTAAGGACCTTGCAGTAAAATAAAGACTTTTAGGGACCTGGTGCTGGAGCTCTGATAGTACAATATAGTATTAAAGTGATACTAAAACACACGTAACAAACACCCTACTCAATGTAATGTATAATTAAAGGTATACTAAACCACTCTAGATGAAAAAAAAATCATAACGAGTTTAAGTATATTATTAAATAGTGTTGGAGATTTCCTTTGAATAGTGGTGGGTGTATTTTGGGTTTAGAATTCATTGGTGCGTAAAGACCCTCAGCTTCGTGCAATAACTACAAGTAGGATGGTGGCAAAATATATATATTTTGTCTGATGGACAATGAAACAGCGCTTTCTAATAATAATTATATCTAAAATACTTTAGCCCCAAAAATAAAAAGAGACTACATAGAAAATAAATACAAGTTTCCAAACGGATATGTTCAAAAAAGGGGGCATGGCACTTCCTCTATCAATTCAATGACAACAGGAAGCTAGCACCAACCAACACTATACTCAAATTCAAGCGCACTTGGAAACTACGGTTAATACGAGGGTTAATATCAAAGGAAATAACAGTAAAGTGCATGCATGCGCTTTAAGTTTCAACCTAAGTTCATAAGATATGTTCCATAAGTTTGTCACTGGATACTGCAGAGAGTTTGTCATGAAGTGACGTAGGTCATAGATTCTCTTAAAGCGACGCCTGGTGAGCAGTCTGGGAAATATGAATATTTTTTGAATAGTTCTAATTGGGACCAATGAAGCAGCGACTCCCCTAGTGTCCGAAATAATAAACTGGTCTGCGGACTGGTCCCAGCCTTTGTTCTCCTATACGTTTTGCAATTAATATACTGGTCCCAAGGACCAGTAACCCCCCACTTAATGAAGCTGTCAAAGGCTTAGTACAGACTAAATAGGTATAGGCCTTATAGACGGACTGCAAAACCACGTGAAGTCAATTCTCGCTTTTCATTCTCGAACTAGCTCTCAGTAAGAATATCACTAGCATTACGAAGTCTCATACTTATATGGAACATATCTCATAAACTTATGGTTCAGCTTACCCTTCCGTCGTCGTCTACAACTTGAATTCTCCGACCCTCAGCCGATATGACGCGAGCTCCGATGGCCACGTCGAATTCCCTCTTGGCCTGTGGCTCAATCCATATATAATCGCCCTGCAAACCATAATTAAGGATTAACTTCGACATGACATGTTTTAAATACGACAGAACTCGGGAGTTATAGTTATAGGGCAAAAATCGCGTATGTTTTTGTTAACGATGTCGATTTGTACGCGTTCACCCATAAAACTAATTTTAATTATACACCTAGTTTTCAAAATAACGTCTTGAATACGTTTTGTTCAATTAAACGATGTATATACCACTACAGAAATTTTCTTTTTATTCCTTTTAAAATCAATCTCAAGCCAAAAATAAATAAATTCCGTCGAAAAAGCGAAATTATTTTCAAACAATCATTATGGCTCCATTTATAACATATAAATCGGAAACTAGGTTGTATTTTCAATAGCTTTAAAAACATCTTTTTTTAATAATTGAAATGATTAATTAGGAACAAACAACTAGTTTACAAACTGGGATAGAATCAAAGAACGTTCGCGGGTATATTTCGCGCCAAATAATTGAAAGGACAGATGCACGTGGACTCATAATTTAGCATCAAAACAAGCACAGGAACTTATGCTTAAGCCTCAGTTTGATGGTAAAAAACACGTGGACCTCTATTTTGGCGCGAAATAGCACGTGGACCTTTATTTTGGCGCGAAATAGCACGTGGACCTTTATTTTGGCGCGAAATAGCACGTGGACCTTTATTTTGGCGCGAAATAGCACGTGGACCTTTATTTTGGCGCGAAATAGCACGTGGACCTTTATTTTGGCGCGAAATAGCACGTGGACCTTTATTTTTGGCGCGAAATAGCACGTGGACCTTTATTTTTGGCGCGAAATAGCACGTGGACCTTTATTTAGACGCGAAATAGCACGTGGACCTTTATTTAGCGCGAAATAGCACGTGGACCTTATTTAGACGCGAAATAGCACGTGGACCTTTATTTAGACGCGAAATAGCACGTGGACCTTTATTTAGACGCGAAATAGCACGTGGACCTTTATTTAGACGCTAAATAGCACGTGGACCTTTATTTAGACGCGAAATAGCACGTGGACCTTTATTTAGACGCGAAATAGCACGTGGACCTTTATTTAGACGCGAAATAGCACGTGGACCTTTATTTAGACGCGAAATAGCACGTGGACCTTTATTTAGACGCTAAATAGCACGTGGACCTTTATTTAGACGCTAAATAGCACTGGACCTTTATTTAGACGCTAAATAGCACGTGGACCTTTATTTAGACGCTAATAGCACGTGGACCTTTATTTAGACGCTAAATAGCACGTGGACCTTTATTTAGACGCTAAATAGCACTTGGACCTTTATTTAGACTCAATAGCACGTGGACCTTTATTTAACCTAAATAGCCACGTGGACCTTTATTTAGACGCTAAATAGCACTTGGACCTTTATTTAGCGCTAAATAGCACGTGACCTTTATTTAGACGCGAAAAGCACGTGGACCTTTATTTAGACGCTAAATACACGGGACCTTTATTTATACGCTAATAGCACGTGTTCTTTATTAAATTACGGCCCCCGAACGCCCCTTTATTATCGGCTTTTCCTTTGAATTGAAAAAGTCACGTGTTTTCTTAACAGGGGGTTAAGAATGCGGAAATACTATTACTACGACTACTCTCTCTTTTTCGACCTTCTTCTATGCCCCATTCATAAACCTTTCCGGTCGCAGTGCGGTCCCTTTAACTCAACCCCTCCCCCCTCGGAGTCCCAAAAGCGTTGATAAGCCGCGCGCTGCCGTCTGGCACGCGCCCTACAAAGAGGCGGCAAACCCCCAAAGATTATAAAGAGAAAAAAAAATTAGCCACAGGAGGTCCCCGAGACATAAACAGTACAATCCTAGGGACACGTGTTCCCAGCGGAGGTCTCTTCGACCTTGTCTAAGAGTCAAGTGGCCTTGAGTGACAGGGGGAGGTTAAAAATGTCTTTGAAACTCATTCACAACAAGTACTCAATAAAAAAGGTTTAGTCCCTTCAAAACAAACTGGAGGGGTCCGGCTATCCAAGATGGGCTTTAGGATGTCAAGTTCAACGTGTTTAACAACGATTTAGCGTCTTAAACCATTAAATTTGGGGTTAATGACTTTCCGATTTAAGAAATATGAACACATTTAGGCGGAAAAGACTAAATTTGGCGGGAAAACGCAAAATAACCTAGAAATTCAATATATTTTTTCCTAATAAATTTAGACGACACCTAATTTAAATATAATTTTATTGACCTAAACCTAATACTGTAAAATTCTTTAAAAAGTAACCGGATTATTCAATTTATTCTAGGAACTTTTTTTGCGGGAAATTTTTTAGAATGTTTTATCCGGTAACGAAAATGGATTCCCCTCAAGGAAAATGAAAGAAAATTTGTGACGTTTTATTAAATTGCAAACTAGTTTTT